>CM022772.1:18665264-18805264 GCA_012411365.1 Ameiurus melas
CATATACACCTGTCTCCGAAACGACAGGACGTGTTTCACCGCGTGGTCTCTACAACCGAGCGGGAGATCGGACATGGGGCCGGCGAACTTGCCGAATCGGAGCAGCTCGTCCACTATTGCCCCGTCTTTTACGAAGGCGGGCACATTGGAAATCACGACCCTGGCCGCAGGAGTAGAGAGGGGGGTAATGTCCAGCAGGTCATCGTTTAGCACTACTACACTTTTACACAGCGTGTCGACGAGTTTTTCTTTTTTCAGGAAGATCACCACAGCTTTGTCCATTCGGGAGGCGGAGTGGATGTTCTCACACCCGATCCGCTCTCCCACCGCCAGCAGAATCTCCTCCACCTGTTCTCCATTTACCGGCACACACCTGACGCCATGGCGGAGAGACAGCGTCTCCCCTCCGGCCCCGGAGGCCATGGCGTCCCGCTCACCCTCACCGACTCTCAACTTTCACCAACCACTGATAAATCAACAGCTGGACTTCCAAACAATTGAAGAAGGAAAAACTGACAAAACTCGCAAAAAACTTTTGGCAAAACGTCAAACCACTCTCGCGTCCTCCACCCACCACGCTCACTCTTCCACGCATGCGCAGAGAGAGAGAGAGAGAGAGAGAGAGAGAGACAGAGACAGAGAGAGAGAGACAGAGAGAGAGAGACAGAAGGAGAGAGAGACAGAAGGAGAGAGAGACAGAAGGAGAGAGACAGAAGGAGAGAGAGAGAGAAGGAGAGAGAGAGACACACACACACAGAGAGAGAGAGGGAGGGAGAGAGAAGGGGAGACAGAGACAGAGGGTGAGAGCGAGAGAGAGACACAGAGAGAGATAGGGAGAGACAGAGAGAGCACATGAGACAGTGAGATAGAGAGATGTGGCATGTTGAAATGGTTTGTGTAAAGGAGCAGAGTGTGTGGGAGTGAGTGAGCGTGTGTGTGTGAATGTGTGTGTGTGTGTGTGTGTGTGAATGTGTGTGTGTGTGTGTGAATGTGTGTGTGTGTGTGAATGTGTGTGTGTGTGTGTGTGTGTGTGAGAATGTGTGTGTGTGTGTGTGAATGTGTGTGTGTGTGTGTGTGTGTGTTGAGAATGTGTGTGTGTGTGTGTGAATGTGTGTGTGTGAGTGAATGTGTGTGTCTGGGATTTTACCTGCATGTCCTTAAACCCGAGCTCGTGTAGTGTTTTCTCATCGTAGTCCGTGGTCAGTTCATGACCCGATGAGATCATTCGCACTGGACCCATCAGACCACCTACACACACACACACACACACACACACACACACACAATGACGGCGATTTCCACACTATTACAGCGTCCTCCATTAATATTGGCACCCTTGGTAAATATGAGCAAAGAAGGCTGTGAAAAATTGTGTGTTTAACCTTTTGTTACAAAAATTCACAGAGATACTCTGCTCTCATGGACATCAGAAAATCGTAAACAGAACACAGATTTACCCCCCATTCCCCCGCCCCCCAAATGGCTTCGTTAAATATAGGTGTGCAACAATTATTTTCTTCTATGGGAGTGTTCTCCTATAACGCCTGATGAGGTTGGAGAATACATGGTGAGGGATCTGAGAGCGTTCCTCCATACAGAACCTCTCCAGATCCTTCACATTTCGAGGTCCATGCCGGAGGACTCTCCTCTTCAGTTCACCCCACAGGGTTTCTAGGGGATTCAGGTCAGGGGACTGTGATGGTCATGGCAGGACCTTGATTTTGTGGTCAGTAAACCATTTTGTGGTCAGTAAACCATTTTGTGGTCAGTAAACCATTCTTGTGTTGATTCTGATGTATGTTTTGGATCGTTGTCCTGCTGGAAGATCCAACTACGGCCCATTTGAAGCTTTCTGGCAGAGACAGTCAGGTTCTCATTTAATATCTGTTGATATTTGATAGAGTCCATGATGCCATGTATCCTAACACAATGTCCAGGTCCTCTGGCAGAAAAACAGTCCCAAAACATTAAAGATCCACCTCCATATTTAACCGTGGACATGAGGGACTTTTCCACATGGTTACCTCTCTGTGTACCAAACCCACCTCTGGTCTTTATTACCAAAAAGCTCTATTTTGATTTCATCTGACCATAGAACCCGATCCCATCTGAAGTTCCAGTAGTGTCAGCAAACTGAAGACGCTCGAGTTTGTTTTAGGATGAGAGTCGAGGCTTTTGTCTTCAAACCCTTCCAAACAACTTGTGGTGATGTTGGGGACTTCAGTTTGTAGTTTTGGAGACTTTCTGACCGCAAGACACAACTAACTTCTACAATTCTCCAGCTGTGATATAGACACATGTCCAATTCCAGGTCGATTCATAACATCTCCAGTTGACTGGAACTTCTTCATTATTGCCCTGATGGTGGAGATGGGCATTTTCAACGCTTGTGCTATTATCCTTATAGCCACGCCCCATTTTGTGAAGCTCAACAACCTTTTGCCACACATCACAGCTATATTCCTCGGTCTTACCCATCGTTATGAATGACTAAGGGAATTTAACGTGTGTTACGTCTTATTTATACCCCTGTGAAACCGGAAGACATGGTTGAACAATTTACTGTTCCAAGGTCATCCAGATGTACTAAAAAAACACTTTAAATATCAATGGGAGAATATATATATATATGAGAGATTGTGTGTGTGTGTACATACCTGGAAACTCCTGCTGTCTTGTGTTCTGGTTGAACTCCTGTAGTTGGGCCTGTTGGCTGATCTGGTCCTTCTGCAGGTTCTCATACCAGTGAGTCACCTCAGCTCTCAGATCAGCTACCTGATCACTCGGGTACATCTCTATCGTCATCTACACACACAAAATGTATATATACGCTGAAGTATATCCTCTCCAGAATGAAGCCTGTATCGAAGCTGATGAAAAACATTTATGCTCAGCAGTTGGTGTGAGTGTGTGTGTGTGTGTGTGTGTGTGTGTGTGTGTGTGTGTGTGTGTGTGTGAGAGAGAGAGAGAGAGAGAGAGAGAGAGAGAGAGAGAGAGAGAGTCTCCACCTTGTCCGGCAGGCCGGCAGGTTGGCAGACGATGCGCAGAGGCAGGGACTGTTTATCGCTGAGAGCTTTTAGGTGGCTGCTGATTCCTGCACCTTCAATCTGCCACTGTCGAAGGTGGTACGCAAACCTACACACACACACACACACACACACACACACATATATCAATTTAAATCCTTAGATTGCATTTCGTGATAATTTACAGCGTGATGTCTCAGTGCATCAACAAAAAAAGTGGTCAGTTCTTCTACTGTAGACGTGTTTGTATACGCGTGTGTGTATGTGCATGCGTGTACCGGCGTCTGAAGGCCTCCAGGTGTGTCTTGAGCATGAGAAGACCCCTCTCGATGATGGTCAGACTGGAGTGCGGGTCCTTCTCCAGGTTGGCCGACGCCATCATCAGACTCTCCATACACTTACTGATGAACTCCTGCTCCTTCTCCAGACCCGTCTTACCTGGAACACACACACACACCAACGCCACGGACACACACTTCATAAACGCGCGCTCGACTTCCGTGCTAGCCAATATATATCCAAGCGTACAAGCTTGCATAACCCACATGAAGTCGAGGAAAAGGTCGACCGATTAATTGGATTGGATTAGAGGTTGACCGGTCGATTAATCGGCACCGATAACTGATCGCTGGAACTAGCGGTTAATCGGGAAAAAAAAAAAATCCACACCGATCTTTTTACCCCGTGTACGGCGTCCGTTGCGGAGCGGCTGAGATGGGTCCGCTGTCGTTATACAGCACGAGAGCGGCCTCTAGAGGCGAAATAAAAACCATCACCGACTAATTTCGTCGTGTTATTCGAAGTGTTTTTGATTCTTTTTGGAAGTTTTTTGTTATTTGGAGCGTTACTTTTCACATTATATTTGCTTCAATATTTATTAACAGATCATGTTTATTTATCATATTTACTTCATTTTTAAAAGCACAGTACATTTTCATGGTACAGTCAGTACTGTTTATTTTTGTCCTAAACGTGCAGTAATGTTTTACTTCGAGCGTTAGGTTTTCATTCGGTATCGGTGTTAAAACCTATCGGTTGATTAAGCGGTTATCAGCAGGCGAGTACCGCCCGACTCCGTCGCCGGAACCGGTAGGATCCACTAATCGGTCCACCTCTAATCAGGATTGTCCATAATGCACGCTATAACAAACCGTTGATGTAGTAGGAGTTGATGTACTGGATGGCGGCTCGGCTGATGTCCGCAGACTGAGCTCTGAGAGCGATGCCCCATAGCTGATCCATACCACACAGCTACGGAGAGAGAGAGAACAGCAAGACCACGCCGTTATCAGTTATTACGTTTATTGACCTCATTGCTCAAGAACCCGAGTGTCAACTCCGTCATACTCCTAACCTACTGATCAGTACTTCCACAGCCTCGTACGACCGGTGGGGGAGTAGCGGTGTGGAACAGAGTGTGTTAGGGGAGTGTGTACCTCGCAGTTGGAGTTGCTGTCGTAGGCGCTGGTGGCCAGACGCGCCAAATTACAGAGGTGCTGGAACAGATTGAGTCCCGTCATACTGATCGTCTCGGGCTTCAGCTGCGGCATCTGATACACACACACACACACACACACACACACACACAAGTGAAAGCGCATAAAATCAAACTGCCATGCGTTAGTTCTTTTTTCCCCCCCTTTAGCTCATACCATTTTAAAGATTCTTTCGAAACTTTACGGACACGGCGGGATTCGAACCCAAGACAAACGTGCTGAGCACGAATCCGCGATGCTCCCCCAAATAATATGTAACATTTCCCGTTTTCTATTCCAACACAGTGACTCTAATGCCTCGACTCGACTCAGCAGGGGTCTACAGATGAAAAATAGCCATTTGGATCATTCTGGTCCACTGACAGTCATGTTCATTACTATGCACAGTCCAAGTTAAGAGAGATCCCACCTTCTCCAGGAAGAGGTGTTTGTAGGTCTCCATGCCCATGGCATGCTGGTCTTTACTGCGCACCTGGTTGAGGAACCAGTGCAGTGCGTCGTCGTAACACTCCGAGTCCTCCACCAGGCAGTGCCACAGGATGTCCACCTGCTCCAGACTTAACCCTAACACACACACACACACACATCAGTAATCAGGAAGGCATTTGGGATTCAGCCTCACGTGAAGATGATGGATTTAATGTGCATCAATCAAGCACAAGAACCAACAGAGCTGAGAATGAGGACGAGAGAGCGTAAGGAGAAGCTGACTGACCGTCAGAGAGCAGAAGGAGGTGTGTAAGGACAGAGAGGTTGAGAAATTGTCCACGGTTCAGTGACAGATATAATAAATTATTTACATGGGTAATATTGCTGGATAAAAGCAGGATGAGTGTGTGTGTGAGGTTGTGCTGAGGATGAGTGTTTGAATCACGGAGAGAGAGAGAGAGACTCACTGAAGTGATCTGGAGAGCCGAGTGTGGAGAACACACAGGTGAGGAACTGCAGACGCACCTGCACCTCCGCACTGTGGCTGTACCTGCATCACACACACACACACTATATACAACAATGTCCGCCTCGAGTGTTTCATTATCATCGGTGTTGAATGTACAGTCTGAGCGTTATTCTTCTCAGGTAAGCGCTACATAATCTCTACATCACTGCCAGGTGGCTCATATCCAATCGTTCCCCATTCGATGGGTTAAAGGGGGCGCAAACTTTTGCGCCCGACTACACGCTGCTCTGCCAAGTCTTCCAAACCGACGGCGCCGTACTCACAGGGAGAACTTTTGCCGCTGTTCCCGCACTTCCTGGATGTAGTGCAGCAGGTCCTCGAAGAAGAGCTTCATCATGTGGAGTTCCTTCTCAGCCCACCTGCAGCACACAGCAAAGACCTTCATCATCATCATCATCATCCTCATCACCACGGTCTTTTCCTGTCAATTCCCGTGTTTTTAATTCGGGTAAGAAGCCGAAAGCTCTTGCAGACGAATGTTAGCTCACTTACATGGTGATCCAGTGAGTGTCGTAGCTGGAGCCAAACTGCTGGAACGTTCCAAACAACTTCGGCAGCAGACGAAGAGACACCACAACGGACCTGAGATGCACAAAGAAGGTTCCGCAATTCACGTGCCAACTCAACTAACTATACAGCACAACTCCCTCACTAGGATAGCCGTCTGTCGCAAAGTTAGCATTTTCTGGCTAGATTAGCTTCCTCTAACCAGGCTAGCTTTCTGTCACAAAGTTAAACCTTTCTGGCTAAGATAGCGTTCCCTAAACCGGACTAGCTTTCTGTCACAAAGTTAAACCTTTCTGGCTAGGATAGCGTTCCCTAAACCGGACTAGCTTTCTGTCACAAAGCTAGCTTTCTCTCGCTGGAAGATCTTTTTCCTTTTGCTAAGAAAGCTTTTCTTTTAATAGAAAAGCTCTCGCTCCTAAAGTTAGCCTTCTGTCACCGGGTTAGCATCCTCTCGCCGTGCTAGTCCCCCCCCCCCCGATACTAGCAGAACTTCCTCTCCGCAGGTCAGCAATCCCTCACTCAGTTATTGTTAAGAACGAAGCCCAGTTTCCACGAAAAAAGGTCTCACCTGTGGTGCGCAAGGTTCTCCAAACATCCCTCGATGAAGCGCATGCGGATTTGCCGATCTGTGAACCAGCACACGAGGGAACACAGGAGCTTCTCCGCCTCGTTTATCAAACCCTCCGACAAGTGAATCTGTCGGCCGGGCATAAAAAGATTGAACAGGTTTTAACCAGAATCCTCGCCGTAACGCGAAATATTTCATCTCGGATATCTAAGGAGATACGGAGATTCCATCTGGGACAACCAAGGAGCCCGCAATCTTCAGGATTTCACTCACTGTTAGCCATATTAGCATTTTTAACCAGACTATCCCCTGTTAAATCCTTGGTCACTTTGGGTTCTAAGGGTCAGAAGGTTCAAGACCTTATTTACCCCCTTCTCACAGTACCGATACAATTCTACACTCTCCGTTTGCCCTCCTAGTCTCAGCCCCGGAGTCTCACCGCGTCCTCGTCCTGCACCAGGTCCCACAGGAGTGTGTTTCCTTTCTTACACACGTTGTCCAGGTTAATGTCCGTCACCGCATGGCCCGAGTACTGGTGTTTATGAACGGCGGGACCTGAGGAGCGTCAACACAGTTCATAGACATGAATATGCAAGTATGTAAATATCATCTACGGGCGCGTCTCAATCAGCTCCCTGGTTCAGCAGTCAGGGCGCTGATCGCTGAGGCGGCCATTTTAAGAGCGGTCTCAATCGCGAAATCCTTACAGCTTAGAAACGTTGACATTCGGTATACGATTCGTTCGAGTCGGACGACTTTTAAGCGCTTGATGATTTTTTTAAAAGGAGCTATGGAAATAACCCGAGCTGTACGAACGTGCACCCCCGCTAAGCACACGTTAAACATTCGGAAAAGTACGCAAGTATTCAAGTAACGTGCTTGTATCGTTTTGTGTGTCTCGCGGCGTGTGGGTGACGCCAGGACGAGCCGGGAGCGTACCTTGCACCAGGTGCTCGTGGTATATGGATGCCAGGTTGGGCAGGTGCTGCTGCAGGTGTGAGCTGAGCTCGGCGTGAGAGTTAATCTGGACCAGCTCCTCCTCGCAGCCCGACTCCTCGCCGTCGAAATCCGCCATGTTCTTCTCAGACTTGGCGCTGACCTGGGAACTGCTGCAACTCACGTCGTCTGCACTCAGCATGTCCTCGACCATGTGACTACGGAGAGAAGACCAGCTTAAGAATCGACCGAACGTTACGATATTGTGCCCGACGACCGAGGTACCAGGATGTCCAGGTCTTACCCTTCATGATGATGGTGGTGGTGGTGGTGGTGATGGTGGTGGTGGTGGTGCTGCGGGTTGATAAAGCGCCTGCAGTTGAACAGTTCGTTGCCCATGGCTTCAGACAGGAAGTCGGTGGCACGGGTTAAGCAGGGAGGCTCCTGGGTTATTGGCGTGCTGTGTGAGGTGCCCATCTCTGGTCCCATCCCCTGCTGCTGCTGCTGCTGAGAATTCTGGGATTGAGAAAGGGAGGCAGGGTCTTCCGAGGACCCTTCTAAACAGGCCGGGGAAGAGGAGCAAGCGTCCAGAACTCTCAAGGAGGAAGAGGATGACGCGGTCATGGCGGAGGCGGCTTCGGAAGAGAACGACAAGCTTTTGGGTTTCTGAAGACCGGGCCCGATAGAACCGGACGCGACCGCTCCGGACATTCCAGGTCTTTCCGGGGGGCCCTGGACTTCTCCAAGAGCCTCGCCGGCCTTCCGTTTACGGACTTCTGACGACAGAGCGTCTCGAGAATCTCGCGTTTCTTTCTGCGGGCTGCGCTCGGAGGCGGCCGTCGGCCGGTCCTCTTCGTCGTCCTCGTCGTCCTCGTCTTCCTCGTCGTCCTCGTCGTCTTCCTCCTCCTCGTCCTCCTTTAAGGCTTCGCTGTCGGCTATGTCGGAGTGGAGCTCGCTGCCGGGGCTGCCTGCCGATTGGCTGGCTCGGCTCGACTCGGCCTCGTTGCTGGAGGCTTCGCTGCGCCCGCTGCTGCTCCCCGGCCCGCTGCTGCCCTCCTCGCCGCTGTTCGCTGTCTCGTCCGAGCTGCCCTGCATCGACTCCTGCACGGATGAAATTTAAACCGATGACGCGCGGTGATAAATCGTGATACGGACTTTACTACGTGGGACAATTTCGCGCAGTCCCTTCGATCCGCCATTTAGTCCAAAATAAACGAGGGTCATGTGATGGCCACGTGCTAGACACAGAGCGACACAAAAGACTGTAAATGAGTGCGTGTTTGCTGTGTAGTTAGGAAACGGGTCATAAACCCAAACCTGATGCCTTGTACGTTTCTAATCTATTATCTAATCTAATCCAATCTATAGACCTCGGTGTCGGAGAGCCTCTGCTGGCCGCGTTTCCCGCCGCCCATGATCGGCTCGTCCATCTCCATGTCGCTGCCACCGCTGTGATGTGTGTCGCTGTTGTCGCTGCTCTCCGGGCTCGCCGCCGGGGAACCTGGGGGGCGGGGATTAAGGTTTCAATTCAAATCAAAACATAGATAAGCAAAGAACTGAATATATTTACATGTATAATGTACATAGCAGGTGCTTTGCTGTTAAAACGGCTGCCTCAGACACACACACACACACACCTTTCTTGTTGCCCATTGGCATGTTGGTGTTGAGTAGAGAAGCAAAGGAGCTCTGTTTGGAAAGCTGCGCCTTGGCCGCCAGAGCGTTGTTCCACAGCGCCTTGATCAACATGGACGCCAAGTACAGGGTCTACAAGAGACACACACACACACACACACACCTTCTCAATCAAGACTCATCAGCATAACTTCTTATCTTGCTGTAAGATCTAAGCATTCGAAATGTGTGTGTGTGTGTGCGTGTTGTGTGTGTGTGTGTGTGTGTGTGTGTGTGTGTGTGTGTGTGTGTGTGTACCTGTTCGGTGTGTGCGCTAGGATGGAGTCCAGACACCAGGTTGAGGACGTGTCGGAGAGGCACAGGGTCCAGGTTCTTGATGAGGGAAGGGAACAGGTCGTGGATGTAGCGGCTGCAGTGCTTCAGCTGAGAACATAAAAAAAAAAAAAACATAAAAGACGCCTCAAGTTCAATTCAAACCAAACAAACAAACAAACAAACATTTGGTCATTGAGTGATCAGAAGGGTGCGTGTTCAAATCCCAGAAGTGTATACTGTGCTCGAGAAAGACCCGGGGTGAAGAGGTTTCCTCCTTCATCTTATAATGGCAATGTTCTAGATATTCACAAAGCAGCGGATGTTATGGAAACGTGTGTGTGTGTGTGTGTGTGTGTGTGTGAGTGTGTGAGAGAGAGAGAGAGAGAGGGTGTGTGTAATACCTGAGCAGCGGCCCAGATGCAGTCGACATGCTGTGTGCTCAGTCTGCCCTCTGCAGCCAGGAAGTTCAGGATTACTTGGCACTGTTTAATAATCTACCACACACACACACACACACACCGTACTCTCATGTGGAACCTCGAAATACGAGTACGCAGTTCCAGGAAGGAGGAAGACACCAACCTCGATGTGCAAATTTGGTCCAAAAATGTGCTCTATCACGTTGTTGTTGATGAGCCAGTCGGCGAGTTCCTTCGCTATCGACCTGGAGGAGGAGGAGGAGGAGAAGGAGGTAGTGAAGGGGGAGACGGGTGTGGAAGAGGAGAAGGAGGTAGTGAAGGAGGAGAATGAGGTAGTGGAGGGGGAGACGGACGTGGGAGAGGAGAAGGAGGTAGTGGAAGAGGAGGTAGTGGAGGAGGAGTAGGAGGTGGTGGAGGAGGAGATGGACGTGGAAGAGGAGGAGGTAGTGGAGGAGGAGGAGAATGAGGTAGTGGAGGAGGAGACGGACGTGGAATAGGAGGAGGTAGTGGAGGAGGAGTAGGAGGTAGTGAAGGAGGAGACGGACGTGGAAGAGGTAGTGGAGGAGGAGATGGACGTGGAAGAGGAGGAGGTAGTGGAGGAGGAGGAGAATGAGGTAGTGGAGGAGGAGACGGACGTGGAAGAGGAGGAGGTAGTGAAGGAGGAGACGGACGTGGAAGAGGAGGAGGTAGTGGAGGAGGTAGTGAAGGAGGAGACGGACGTGGAAGAGGAGGAGGTAGTGGAGGAGGAGGTAGTGAAGGAGGAGGAGAATGAGGTAGTGAAGGAGGAGATGGAGGTAGTGAAGGAGGAGATGGACGTCGAGAAGAGGAGATGGAGGTAGTGAAGGAGGAGGAGAATGAGTTAGTGAAGGAGGAGGAGAATGAGGTAGTGAAGGAGGAGAATGAGGTAGTGAAGGAGGAGATGGAGGTAGTGAAGGAGGAGATGGACGTCGAAGAAGAGGAGATGGAGGTAGTGAAGGAGGAGGTAGTGAAGGAGGAGGAGAATGAGTTAGTGGAGGAGGAGGAGAATGAGGTAGTGGAGGAGGAGGAGAATGAGGTAGTGGAGGAGGAGAAGGACGTGGAGAAGGAGAAGGAGGAGAAGGTAGTGAAAGGGGAGGAGAAGGAGGAGGAGAAGGCGGAGTTACGCAGAGATGGTAAAAACACAGAGATGCGTTTCTAACAGAAAAACAAAAAGAAAAAAAAAAAGAAAAGAAAAGGGTACTCACGTCTCCGTGTCCGACACCAGAGACTCGTTATTGCAGACGTCGTTAAAAGTGTGCAACTGATTCTGCAAAACAAAAACGGCATGATCTGTAACGCAGACGCCGAACCAGCAGCGAGCAGGCTCTTTAATAAACTGTAAATAAACACACGAGAATGTACACGTGGTATTGTAACTGCAAGGCATCTACCATCAACGTGTGTTTCCAGAAGATTCTGTTTGACCCCAACTTTAAATACAACAGAAAAGGTGATTATTTTCCAGTAACAGCACGTCCTGAATGCTTTTATTCCTTTTACACCACAGTAACTCGTCATACCAACATGTCATACTGTTCATCCGTTTACAGTCCAGTCTCTCTCGCTCTCTCACACACACACACACACACACACACACACACACACACACACACACACACACACACACTGTCACGTCCCTCACCAGCCTGGTCAGTACGACAGAACTCGCTGCTGGTCACGTACACTGATATTTGAAAAAGATAAGTGCATCCTGAAGACTTTCCTGCGGTGGAAAGCCCAGTACCGGTTACAAAGCGCCGACACTGGAGACTCCTTCCATAACCAACCACATCGTCATAACAACAAGTACGCCATATTGCAGTTTAAAACAACACCTTAAATCCTTTCACACTCGAGAAGCTGGACACCAACAGAGTTAGATGTGTAAAACGCGTGAAGGTACGCGTGAAGATTCACGAGCGCGCGTAAAACCTAGTCATAAGGCGACGAAGTCACGCAAACCGCGACTTCGAATCGCGTCGTTCGCACGGATGTCTGCACTTTTCTTTGCGCAAGGTTATAAAAAATAGAAAAGAAAAAACGCTTGAGGTTACATGGCTCGTCTTTAAATTACGTTTACGGCGTTTAGCAAGACGTCGTTACGTTTAGCAGAGCCGTAAACCGACCGGAAGAAGATTCGGCGCTCGATTATTTTTTCATACCATCCTCATCGATTATTTATTAGCGTAGAAGCACCTTACTTTACCCTGCCTGCTCATTTCGTGCTCCCAGCTGCGACCTTTTTTGGAGCTTCGTGGGCGTCGCCGCATGCAAATACGACGCGGATACGAATGCTTGAACGCGAAGCCATGTGCGTGTACGGAGGTAAACGAGGCCCACGTCGTCCGGCGGCTTAGATTACGCCGCGTGTCCGACATACGGGTCGCTGTGGACGAGCCGTTACCGTGGAAACCATAGTGTTAGAGCTGCTGTTCTAGAAAAGGAATGGAAATCAAACGAACACACGGATATGGAGTCAAAAGCGTGCTGTGGGGGAGGGGCGAGAAAAACAAATAAATAAATAAACGAATCAAGTTCTGATACCGATCTCGCCGATTTAGAAACGGACTTAATAGCGAGTTTTCGCGGGGAAAAAGAGAAGAAAAAAGAAATATAATAAAGAGACACATTTTGGCGCAACATACTTCACATGTATCTTCTATTTACTCTGGGAGTTACGGTGAAATGCAGAAAAATAAATCGGTGATTAAGAGAACCAGATCACGTGATCCAGAGGCTCGTGGTAAATAAGCGTGTGTGTGTGTGTGTGTGTGTGTCTCACCGTGATCTGGCTCAGTCCAGCCAGTCTCATGGTGAGCGTAGGTGACATGAAGTACTTAAAGGCGAGGTCGAGGCTCTCCTTGTCGAAGCACAGCGCGCTGTCCAGAGGCTCCTTCACCGTGCTCCACATCAGGTCAGCCATGTTCCTCGCCGCGCTCTGGCGCAGCTCCTGATCCGACAGCTTACACAGGTACCTGCACACGCGCACGCACGCACACACACACACAAATCAGAGAGAGAAAGTGAAAGATGGTAAGCAAGAGCCAGAGCGAACGTGAGACAGCGATGAGAATGCTCACGATGGTGGACAGTAGAAGGTAACCCTGTATGACTCATAGACATGCTTACATCCGCCGTCATGTTCCACCACACACACACACGCGCGCACACACACACACACACACACACACGATTCACATTCTCCAGGAAGACACCGAGTTTTGCAGGTGTGGACAATAATATGCTGAACAAAATGATCTGTAGTACTCTCTCTCACACACACACGACTCCTCAAAAACATGACCACACAACTTCAGCCTAAACGTTCAGTTTAATAAACAAATCAACAAAAAAAAAAAGAAAAAGAAAGAAAAAAAAAAAAGGAAAAAAGAAATGAAAAAACTGCTGCGGAGTTTTGAAACAGATATTTATTCGCTCTTCACCGGCCGTTCTACAGAGCTGCTGTAACGCTGCCGTGTCTTTTCCTGAGTCACATGACCAGCGCCGATCCACTTCCCGCCAGCCGTCTGGCTCCCTCAGGGTAATCTGAGGAGGATCACGGTGGCTGTTGCCATGGTGATGGATGCTCTTCCTAGCAACCCGACAGAGAGGCAGCAGAAAGAGAAACTTCCCCCATCTGACTCAGCTAATCGATTACAGAAGAGTTAGCACTATAGGACTGGACTGGCAACAGAGGGACGTATACACAGAGGCCACGCCTCCTTCTATGGGACAGATCTACAGAGGCCACGCCTCCTTCTATCGGACAGATCTACAGGGGCCACGCCTCCTTCTATGGGAGAGACAAAAAAAAAAAAAAGACCGTGCTTCATTGTATGGGACAGATATAGAGGCCAAGCCTCCTTCTCCAGGAAAGAGACAAAAAAGACCACGCCTCCTCCTCTGGGACAGAGACAAAAAAGACCACGCCTCCTTCTCTGGGACAGAGACAAAAAAGACCACGCCTCCTTCTCTGGGACAGATACACAGAGGCCACGCCCAATTCTCTGGGACAGATACACAGGCCACGCCTCCTCCACTGGGACAGATATACAGAGGCCACGCCTCCTTCACTGGGACAGATATACAGAGGCCACGCCTCCTTCACTGGGACAGATATACAGCGACCAACGCCTCCTTCACTGGGACAGATATACAGAGGCCACACCTCCTTCACTGGGACAGATATACAGCGACCAACGCCTCCTTCACTGGGACAGATATACAGCGACCATGCCTCCTTCACTGGGACAGATATACAGAGGCCACACCTCCTTCACTGGGACAGATATACAGTGACCAACGCCTCCTTCACTGGGACAGATATACAGAGGCCACACCTCCTTCACTGGGACAGATATACAGCGATCACGCCTCCTTCAGTGGGACAGATATACAGAGGCCACACCTCCTTCACTGGGACAGATATACAGAGGCCACACCTCCTTCACTGGGACAGATATACAGCGACCAACGCCTCCTTCACTGGGACAGATATACAGCGACCACGCCTCCTTCACTGGGACAGATATACAGAGGCCACGCCTCCTTCACTGGGACAGATATACAGCGACCAACGCCTCCTTCACTGGGACAGATATACAGCGACCACGCCTCCTTCACTGGGACAGATATACAGAGGCCACGCCTCCTTCACTAGAACTAACAGATTGCAGGGTTAAGTCTGATGTGCCTGATCGAGGGGGCACAAAGGCCTCACCTCCTTCACAAGGACCAAGGCACAAAGGCCGCACTGGGACTGATGGATACTGAGAAACATGAAACGTGTGTAAAAGTGTTCTCACCTGATGACGTGAGTGCGGAAAGGGATGATGTGCTGCATCACAGCCGGAATGTGCAACCATATCCTGATCTGCAACCCAAAGCAAATTGTTTCATGAAATTACATTCTGTGATGGTTTTTAAAATGAGTTTAGAAATAAGGTTAGCATTATGGCCAGCAATAAAGGTGGATACAATGTGTGTGTGTGTGTGTGCGCGAGCATGCGTGAGTGCTTACGTTCGAGACGATGGTGATGAAGGCATGTGCGATGGGGAAGGGCAGCGTCTCCGGTGTCCCCGACTCAAAGCAGTTCTTCATCAGAGACAGACCATGTTTCCCACAGAACAGACACACGTAGCGCAGCAGATGCAAAGGAACCTCCACGTCCTACAACACACACACACACACACGTTATATTATCTGGACATAATAAGACTTTTTTTTTTTTTAAAAACCTGGCCAATAAGGATCAACAAACTAGACAAAGCAGATTAAATAGGATTTAAGGGTGGTTTCCCAAATTTTTATCTATCCGAGAGTTCAAGCCTTCTCCAGCCACAGAAGACACAAACACAGAGCAGAAAGCAGAGACGGTGGTGATTAATAGTTCTATGACAGTGTTGCTCTGCACTGGTCTCAGGTTTATCCCTGCATGTCGTAACTGCACGTTCAGGAAGTCGTATTTAGGTAGAGGTACAGCTCTAAACCCCTCCGATCTTCAGCCCACACTCTCGTGGCACCCTCGGTAAACATGAGCAAAGAGAGCTGTGAAAAATTCTTTATTGTTTAATCTTTTGTTCAAAAACTTCACAAAAATACTCTGCTCTAAATACCACCGCGTCCAACCGGACCACAGTTCCCACTCCAAATACCACCGTATACAACCGGACCACAGTTCCCACTCCAAATACCACCGTATACAACTGGACCACAGTTCCCACTCTAAATACCACCGCGTCCAACCGGACCACAGTTCCCACTCCAAATACCACCGTATACAACTGGACCACAGTTCCCACTCCAAATACCACCGTATACAACTGGACCACAGTTCCCACTCCAAATACCACCGTATACAACTGGACCACAGTTCCCACTCTAAATACCACCGCGTCCAACCGGACCACAGTTCCCACTCCAAATACCACCGTATACAACCGGACCACAGTTCCCACTCTAAATACCACCGCGTCCAACCGGACCACAGTTCCCACTCCAAATACCACCGTATACAACTGGACCACAGTTCCCACTCTAAATACCACCGTATACAACCGGACCACAGTTCCCACTCCAAATACCACCGTATACAACCGGACCACAGTTCCCACTCTAAATACCACCGTATACAACCGGACCACAGTTCCCACTCTAAATACCACCGTATACAACCGGACCACAGTTCCCGCTCTAAATACCACCGTATACAACCGGACCACAGTTCCCACTCTAAATACCACCGTATACAACCGGACCACAGTTCCCACTCTAAATACCACCGTATACAACCGGACCACAGTTCCCACTCTAAATACCACCGTATACAACCGGACCACAGTTCCCACTCTAAATACCACCGTATACAACCGGACCACAGTTCCCACTCTAAATACCACCGTATACAACCGGACCACAGTTCCCACTCTAAATACCACCGTATACAACCGGACCACAGTTCCCGCTCTAAATACCACCGTATACAACCGGACCACAGTTCCGCCCGCCTAAATACCATCGTATACAACCGGACCACAGTCCCGCTCTAAATACCACCGTATACAACCGGACCACAGTTCCCACTCTAAATACCACCGTATACATCCGGACCACAGTTCCCACTCTCAATACCACCGTATACAACCGGACCTCAGTTCCCACTCCAAATACCACCGTATACAACCGGACCCAAGTTCCCACTCCAAATACCACCGTATACAACCGGACCCCAGTTCCCACTCTAAATACCACCGTATACAACCGGACCACAGTTCCCACTCTAAATACCACTGTATACAACCGTAACCAATATGATTTTAAATGAACAACACGCATTAAGCAAGTTATAGCATTTGCGTTCTGGATCATCATCCTTGTGAAATAAGTTTCATCATATTGATAAAAACAGTCTAAAAAGATGCAGTAGGTTCACATGTCTCGCAGTAGCCTTCACCCTCCGGAGGTTTGAGGGCCACCACACAATAGGGGAACAAAAACAGTTTTGAAGAATAAGGTCACAACTCCGTTTAAAAAGTGGACCACAAATAGCATACTCCTACTTACACACACCCTCAACTTCCTCTCTCAGACATAGCATGAGGTCACCAACTTCCTGGACCACGGAGACCTAATACACTCGGCTCTTTTCTTACTATTTAGATAAACGTAGCCCTTTAGGGACGAACCGGTTCTTACACAAATTCTTTCAAACTTTGAGGATTTGATATGTTAATGAACATAATTAGCACGTTTAGGGCCTTTAAATGAAGTTTAAAATCAGTGCAGATGTTTTCGGTTGCTAAGCGCTAGCCGGCCCTGCTAGCAAACACGCTGCGCAGTATTAATTCTGAGCAGTAATAGCATGCTACCGAAGTAGTATCCCGACACAGTCAAAGTAAACAAATGAATGAAGTGCTATCTGCCGTTTTCCGCGTACATGAGCGGACATATGGGCTAGTGTCACTCTGATTGGCTGATTCTGCTCTCTTGGCATGATGAACAGGTGAGGATTGAACACACTGATCAGGAACTTAACCCGATCAGATCTGAAAGATAACAGACACAGCGCTTACGTTCATGTCGCAGAAGGAGCCGAGAATGTTGCTCTCCTGAGCCGAGATGTCCTGAGAGATGGAGACAGGAAATAAGAGAAGAAGAATGAGGATAAAACTGAGAACACACACACACACACACAACTGCATACACGTGAATGTGTGTATACCTATATAGCATGCTGTTTGGCAGTTGTGTACCTCTACAATACATCCACAGTACAGTGCGTGTACCTCTAATTTACAGTGTGTGTGTACCTCTACAGTACGGTGTGTGTACCTCTACAGTACGGTGTGTGTACCTCTAATTTACAGTGTGTGTACCTCTAATTTACAGTGTGTGTACCTCTAATTTACAGTGTGTGTACCTCTAATTTACAGTGTGTGTACCTCTACAGTACGGTGTGTGTACCTCTAATTTACAGTGTGTGTACCTCTACAGTACGGTGTGTGTACCTCTAATTTACGGTGTGTGTACCTCTACAGTACGGTGTGTGTACCTCTACAGTACGGTGTGTGTACCTCTACAGTACGGTGTGTGTACCTCTAATTTACGGTGTGTGCACCTCTACAGTACGGTGTGTGCACCTCTACAGTACGGTGTGTGTACCTCTAATTTACGGTGTGTGCACCTCTTATTTACGGTGTGTGCACCTCTACAGTACGGTGTGTGCACCTCTACAGTACGGAGTGTGCACCTCTACAGTACGGAGTGTGCACCTCTACAGTACGGTGTGTACCTCTACAGTACGGTGTGTCCTCTACATACAGTGTGTACCTCTACAGTACGGAGTGTGCACCTCTACAGTACGGTGTGTGTACCTCTACAGTACGGTGTGTGCACCTCTAATTTACAGTGTGTGCACCTCACACACCGGTGTGTACCTCTACAGTACGGTGTGTGTACCTCTACAGTAAGGTGTGTGTACCTCTACAGTACGGTGTGTGTACCTCTACAGTACGGTGTGTGTACCTCTATTTACGGTGTGTGTACCTCTAATTTACGTGTGTGTACCTCTACAGTACGTGTGTGTACCTCTACAGTACGGTGTGTGTACCTCTAATTTACAGTGTGTGTACCCTACAGTACGGTGTTTACCTCTAATTTACGGTACGTACCTCTACAGTACGGTGTGTGCACCTCTACAGTACGGTGTGTGTACCTCTACAGTACGGTGTGTGTACCTCTAATTTGAGTGTGTGTGTACCTTTACAGTACGGTGTGTGCACCTCTACAGTACGGTGTGTGTACCTCTAAGTACGGTGTGTGTACGTTCTAATTTACAGTGTGTACCTCTACAGTACAGTGTGCACCTCTACAGTACGGTGTGTGTACCTCTACAGTACGGTGTGTGTACCTCTACAGTACGGTGTGTACCTCTACAGTACATTGTGTGTACCTCTAATTTACGGTGTGTGCACCTCTACAGTACAGTGTGTACCTCTACAGTACGGTGTGTGTACCTCTAATTTACAGTGTGTACCTCTACAGTACAGTGTGCACCTCTACAGTACAGTGTGCACCTCTACAGTACGGTGTGTGTACCTCTACAGTACGGTGTGTGTACCTCTACAGTACGGTGTGTTTACCTCTAATTTACGGTGTGTCACCTCTACAGTACGGCAGTACTGTGTGCACGGTATGTGCACCTTTACAGTACAGTGTGTGTACCTCTAATTTACGGTGTGTGTACCTCTACAGTACGGTGTGTGTACCTCTAATTTACGTGTGTGCACCTCTAATTTACGGTGTGTGTACCTCTACAGTACGGTGTGTGTACCTCTAATTTACGGTGTGTGCACCTCTTATTTACGGTGTGTGCACCTCTACAGTACGATGTGTGCACCTCTACAGTACGGAGTGTGCACCGCTACGGAGTGTGCACCTCTACAGTACGGTGTGTACCTCTAATTTACGGTGTGTACCTCTACAGTACAGTGTGTACCTCTACAGTACGGTGTGTGCACCTCTACAGTACGGTGTGTGTACCTCTACAGTACGGTGTGTGTACCTCTAATTTACAGTGTGTGCACCTCTACAGTACGGTGTGTGTACCTCTACAGTACGGTGTGTGTACCTCTACAGTACGGTGTGTGTACCTCTACAGTACGGTGTGTGTACCTCTAATTTACGGTGTGTGTACCTCTAATTTACGGTGTGTGTACCTCTACAGTACGGTGTGTGTACCTCTACAGTACGGTGTGTGTACCTCTACAGTACGGTGTGTGTACCTCTAATTTACAGTGTGTGTACCTCTACACAGTACGGTGTGTACCCCCTAATTTACGGTGTGTTACCTCTACAGTACGGTGTGTGCAACCTACAGTCACGTGTGTGTACCTCTAATTTACGGTGTGTGTACCTCTAATTTACGGTGTGTGCACCTCTACAGTACGGTGTGTGCACCTCTACAGTACGGTGTGTGTACCTCTACAGTACGGTGTGTGTACCTCTAATTTACAGTGTGTACCTCTACAGTACGGTGTGTGCACCTCTACAGTACGGTGTGTGTACCTCTACAGTACGGTGTGTGTACCTCTACAGTACGGTGTGTACCTCTACAGTACATTGTGTGTACCTCTAATTTACGGTGTGTGCACCTCTACAGTACAGTGTGTACCTCTACAGTACGGTGTGTGTACCTCTAATTTACAGTGTGTACCTCTAATTTACAGTGTGTACCTCTACAGTACAGTGTGTACCTCTACAGTACAGTGTGCACCTCTACAGTACAGTGTGCACCTCTACAGTACGGTGTGTGTACCTCTACAGTACGGTGTGTGTACCTCTACAGTACGGTGTGTGTACCTCTAATTTACGGTGTGCACCTCTACAGTACGGTGTGTGCACCTCTACAGTACGGTGTGTGTACCTCTAATTTACAGTGTGTACCTCTACAGTACAGTGTGTGTACCTCTACAGTACAGTGTGTGTACAAACCTCTATAGTAGGGTGCGTGTTATGTTTGTAAGCTGTGTAGAGGGGAAACTGGATCTGGAAGATTTTGGCAGCACACAGCAGTAGTTTCTCTCTCTCCTCTGTGCTCCAGGAGCTGAACAGGTCCGGGCCGCACTCTTCCGCTGATCCCTCGCTCCCGCTTGGCCGTGACTCGCAGCTCTGGTTCAGGGTTTGGTTCCGATTTTCGGCCGAACTTGCCCCCTCCCCCCCACCGTCCTCCTCCTCTGCCGAGTCCCGCTCCACGTTCAGGGGCTCGTCCTCGTTGGGCGACGACTGGGGATGGCCAGCGCTCCACTCAGACTCCGCCCCTTCACTTCCTCTGTTGCCATGGGTGCTGCAGAGGCGGTCCCTCAGACAGGTTACCTGGGCGATGACCAGGTTAATGAGGCCATACACCAGTTGGTTGAACACCTCCAGGTGCTTGTACTCTTTGAAGCAGCACAGACACTGCCTGTACCAACACAGGGGTTTTATTTTATTAAATCATATTACCTTTATTATAAAATTGTTTATATATATATATCTCCAACACATTCTTATCGTGGCCGGGAACACCACACACATTTCAAAAAAGGTGTGTATATTATGTATACGAAGGTGTAGAACGTGAAACTCTACAGGACCTTCACCTGCGAGTCGCGGGTAAAATCAATGCTGTGTGTATATATTATACATAACACTGAATGGGTGAATAAATAATAAATAAACTGTGAATAAATGATGAGGGAAAGAAGAACCCGACCTCTGTGTCCATGTGCCGATGTAGTTGAAAACTCTTAAGGCATGGTCCTTCTTCAACTGCAGGCCGTCCGAACTGTCTGCATCCGAGACTGGAGAGGGGGGAAAAGAAAAGATTATCGATTCGGTTATTTAACAAATTATTATTTGTTAAACAAAGTAAGTTTGCGTTGGAGAAATATTTCTGTGTCAGTAAGATTCTGCCAAGTTCTGTATAGAGGTTATCTAACAATCCGAGGACAAATAATATATTTTTATATATATATATATATTTTTTTTAATTATTATTTTTATATATATATATATATATATATATATAAAAAACACCACACTCCTACTGCCATTCTGCCCTGCTGCCTTTCTACCATTCCTCTTACTGCCATTCTGCCCTGCTGCCTTTCCTCCTACTGTCATTCTGCCCTGCTGCCTTTCTACCTTTCCTCCTACTGCCATTCTGCCCTGCTGCCAGTCTGCCCTGCTGCCTTTCCTCCTACTGCCATTCTGCCCTGCTGCCTTTCCTCCTACTGTCATTCTGCCCTGCTGCCTTTCTACCTTTCCTCCTACTGCCATTCTGCCCTGCTGCCAGTCTGCCCTGCTGCATTTCCTCCTACTGCCATTCTGCCCTGCTGCCTTTCCACTTTTCTTCCTTGCTGCCCTTCTTCCTTTATACCTTTCCTCCTAATGCCTTTAACCTGCTGTTATTCAGTCTTCCTGCCTTCCTAAACACAATGTTTCACATCTGAAACATTAGCAGTGAGGATCAGGACTGCGGCTACACCGAGACTTTGAAGACTTTCCCCATGTAAATCCCTGCACAATAAACCAGTTAATGTGGCGTAATGCGCTACAGCAGTGAGATAGAAATACCCCTACGACGTCGTTCTCTGTTCTCCATTACTGTTTTGTCCTTTTGATAAGATACGTGTGCGAGAGATCTGCTGTTTGGTCGATGTTTTGGCACATTATGCCACAGTAAGTTTTATTTTATTTTTTTAACGTCCTCGCATCACAACGTGAACGTCTGTGTGTACTTGGAACGACTGTAAAAATGACATCACACATGCTCCCGGGATTTTAGGGACTTTTTTTTAGGGACATAAGTGAACAACCTTGACGTCGTACACCAAGAAAAGTCAAGTTTCCAGGGTTTGCCCGTTACACACGCACACACCATAGTGTGTGTTCAACCACAAATCCTCTCTCTCACACACCAGAGGCAGAGTGGTTAGTGGTGAGAAAGATGCAGAATTTAGTGTGTGTGGGTGAGATTACACATTCCTGAAACACACACACGGAGCTAAAGCAGACGATGCAGAGCACAGTGTGTGTGTGGGTGAGATTAGGTCTGATTTCAGTTGGCGTCAGTGGGATTTCTGAGTAAACACGCTACAGCAGATATCCCAGAGTTCTCGTCACTATCCCGGTGCGTTTCGTGCGAGAAAAAAAAAAAACAACGATCCGAAAATGGCAGCGTCAGGACGGCCGTCTCCCTTCGGGCCCATAGTGTACAATAAAGTCAGCAAGTTTTCCTACAGTCGCTATGGTAACCGGTAAATCAGTGCCATTTAACCCTCATATCACGTTGGAAGGGGTGGTGGTGGGGGGGGTGTTAAAAAGTTACACCCATTATGTTATGGGTCAGAATGACTTAACAAACAACAAAGAACGGCTTAAAAACAGTCAACGTTTATAACGGCTTGCCTCAGGAGAAATATCCGCATACAAGTTCATGACTCTAAATGAGGAACGTCACAAAGTTTCAAACAGAAAGTGAGAGATTAACCAGTATTTCAGACGTCTCACATGTGGAAATGGGTCACATTGACCCGGAACGTAATAATAGGAGGGTTATTTATTTATTTATTTTTTAAATCAAATAATCTTTTTTTTAATAAAAAAAAAAAAAAACACTTAAAAAAAAAAGAAAGCGGTCGTTGCAGGTCTCTAAAACCATCTTCACCTGCTTTTTGTGTAATAAGCCGTCAGATACGCGCGAGAGAGCGAGAGCGCGTGTGTGAGAGAGATCTATCCCAAACACTTCAACAAGAGCGGCAGTGAAGGCCCGGCTCACGGTTACCATGACAACAGGGGAGTCTCTGGACTTTGGTAAGGTTCTCAGGTTCACGCGAGCAGCTGGACGGCCTCGGCCTCGTCCGAATCCTCCCCTTTCTTCTTTCTCCTCACACGGACTAACGACCGGTCACGGCGCTGAAACCGCCGCCTCGGCGCGTCACGCTGCGCATGTTTCGACATAACCGTTATAATCTTTTTTTTTTTTTTTTTTAAAACAGACGCAAATAAAATATTTTTTTAAACATTTATTTATTTTGTCCTCGTTGAGAGGCGGAAGCTACAGCCGGGTTCGAGGGCGCGCTCTTTTGATCCTTCATTTCCGTCCGTTTCCATTTTTTTCCCCTTGCTGTTATTAAAAATAATAATAATAATAATAATAGTAATAATAATAAAATAGCGCAGGTAACGACCCGGCTGCGAGACCTCTACTCTGTCCGTCCGCAAAGTTCCCGTCCAGAACGTTCCTCCGCAACGTATGAAACAACAAACAAATCCTCCTCCGGAACTCCGTTCACATCCTCTCCTGAAAAGCCGTTTTTTTTAAACATTTACAGCATTACAAAAAATAAACAAATAAATAAACAAACGTTTTTAATTGATACGGAAATTAACGCGACGCTTTAGTTTCCGGTCGAGCTTCGAGTTTGCAAATACGTTACCATAGAAACAGCGTTTTAACTGAATGAAATGAATTCAACCCCGAGACCGAGTCTGCACACGTAGGCTTGTTGATTGGAAAGATGATTCAAATGAGATGAGAAGTAAATGTTTTGGAGAAACACGGCGATTAAAAGGAGATCCATCCTTCACTACAGCCTGAAATTAAAACCTTTTCCCGTCTTGCCAGTTCGTGTCTCTGGAACGACTCATCCCTATTAATCACATTAAAAAAAACAAAAACAAACAAAAAAAAACTCGATTCTTCCACTAAACTGCAGCGACATGACTTTTCCCCCCCAAAATATCTTGCAGTGTCACTGACTGCGTTTACACGGACAGCAGTAATCTAATGATCGACCTTATTCTGAATAAGACCATATTCTGATTAAGGCGTTTACATGACTTTCTTCACGTTATAGAACATAGATGGATTAACGGCACACGTCATTACGTCGCCACGCCACGCCGTTCCCTCCAGAATTTCCCGTATCGACCTACAGCTCGTCTTCGTTACGGGACCGTATACAGTTTTGGGTGTGTTTGTTTTGAATTTTTACGAAAGCTTCGAGTACGGTTCATTATTATTTGTCGTGCTGGACGTGCAAACAGACGACTGCTTGAAGCCGTGGGCTGCGTCCCAAACGGCGTACGTACCGAAACACGTGTATTTCACCTACTATATAGCGGGTAAGTGCGCGGTTTGGGACGCAGCCGTGTTCTCCTGTTCGCCGTCAAACGGTCGAGCGCTGCCGTGTGTGTGCGCGTGTCCTGTCTCACACGGCGGCGAAAACTCTCGCACGACGTTAACAGTGCGATTACGGTGTGTACACGTCTGTAACGCGACTAAGACAGGAATACTCCACACGCCGTAATTCCATTAGTGTTCACTTCGAGTACGACTTCAATCGGATTAAGGTCGTCAATAATTGCTGTTTACATGCTAGTTTCTTAATCAGAGTATCGTCGTAATATCGGATTACTGATTGTAAAGTGTGTGTGCGCGCGAGAGAGAGAGAGAGAGAGAGAGCGAGAGAGAGAGAGAGAGAGAGAGAGAGAGAGAGAGAGCGAGAGAGAGAGAGCGAGAGAGAGGAGCGAGAGGTGTGAGTCAACACGTGCCACGCTGTCAAGCTTCCTCCACGTGGTGACCAGCCTGATTTGCCCCTCCCAGTGTATTCATTGTTAGATACATACAACCAGCACATCTGTCTCGTTTCCTATGAGTTGAATCTGTCACACACACACACACACACACACACACAGAGAGCGACAAGAGGAGGAGATAGCCGCCCATATATCAGATTTGGAGGTCAAAGATTAAACTGCATGTGAACACATGGGCCTGTCACTCAACAAAAAGATATGCACGTGTGTGTGTGTGTGTGTGTGTGTCTTCTCTCTCTCTCTCACACACACATAGGGTGCTGGGCTTCATATGAACGTTGCGCTTAGCTGTGCTAGCAGGTTATTTTCATACCGCTGTAGAAATTCGTAAAAATAAAAAAAAGAAAGTTTTCGAATATCCAGTTCAGAAAAGTCTTCGCTGTTTCCAGACATAAAAAAAAAAAGTTTCCTGCTCGCAATAAAACAGAAGAACAGAGCGTCTGATCCATGACCTTGACGGATGGTCGCGCCGCGCCCCCCCTCACCTCACCTCACCTCACCTCCCTTACAATCTTTGTTTGATCTCACAACGTAAACGTTAACTTCTCATTCTCCAGAGTTGCTCCGTGAACCACACAGAAAAAAAAAAAAATCAACCCAAACACGATGTGTACGTGAATGTTCCTCCTCAGAACACGGAGCTGTAGAGTCGGTGTTCGAGATGTACCGGGCGAATACGTTGACCGGACTAACGCCAACACGGTATAACTCGGTTACCGTCTGAGAAGAGTTTAGTGCCGACGTCGTGAGCGGCCATCTCGACTCGGCGTCACTTGCTGAACTCGGGGTCGGGGAGACCGTCTGAGTTACGGCGCCGGGGTTCGGCACGGAGAGGGAGCTTTCTTCGGTTTCTCCAAGTCTGAGTTACAGGTTCCAGTCCTTCGTTTCATCACTGGGATGAGTATTCATAAAAAAAAAAAAAAACATCTGATCGTGGATTTATCACGACAAAGACGTAAATATCACACAAATCTGAACTCGCATTCTTTCGGAGTGCCGAGTGCGACATCGTACGCCCTAACCGACGCCCGTTCTCCGCGTTCAAACGATAGATCGATAAAGTATCGGCACCCTCACGCCTCGTTTCCGCCATGTTGCTTTGAGATCACTCCGAGTTGAAGACACCGTCCCGAGTCACAGGGTACACGGAACGCTTTCTTCAGGGGGGTTATTTATCCCCCCCGTAGTCGGCGGTCGGAAAATCCGCGCTATGCGTTTTATTCACTATTTACGCCACTGAGACGCGTGACCGAACGGGTAAAATTTTTTTAAAAAATAGGATGGTACGCGTTTAACCGTTCGGATTCAATTCCTTCAGATACTCCCAGTCAGTTTCCACCAAGGATTAAAAGTATCGGCACGCCCAAAACGCCTCGTTTCAGACGCCGGGCACACGGGTTTAAAACCGCCGCCAAGCGCGGGAGCGTCGTTTCAGAGAAAAAAAATGAAAAGATCATGGAGAGATGACAACGTCGGGACTCCCGACGAGGAGTCGAACGACGATTCGAGTACCCGTGCGAGTCTTGAACTCAAACCCGGGAGACTCTGGGCACGACTCGAAGCCCGAGCAGGAGAACCAACCAAATGGTCAGGTTTATATCGGACGTATCGATGGGGGAAGGAGGTTCCAAAGCTCGGTATGATCTCAGACGACGGGTTCAACACGGTTCACTCCGCTCTCTTCACCTGTTCTAGTAGAAAACTGTGGGAGGGGCTTAAAGATAATAATAATAATAATAATAATAATCTTGTTGTCAGTGGTATATTTTGAAATGGACCTCACATTGACCTCAGAACTCAAACATGAGCACAATAACCTATTGTTAAAGTTTCTCATCATGGAGGCCCATCAGATCCTTTGTACTTGTGCCTATGAGGCACAACTCTGTTAGCTAGCAGGCTAACACACACACACACACACACACACAAGCACAAAGACGAGTCTGATTCAAAAATAAATAAAACAGCAGGTCGTATCATTAACGTTGTGACAATTCACCATAGAGTCGGGGATAGAAATAAAAATAAACACACACACATGCTACTAGCAACAAGCTCCGTTAGCTTCCAGTGCTAACGGGCACGCTAGCTAGCACTCGCTCGCGCGCGGCTAAACCACGAGCCTAAACTACACATGGGGTCGAAGTGTGCTGGTTATTTCTTCTGAAGACACACGCCACGTCTTCTCCGACATGTCCGCCCTCTCACTGAGAACCATGTCCATCCGGTTAGCGGCTCGCTGCGAGCACAGGAAGGCTAGCGGAGTGCTAGTCAAGCTAGCGAAAACACACGCACGCGCGGCTAGCTGTCATGTCTGTTGTCGAAACCTGCAAAACTAGCGTTTATTTCTCTCCGAGATTGTTGACCACGTGCACGGGTCGTGTGGATGTTCTGAACGGGGTTAGAGAGTTTCGCGCGCTTTGAGAACAACCGTGTGTTAAAGACAGCCTAAAGAACAACAACAACAACAACAACAAACAAACAATAACATTGGTGGTGATGTCGAGAGATGAGGGATATGGGATGAGAGATGAGGGATATGGGATGAGAGATGAGGGATATGGGATGAGAGATGAGGGATGTGGGATGAGAGATGAGGGATGTGGGATGAGGTGAGGGACATGGGATGAGGTGAGGGACATGGGATGAGGTGAGGGACATGGGATGAGGTGAGGGACATGGGATGAGAGATGAGGGATGGGATGAGAGATGAGGGATGGGATGAGAGATGAGGGATGGGATGAGAGATGAGGGATGGGATGAGAGATGAGGGATGGGATGAGAGATGAGGGATGGGATGAGAGATGAGGGATGGGATGAGAGATGAGGGATGGGATGAGGTGAGGGATATGGGATGAGAGATGAGGGATGGGATATGGGATGAGAGATGAGGGATGGGATATGGGATGAGAGATGAGGGATGGGATATGGGATGAGAGATGAGGGATGGGATATGGGATGAGAGATGAGGGATGGGATATGGGATGAGAGATGAGGGATGGGATGAGGTGAGGGATATGGGATGAGAGATGAGAGTCTGGGTGATAAAGACACTGCAGTGCACTGGCATGGGCAGGATTAGTGTTGTGCAGCAGGAATCTGCTGATTTGTGAAAAAATTACTCAAATAAATCATGATCATGAGCACGTTCTTCCTGACTGGTGCATGGACAGGAGAGGCCAGATGTGGATAGAACTGGATCACTGACATGGATCCCTCACAATGGATCGTCGACATGGATCTCTCACAGTGGATCGCTGACAATGGATCACTGACCTGGATCTCAGACAATGGATCACTGACCTGGATCTCAGACAATGGATCACTGACCTGGATCTCAGACAATGGATCACTGACATGGGTATCTCATAGTGGATCTATCATAATGGATCCCTCAATGGATCTCTCAAAGTGGATCACTGATATGGATCTCTCACAATGGATCTCACATTGACATCAAATGCTTTGTATCTCCTTTAGGGCCTACAATAGACAAAACTGCACATCATATATGTGTGTGTGTGTGTGTGTGTGTGTGTGTATATATATATATATATATAGTATTGCAATAATATAGAATATATAATATATACTGCATGATTGCAAAAAGTCTACACACCCTAGTCAGACATAGATAGTGAAGTTACTGCAAGCCAAAGATCTGGACTAACTTTCATTTTAATGCACACACACAGACAATAATAATAATAATAATAATAATAATAATAATAATATTAATAGTGATGCTAATAATAATCCTCCTCCTCCTCATCACTATTATCATCAGACGAATAATACTTACTTTCATTCAGCACCTCAACCAGCTCGGCGCAGTTCTCACACATTGTTCATGAAGAAGGAAGGAAAATGGGGGAAAAAATGAAAAAGAAAAGAAAAGAAAAAAAAGCTTAAAGTGCCAAAGTCAAACCATTGGGAATTGTTGCTGTGTCCTGAATGTTGTAGCAGCTGTACTCTTCTGGTTTCTCTCATGTAAAAAGAGCAAAAAGGGGAGAGAAAAAAGGCCCCAGACGCAATGCTTGATTAGATTCCTCGTTGTGTTGTTGCTTGTTTTTTTTTTTTTTTTAAAGATATCTGGATAAAAGCCCCCAGAAGAAGAAGGGCGATTTAAAAAGCGCTCCGCCGGAATAACTTCCCCCCCGGCCTGTAGCTGTTCGGAGACAGCGTCGCGACGCACCAAGTTGTCGAGAGTCGAGTCAGACTCCAGCCGGAGCGCAGCTAAACACAGCACATACAGCAGCCATGTTGAAAAGGGGCAGCGGCATTCAGCAGCATCCTCGGCTTTTTCCGCCTCTTCTCCTCCGCCGCGCTCGGCTCTTTCCGGAAATCACGCGGGGCTTGGCAGTCACGTGACGTGCCCTTTCCAAACCGGAGCACGTTACATGGATCGCTCTTACACAAGTCCACTCTTGAGATAAGAATAAAGAAATAAATAGCTACGTTAGTACGCGATGGAAAGAATCCGACATGACGCGGAGCGCGGTTCTAGAACAAAAAAAAAAAAAAAGAATCAACAACGTCATGGTGTGATACGTCATACAAGTCCCTGACGCGCGTATTAGAATTAGAACGCGTATTAGCGTGCGTATTTGCGTATTAGCACGCGTATTAGCACGCGTATTAGCGCATTAGAGCGCGTATTAGCACGCTTATTAGAACGCGTATTAGCGCATTAGAGCGTGTATTAGAACGCGTATTAGCGCATTAGAGCGTGTATTAGAACGCGTATTAGCGCATTAGAGCGCGTATTAGCACGCTTATTAGAACGCGTATTAGCGCATTAGAGCGTGTATTAGAACGCGTATTAGCGCATTAGAGCGCGTATTAGCACGCTTATTAGAACGCGTATTAGCGCATTAGAGCGTGTATTAGAACGCGTATTAGCGCATTAGAGCGTGTATTAGAACGCGTATTAGCGTATTAGAGCGTGTATTAGCACGCGTATTAACGCATTAGAACACGTATTAGCATATTAGAACACGTATTAGAACGCGCGCGCTAATACAAATCTGTGATTTGCCTTAAAGCCGGGACTACTTTCAGGGCTGATGTTTTAATGGGGTAAATACAGACAGGGCGTGCTATTACAGTCATATTAATACAGGGCCGGTTAAATGGAATTCGATTTGTGCCAAAAGTGCTGAACGTAACTTTTTTTCAAGAAACGAACAAACATATACAACGGATGAGAAGAAAAACACTCTGCGGACGAAAACGGCGAACGCAGTGGCAAAAATAAAACCGTGCTCTTCGAATGAACGGTTTACGGTTTCCTACGCTTCGTTTCCGCTGATCGTGGTTCACGAACGCGCTGCCGGAGTTTTACGCTTTCAAACTTTTCGTTCGCACACCGCAAGGCATTCCGGCGAAAACTTTCACGTGTGGGCAGGGCTTAACAGCGATCTACTCTCATTGGCTAGTGAGATTTGGATCGACAGCTCGACAGTCCCGAGGAGGAGGTAACGTCGATGACGACGGCGCTCCTGAGAGCTCATCTCGAAATAATAGTCGTTATGAGACTACGCAAACCTACGCTGAGCAAGTCGGTCACCAATTTCCACTAGAAAGTACAAACACCAGAACGCTCTCGAAAACCCACACCACTGAGATTTGTAGTTCCAGGTCTGTCCAAATCTCACTAGCCAACGAGAGCGAATTGCTCTTAAGCCCCACCCACAAAAAGTTTGTTCCAGAATGCTTAACGTAAACCTGCAGAGTAAACGAAACGTTTCAGAATGTCCATTTTAATGACATTCCCGGCACCGACCTGACTGTTTTCAAAGACTAAATCTCACCCCTGTTCAAACGTAACGTGGAAAAAGTCTGGACTAGTTTCCAAGGTGAAAATAAAAACAATGGCACGTCTAATATCCAGACTACACGAGCAGCGGAATCCCCTGGATATATAGTGAGATGGAGGACTTATGAAAGATTCCCATTTGCTTCGAAGGTCTTTCCATTTGTTCTTCACTTCGTCGATCGTCCGACTTCTTAATCCACCCTCAGACATCTTTTTTTTTATTAGTGTTATTATTAGTTATGGCAGTTTTGTTTACATACTAAAATCTGCACAAATGACCCTGTCCAGGGTGTCCCCCCGGCCTTGTGCACGATGCTCCCAGGGATGAGCTCCAGGTTGCCCCGTGACCCTGAAAAGGATAAACGTGTAAATATATATTTTTTTCAACCCGGTTTGGATTTGACGCGCAGCTCATGACAACAGTCACGACGACGGCAGGAGGCTTTGAAGAGAAACCGGTTGGACTGGGAAACCAGATGGACGAAGCAGCTTTGCCTTTGTTTCGTGCCATCCAGCGGATGCTGCTTTTAATCCTCCAGCTGTGCGGAAGATAAACGAGCGCGTGGCGGCAGTAGCATGTACGCGTTGTGAAAATACAGTACATTTACACCTTTACTACAGAACCACTGGTGTATTCAAGCGAGCGCATTCGATATACACTCGTGCTTTGTATACACTACGAGCGTCAGGTACTGCGGGTTCGAACGCAGTAGAAATAAAGATATACAAGCAGTTAAACCCACCTAGGGCCATAAACTGAAGAAGTTTAAGATTTGCCTGGAATTCGACGCACGAGCATCCCCCTCCCACCCCCCCCCCCAAAAAAATCTGCATTTTATTCCATTAGACACACCAGCCATAACACACAGATGTTCCTCAAGATTTGCACGAAAACAGCTCAGAAAATTCAGCATGTGAAATTCATCGAGGGCGAATGGATCCAATCAGCTTCACGTTGGGGTTAGACGAAGGCCCGTCCGAGCACGGCCTCGGCATTGATTTAAAAAATGAAATAAAATAAATGGGGCTGCAACTTAAGAACAGCCGTCAGACTCGTGAGGGTAAACGTGGTGGTGATCATTGACTCCTTCTGGCGGTTTTGCAGATGGTGGTCCAGAGGCTCTTACAGACACTGGTGGCATAACAGCCTCTGCCACCTGCTGGGATTTTTTTTTTTTAAGCCCGATACCTGGTTGCTCCACCCAGGAGGTCGAGACGTGGTCATAGAAGACGACGACGATGATCCCAAGCATACACTATATGACCAAAAGTATGTGCACACCTGCCCATCACATCCACTTGTGGTTCTTCTGCAAACATCTCACTAACACTCTTGTAGCTGAATGAACACAAATCCCCACGGCAACGCTCTGAAATCTAGTGGAAAGCCTTCCAAGAAGAATGGAGCTATTTTAACCAAAAAATCTAGACATAGTTGTAATGATCAGGTGTCCACAAACTTTTGGCTGTGTAGTGTATATTCAAATCAACACAAACATGAGTACAGGAAACAGTCAATATTTTGCCAGTCTCTATATATGAACCCTAATAAAACACCAAAAAAACCAACTTGTGGTCTAAATTAAAGAAAGAAAGTCCACAAAGCTAAGAATATAAATGATTTTGAAATGTTGCGCATGGAGATCCTCTACGAGTGTGAAGACACAAGAAGCTCATACAGGGGAGGGTGCCGATAATTTTGAAAGCAGCGCTTAATCAAAATGAAGTAACGCAGTGTTCCTGTACATATTTAAATGAGTTACACATTAGGCAAAAATAATCTGTACAATAAATAATCAAGACACGGGGGGGGGGTTTTTTCGTGTGTTTTTTTTTTGTAAAAATATCCAACTTTATGTTCCCGTAGTACTAAGACAGTGTTATAAACAGGACGATATGAACAAACCCTTCATCGCCGTTGGCAACATCTGCTTCGAGTCCGTTTCATTCCGAACAAACGCAGAGCGAGAACCGGAACGGAGTCGCATCCCTCCCGACAAACGCGCTCAAAAAAAAAAACAAAAGACAAAACCATAAGCCCAAAACAAAAATAAGCAAAACTGAAAAAAAAGAGGTATAAAAAAAGGACGATATAAAGCAAGGAAAAAAAGAAAGAAAAAAAGAGCAGCATCTTTCAGTTCTGAACGTCAGCCATTACATTCAATTGCAGTGCCATTCCTCTTTCCGTGGGTCAGTCCTCTTCCTTTCGTCTCTTCATTAACCTGCGTTAATTGATCTATTTTACAAAATGAACAAACAGACCAGTAGAGTTGATGGGAGGCGGAGCTTAAATTAAACTGTCCTCGAATGTGTGAACACGTTATTATGTTAGAGGAAACTAAACTAGACACACCCAACTTATTAACATGGGAGTAATTACAGTGCATCAGTTCTCTCCTTATTGGGAAAAAAAAAAAGGAAAAAAGGAAAAGTGGGCGGGGACTCTGATGGTACATGGGTGGAGTATTGGACATTTGGGAGGTGGTTTAGTCGGAATTTACACTCCTCTTCCATCTTCATCCTACTGCAATCTCTCTGTATGTACACACACGCACGCAGACACTTTTGTTCGCGGTTTGTTCCTTCCTGCGTCCGAAAAGCCGCTCCGGCGCACGCGGAGTTCAGTCACACATTTCCTCGGGGAGTTCGTGAGGATTGAGGATTCCTGGCACGGACATCTGGAGTTTGTGTTTCTCCTCCTGAGCCTGACGCAGCGACGTCTCTCGCTCCTCCAGGAACAGATCGCTGGTGTCCTCACCGGCAAACTCCTGAACACACACAGAAATAAATACGACTTCTTAGAGAACAGTGGAGAGGAAAAAAAAAAAAAAAAAAAAAAAAAAAATGTAAAGACCAATCAAATCTTAAACAAATCTAATCAAATATCCAAGCACAGGTACTCGCTGGTCTGAACATGAATCCAATCCGATCAGTAACGAACAACGACACCTGCGATCTAAATTTATTCAGTGTCTGTTTTGATCAATTTGATCGTAAAAATCGGTATCGTATCGAAGCTCGGACTGAAAGCAGCTCATGAGATGTTCGACTCAGTTAAGTGACTCATTGGTGATCGGACCGCTAAGTGAACGGGGTTACGTTCGGAGGTGGTCTGGGGCACGAATGTATATCAGAGTATAAGGGATACCTTGATCTGCACCAGGAAGTCCCGAAGGTGCTCTTTGAAGGCGGGGATATCCTGATTCAAGCTGAACAGACCGGTTACGAATACTTTCACCTGTGCACTGGAACAGAAAAACAACAGAGTTGCATCAGCAGTGTAGCGGACCACGCCCGGTAACGTCCCTATAGCAACCGACACATGTGCTGGGAAAAATTACACTCAAAGATTTTTTCACAATTTTCTTATTATTTCTTTTGAAGAAAAATCTGTTGTATAACAAATCTCAGAATCAGACACCCCAAAAAAAAAAAAAAAGTTGCATTTGTGCAGGTCTTACTCTTGTAGGTGTGGGAAGGCGGTTTTCAGCAGGTTGGCCACGTATTCCTGTACGTAGACCTGGTTGTTGACGGGGGTGCTGGAGTTCAGGGTTATGCTGATTTTCCCCTCCTCGACTAGGTTAAACATGTAGGCCAGGATGGAGGCATGCATCGTCAAACCTGGAGGGGGAAAGGTGAAAAAAAAAAAAAGATTTGTGCATGTCCACACCATATACACTACAAGTCAAACATTATTTTTATTTCACACATTTTAGAATAATAACGTCATCAAATCTCTGGAGTAACACAAATGGAACTATGGGAATTATGTTGTGATAAAAAATTTTTTTTAAATAAATCAGAATAATTTAATATTTTAGCATCTTCAGAGAAGACGCACGCCCTTTCTGCAAAGAATTTCCAGAAACGTGTTCTTGTCATTTTCTCGACCGATTTCTTGAGGAATTTCCCCGAGATCCCTTATAAACAGTATTAAAAGGAGTTCACGCCTACGCTGTATTCTTATCGGCTGCTTTTCAGAAATATTTCCCGTCCGTTTAAAAATAATAGAGGATGGTTTCTAATGAAAGAAACGAATACGTTGGCACGATTTTATTTCTGACGACAACACCGGTTTCAAACATTTTATCATACACCTTCAGATCAAAAGCTTTTTAAAGATCACGAGAAACATCTCATTCGAGTGTCTCCAAACTTTTGACCAGTAGTGTAGTTCAAGCCACACCTCCTTCACCGACACCAAAATGACATGGATTCAAGATGGACGGAGCTCTAAAAACATCCTAAAAGACCAGTTTGTTTGGTGTTTTTTTTTCTTCGTAGGAACACTTAATAACCAAGCTGTTCCTTCAAAAAGAATGCTCCAGACCATCTAAACCGATCTTGTTAGCTTTTTGATTTTCTTGCCATTTCATTGTTTAGTGCAGTTTAGAATAACCATAAACCATCATGACATTGGAATTAATAATTAATAATAATAATTGATCATCGAGAGTTGTTTTTTTTAACTGGTTAATAATAAGCAAACCACAATTCAATTATTATTATACCACTGAGGGCTTCGTGCTCATTTCCAGTTACCAAGTTAAAAATATATATATATATATAAATAAATAAATAAATAAATAAAAAATAAAAAAATAAAAATCTGGGTCCGCCCTGTCGCTCACCCGCCGTGTGGGACGTATCGGTGACGACGGAGAAGATGTGCTGCAGGATGTCGCAGAAGAACGTCTGATAGAAGCTCTGAGCTGCAGCTTCCTCCTGGGCCACGTTCTGCAGCATCGTGTAGAGAATCTGTAGACCTGACAGGGAGACGACAGGAACACGGAGCAGATATTAATACGATTGATTATTATTATAATCATCAACCAAAAGGGTTTTCCTTCATTCACGTGACGACATTATCGAGGACCTGACTCGCGTACCTGTGTCAGCGACGTTCCTCATGGTGTGCTTAAAGGCCCAGATGATGGAGTCCAGCACCAGTTTGAATTGCGCGGGCGGGATGGACAGAAACGCAGGGAAGCAGTGCGAGTTCACCGCCTGCAGCAGGTAGAAGAAGTGTGTTCTGTGCTCTGGGAACTCTTCGAAGTCCTGGATAAAAATAAATAAATAAATGAATGAATAGCTAACAGAAAAGGTTAAACGTAATATTTGTGTAGAAAGCGTTATTATTTAGGGGTGTTCTGATTTGATAGATTTAATCGGTTTTCTCAGAAAGAAAGGAAAATAAATAAATAAATAAATAAATAAATAGGATGGGTTTCGAAATGGACCGATATTCAAAGCGTCTGAAAAGAAAAGGTGGTATCGTGACATAGCCGTAGCTAACTGATGCAACATATCCAAAAAGGTTCCTGACCTTGTTGATCATGTTTAAGGTGCACTCAAATACAGCGTCGAAAATCTTGGGGATCTCCGCAGTAATATGGGCTGCGAGCTTGTTGACGATGGTCGCCATGGTGCTGAGCACTTCGGGTTCTCGAGCGGCAGGGACGTTCCGCTGATAGTCGATCAGCACGGCCTCGAGCAGAGGGGGAACAAAGTTCTCCCCGACCTGAGCACCAGACAGAAATAAGGGTCAGCCTTCAGAAATCAGCAGTACAGAAATGGCTGTTCTGAGCAGTCGACGTGTTTTTGTTTTTCTGGGGTTTTTTTACTACAAGGAGCTAAAGCTGAGCTGTATATTACTTTACTGATTTATTTACTGATGTATTTAGCGATGTTGTATTTCGAGTCTCGTACCATCTGGGGATCGTTGGAACGGCTGACCCAGCCCGAGATGAGCTTCAGAGTTTCTCTCTTCACCGTGCGCATGCTCCTGATCAGAGGCTGCTTTGTTACCATCTCACCTAAAGACAGACAGAAAGAATGAGAGGGAGATAGAGAGAGAGAAAAAATCAACTAGAGATAAGTTTGTCAGCTTTAAGATGTTCACTGGTCCACTGTATAGGGATGTAAACATCTAAACAGTCAAGTCACACAAGCACTCCCCTTAGTTTTCTGTCTCTCAAGCCAAACGAAAAGTTGAGAAAATTAGCTTTAGACCTGGAAGATGTATTAATGAAAACCAGATCTTTAAAGACTGCTGCTCACCGTTGGTCTGGATGGCAGACGAGATGTTCTCGCTCAGACACTTGTAGACGTTCAGCATGTCTAGATAGATGCGTCCCAGCTGCACCACAAACGGGTGACCCACAGCCTTACACGCCCTCACGTTGGTCTTCAGGATGCTGCCGAGCTGACGCACCGTCTCCGGATCCTTCAGGATGTCCACGTTCTGACAGAAGATAAGATATAAACGTAAGCCATTTCATGCAGGTAGGGGGAGAAAAGTGCTTTTTTTTAAATAATTTTTTTTTAATTAAAAAAAAAAAAAAAGCATCTTAAGGGTTATAAGTGACGTACAAGACGTAAGCCCTGATTTCCCCTGACTCACCTTGGTGGCCTGCTGGATGATGCTATCCCACACCTGGTTGGGGAGCAGCATGTACTTCTCTATCAGGTGCTCCTGCACTGCCTGGTCTGTCTGAGCACCGATCATATAGCCTACAGCCTCGTAGAACGTATGTACCTACACAACAGTTGGGGGTTGTTAGTTTAGTTTTGTTTGTTTTTTTAAACACACGACTAACTATAAACTAGTAGTAAATTAAAATTAGAGCATAGAAATAATAAAAGGAATTTCGAACTGTACTGGAGCGCCTAAATGAACGTGACCGCAATTTCCACGGAAACAGGAAGTCAGGGCGGGACATCACATCAAGTGCTCCTCCGCCTTTTTCTTTTAAAGCAGCCAGTAACGTTAAGCGTACCTCACAGCCCAGAGGTTAAGCCGTACTCAACAGTTAGCACAGTGGATTTTTAGAACATTGGAGGCGGGACATTTCGGCTTCTCGAGAGCGTTTGATATCGTCTAAATGCGAATTTTGTCGTCGTTTTGGAGCGCACCAACTTATAATCGGTTTAGGCTTATTAAACATTCATACCACTTAAAAGCCACAGAACTTTTAAAAAGATGTAGATTTCAGTTGTATATACACACACGTATATAAATAAAGTCAACCCAAGGCATCGGACGTTACACACTGACCTGCTGCGGCTGCAGGTCGCAGATGATGGTGTTGATGTTATTAAGGATCTCGTCAATGAAGGGCATGACCTCGCCGACCTGCACCTGAACAAAATGCCTCCTGCACTTCTGAGCGATCTTGATGAAGGTGTCGCACGCCATGTCCTGCACGCCGTCGTGCGTCTCTGTGAGACAAAGCAAAACCCGGTGAGCGTCCGAGAATATCACGTGAAAGCGGAGTGCGAAGCGTCTCGCTCAACTCACCGTGCATGAACTCAAACAGCTTGTTTACGACAGTCTTGAGGAACTTCCAGTGGGCACGGAGGAACCGTGGGTACTGCCCTACAATGTACATGATGTTGGAGGCGATGATGGCCTTATTGTCTTTCCCTCGCTTCTGCTCGCACAGCCCCAGCAGGTCCTGACGTGCGCACGCACACACACACACACACACACACTCAGATAAACACATCTACAAATACAAAAGCTCAACCGATCTGTTCACACTGACTCAAGTCACCTTAATGACCGTGACGAGGAACCGTTTCTCATCCTCCTCGTGCATGGCTCCGCTGATGGACCCGATGGCCCAGCACAGCGTGTTCAGGTTCCTCCAGGACCACTCCGTACCGTTCACCTGGTTGTGCAGCTTCTCCGTCATGATCCTCTCCGTATCCGCGTAGTCCAAATGGGTCAGGTAGACTACAAACCGTGAGAGAAGCTCTGTTACGTTCGCCTTTTTAACATGTTTAAAGGGCAACATAGGAACCCTGTCAAATTCCCAGAATCCTTGAAACATTTCTAAGAACCATTTATGGAACCTACGAACCCTGTCAAAGTCCCAGAAACCCCGTTCTGACACCTTGAAATCTTTCTAAGAACTTTTTTTTTTTCCACTCGCTAGTCACGATGAAGCCATAATTCGACATGCTGCTCACCGAGGGTCTCTCTCATGTTCTTGTAGAGGTTGATCGAGTCAGTGTCCTTCATGAACTCCCTCACCACCTCACCCTGATCGTTCTCCACCACCAGCACCTCCTCCGGTTTAGCCATGCGGCTCACCATCAGGAGACGCACCTGCCGCGGAGGTAAAGCGCAGCTTTACTACCGCACTCAACACACACACACACACACGTAAAATAATATCGGACGTGACAGATAGAGTGTCTATCACAATTGTTATCGTAGTCCACAGCCCTATCTGGCGTCTGTTTGAGTAAGAACAAGCCTCACCTTGGAGAGGACGGGCAGGTACAGGTGTCTGCGTGGGGGAACGTCAAAGTGCTGGCTTCCAGAGAGCAGCGGTGAGGTGGAGGTGCTGAACGGACTCTCTCTGTACAGCTCGGCTGCCAGGTGGTTCCAGTACTCCAGACAGATCTTGAAGATCTCCGTCTCCTCCACCTCTGACACGAGCAGCATGTAGTGGAGAGCCTGAGAAGAATGACAGAGAGGGGGTGGGGGAAATAAATAAATAAATAAATCACCACCTAGTTTTCTATGGACTATGGCGTTAAACACCTTGAGCAGGGCTTCCCTGAATTCCCAATACCTGATCCAACCAATACCAATACCTGATGCTGATCCAACCAATCACCTAATTAACTTCCTGCTATATTACTTCATAATGAAATCACAATTGTATCCTATATTTGAACACACACATTATATGTATAAGTGTAATTTTACCCATCATGCTTATCAAGACCGCTGTGAACATGCGCGAGTACCTCCATGAGTGTCTCCCGCAGGTTGGGCCTCTTCTCGATCAGCTGCCCATGCTCTTTGAGGAAGGTGCACAGGAACAAGCTGAGGTTCTGGATGAAGTTCTGCTCGTCATCTTTCCCGTTCGAGTAGGCCATGCGGATGTTCGTGTTCAGAGGCAGCATCTGTCGATTACAAACCCAGACATTTCACTCATGACCATGACCCCCCTTCCTTATACAGCCAGACACAGACAGCGTCTTGAAAGTGTGTTACCTGTTTGAGCTGCATCATGGTTAGAGTGAAGAGGCTGACGAACTGCTCCTCGTACTGATTGACGCTGACGCCGGCGATTTCCGTCAGACACTTCAGAGTCACGTTTCGAAACATCGGAACGTTCAGAAACTGAAAAACAAAATAAAACACACACTACATAACACCACAGAACACCTTTACCCACACGACAGGCCACACAGAGCGAGTAACGCGTGTCAGAGTGCCAGCTTGACCACCGTACCAGTAGCAGGAGGTATTACTAGAACAGCTTGCACTCTAGTATGATGTTCCTCTGGTTCTTACGCAGTTGCAAGCATCACCAATGCAAATGCGCCTTTGTGAGAGGATGTAGGTTTGTAACATGAAGCTTAAAAAAATTCAATAAATAAAGAGAAAAAGCTTTCATTGTCATATTTTCAACGTTCAGGTTATTACAGATCAAAAGGTAAACTACACTGTGACACCATTTTAGGAGCCATTTCTGAAAACCCAGGAACCCTTTAAAATACCATGAAACCTTTTCTGAAACTTTGAAATCTTTTCAAGAACCATTTGTGGAAACATGGGAACCCTTTCAAATTCCCAGAAACCCCGTTCTGAGACTGAAAACTTTTTAAGAACCATTTATGGGACCCAGGAACTTTTTTCCTCCGGTAACTTAGGAGCTTCCATCAGGCAAACCAGGAACAATTTTGGATTGATGGCCGCAGTTACAGAAACTGTTTTGGTTCCTGCTCCAGAGTCACGAAACAGAACGCCATTGATGAATAAGACTAATAAGACATGAGACACGCCTGCCACTTATAAAAAAAATAAAATAAATACAGTCTTGACATGTGAACTGTACTTTAGATAAACAATAGCAACAATGTGGAGGATTTCCAAAACGTTTTGTTTTCCATTCTGTGTCCAAAAAAAATAAATTACAATTTTGGAGGACAATATATTTTTACGAGCATTTTTTTTTTAATATAATGTTTGGGTTATTTATTTATTAGATTTTTTTAATGCAGAATGGTGGTAATGAATAAGTCAGTCATTATAGTTCAGGTCTGGTTTATCAAATGGTTGCGGACGGCCTAAAATCGCTACGCCGTTACCTTATAAACCAGGGTGCTGATGAGTTTGGTCTCAAAAATGTAACCCAGAGGAATCCAGTTCAGGAAGCGTAGGAGGGTCTCCAGTGTGGCATGGACCAGTGGAGCGTTCTGGGAATTTTCCTGGGAGAGAACAGAGAGTAAGGTCACAAATCCCCATTCAGCTACCGATTATTAATCATTTCCACCATCCCGCCGCATAATAGTGAACGGAAATAGAGACACTATTCCGACACTAATAAGGATGTAGAGGGATTTGTCACATTAAAAAAAAAACTACGTATATATATTTTTAAAAAATCCTTACCATGACAAACTGGCAAAGCTGAAAAATCTGGGAGAACTCGTTGCACATACTGCAAGAGAAGATTAAAAACTTTGATCTAGGATTTCTCAAAGACCTATCATCTTCGCTAAGTATGGACCGCGTAACACGAAACGATCCACCGTAATCCGTAGAGGACTTGTGACGTGACAGTACCTGTCTTTCAGGTGCTTGGCTTTGACCTGGGTCATCTGTCCACTGGAGAAGTCGAACACCTCCTCGCTGAGCAGCTTCAGGATGATCATGTTGTTCTGGCAGAGGCTCTCGCTCGTGCGACTTGCTCCCACAATGTCGCTGATGAACGTGGGCCAGTGCTTCGGCCACTCCTGCTTCAGGATCTGGGGCGGGGCACACGTGTTAATAGGGATATTAACAAATTTTATTTAATTACTTTTTGTTGAACTTGATGGCTCACCTGCACCAAGATCATATTCAGCTTTGCCAGGTAAACTCCCTCTTTCTGAAACAGAAATATCAGTAAACCGCGTTTATATGAATAAACGAGTACCTCACTCACGTGAGTATCGTCTGAAGCTACATCCACAAAAGTCAGTGAGGACGAAAATTAGATGAGTTTAGACATTAGAAGCCTTTACCTCGACTACAGAAGGATCCGAGGACGTCTTGATAATCAGCCCCACGACGTATTTCTTAATTCCTAAAAGAAATGGGTGGGGGGGGGGATTGAGAAAAAAAAGTATTCCTTACACCGGTGGAGCAAATATTAATTGAGATAAAACAACTGACTTGATATTGGAAAGAAAATACAGAAAATCAGAAAGAAAAGTGTGTGATTCCTGCATTTCATTTAGTTTTTCATAAAAAGAAATTTCCTTTCTATTTAAAAGGCTTTTGTTTTGCTATGATGAGATTTCAGGACAGAAATGCGGAGGCCGTTTCCAGGTGGGGGCGGGGCTAATTTCAGGGCCAGAAAATAAATAAATAATTTAAGCTAGAAATGAATGCAATGAATTAGCTAGCTAAAATGTACTGCATGGAGAGGGGGGGAAAAAACAAAAACAAAAAAAAACAACTTTGCAACTCTTTGAACTTGTGATAATCAAATCATTAATGTGAGAACATCTGAGCATCATAAATGGCTCCTTTAATTGTTCACTCTGGTCACTGTACATGTAAAGAAAAATAAAAGAGTGATTGTGTGCAGGTGCGAGAAGGAGTTTTACCTTCGCACTGGTGTCTCGGGAGAACTTTCCAGCGTGTTTTAATGACGGTCTCCAGAATCTGAAGGGCGTAATACTGTGAAAATAAAAAGTCGGGATTAGGAGAATCACGGGAACCCAAAACAAACAAATAAACAAAAACAAACAAATAAATAAACAAACAAACTAGCTAATGTCACTTGATTTGCAAATGGGGTCATGAGAAACTCATAGTTAATACATGCTATATTAGTTTTTTTCACCATTACTAGAGCAAAAAACCAGACATTTCTACCTATGTGTCTCAAACTAAATACGTACGTACTATCCTAGACCTTTACTGAGTACCAACAATGACCAAATGTCCTGTTACAGTCAGCGTTTCTTTTTTAAAAACCGCTCATGTCGCCTTCAAACCTACCGAAAGTTTTACGTACCAGCATTGTGGATTTTGTAGATAAACAAATACCGTGGACACGCAAGGTCAGATTTCTAACCGAGATGCAGATCATGATGACAATCACAAAGACGGTGGAGGAAAGTTTAAAGGGAAACAGAGCTCATCGGAGAGGAATCCCAGTTTTCTAGAGAATGTACGGAACATACCACACGACCCAAGCGTGGATTAATTTCCTATAACGCCACAACGCTTCCCCCTAGACGGGTAAATCTGTGCAAAAAATATTTCTTTAGATTTTAAGTCACTTACGATACACATACACACGCTACTGACATAAAATGTTCCAGGAGTCCTGTTTTATAAACCTGGAGTTAAAAACACACATGGAGTGAGGAAGGAAAAGGGGACGTTTGCAGAAAATATTCAGGAAGCCCAGATACAATAGATTATCTGCTGGACACATGAGACTTTTATATATTTTTTCCCTTCCCAAACTGTTTCTTAAAAAAAATTTAATAATAAACCAGGAGTGTGTCATTTCTACACTGACACTGTAAACATCCACAGCTGTCCTCACGTACTTTGGTCTTCATGTTCTGAGAGAACTCCAAGATGGTGTCCACTCTGGTCCATGCGTCCGGGTGATCCTTCAAGTTAGTCAGGACTTCCTGTGCCAGCCGTTGCTAGGATACGCAGAGAGCGAGAGAAAGAGAGAGGACAAAATTAACGATCCTTATTCACACATAAACAAGCTGCTATTCACGAGACGGTGTGACCGAGTGTTCATCTCGAAGCCAATGTTTTTCAAGAGACGTTAAGTGATGCTGTGAAAACGCTGAGTCTACGGTGAAATCAGTCAATAACCTATTTAAAAATATTTTACGGCTAATTAGTGCATGTTCTACTCGGTTATCTCTATTTTTACTTTGAATTTTTCTTGTATTCCATTTTTTATCATTGTAAACCGTACAGATAATTATTGAAGAATGGGATTACTGAGCTAAACATCTGTCTGCATTCATTTTCGTAAGTATGTAGCATTATGATGACGTACAGTAGGACAGATCACAAAACGCACGCAAACACAAAATCGATTCAATGCAGCGAAATTTATTACAAGTATTTGATTTTTTTCTTTAAACAACGACAAAAAATAAAAAAAAGGGGGGGGGGAGAATGAAAGATTGTGCCCACTATGGCATGGGAGTGTTTTATATTAAATACCCCCAAGAAGATTATAACGTGCAAACTTTACCAAGCGGATCTTATGTAGCACGGAAGCAAGACAGTGATGCACGAGCACAAACTTATGCTTAAATCCAAAACGTTCCACATGTTTGGGGAAACTGGTGCAAGCTGCTTAAAAGGTTTAGTTTAATTCACGTTTATCATCATTATATACTTTTAATGTGAAGTTCTAAAGGAAAAAAGATGAGTATCTTTTGAAGAAAACCGTCTCAGACAGGTTTGAGTATGTCGAGTCTTACCTGAGAGCCGACATCGTAGTACATGGAGTTGACCACGTTGTCGAGCAGGTTGATGTCCAGCTTTTGAGAGAAGTCCAGCAGCTGCCGGGCTGTATGGTCCGCTAACATTGTCATGTCTGCTGGCATAGAGCTGTGGGGCGGTCAAGACAGAGCAAAATCAAGATCTGATGAAAGTGTAAGTGTATATATAAACCTAAATAAATTTCAGGGTGTTGTCCCCCCGGTGTCCACTTTTTCTAGCTAAAGCCCTATTTGGATGGGATTACATTTACACAGCGTCACACAAACATCTAGGTTCGTAGAAAAAAACAACCTGCAAGAAACTCGCTCCTCACGGGGTCATTTTACTGTCTGGATGCGAGAGCTTGTGTCACTCGAGACAAAAATTATCACCAATGTCCACTTCTACCTGACCGCAAATCGTTTCGGAGCACACCCTCTTACGGACGACCTTAAGAAAACCGACGTGTACAAAACGCCACGGAACTTCCTCTCGAATTCTAAACATAATTTTTTGCGCTCAACCGCTTATCTCAGTTCATACGAGTGCACAAATAGTAGTGCACTCTGTCCAGACCGTTACACCTGGACTGCAGACCTTACACAGGAAACGACGTGACGTGTGTGTGTCGTATATGCACACGATCATCGATCAGTGATGGACTCGCTAGAGAAACGACCTGCTGACTGGATGTCAGAGGAGAAGTGTAAACTATAAATATATGACTATTATCACAGAGGCCGGTAAACTAATCAGACCTGTCAGAACTCCCCCCATCACGCCTGACGTGACCGAGATACACAACATCTCTTCGCATCAGGTGGCCGTAAGCTTCCAGTTCTAGTTAGCGACACTAACATGGCATCTTCAGCACAAAACTAAAGACCCCCGACCCCCCCCATCCCACACACCACAAGCACTGATCAAATGCACTTGAGTAAAAGTAACAGAGGGAGATCTTTCTACACGTCTAGTTTTGGGCCTAATAGTGTTACTCATTGATTTCTGGAACATTCCAAATGACGTCCAATTAGTCCAATCCCCTCCATAATGAGCTGATAAACTAATTAGTCGAGTCTTAATCACTCAGCAGGTCGTACAGGAACTTTAGCTCCGTTATGAAACACACACAGATTTCACAATGTTCATTAATAAAGTAATCCCCCCCCCCCGACACACACACTCACTATGTATAACATGTATTAAAAGTCCCCACCAACTTACCTGCTTTTATTTTGTATTATTTGTTAGATTTAAACAAACAAACAAACAAACCCCCTCCTCTTCGTGTGGAAAGGGGACCCGGGCGTGCGCGCGGCTGCTACCGCTTTAAAACTTCCGACGAATTCAAATACACCGCAAAGTCGACGGGACTCGGTTTATCTCATGATGACGCGGTAGCAACGTGCTAGCTGCTAGCTAACGAGCAGGACCCAATTCACCTGATCCACACGGGCAGCGTGATGATAAAAGGCTGCTCAAACAGAGAGGAGATTCTTTAATTTCTTTCAGCGGACCGAGTTTATCATATACGTTAAATAATAATAATAATTAAAATAAAAAAAATAAAAAAAAACACAACAATGCTAACTAGTTAGCGAACACTGAATGAGGTCCAGAAACAGCTCGCGTGACCCTTGGTACAAACTTAGCCTAAGTGCTAATGCTAATGCTAGCGAGCTAATGTCACTGATTAGAATGCCTGGAGTTGCTATGCTATGTCGTTAGCCAGCTTTCCCTGGTCTTCAAGCACAAATTGAAGCAGGGCGTTAGTTTATTGTTATAATAATAATAATAGTTTTAAATAAAATAAAATAAAAAAAAGCCCCCGTAAAGCCTTGAGAGTGTCTGTTGAAAACCAGCTCTTCTCTCAGCTCGTGGATCAAACAAACCCAAGACCGGTTGAAACCGGTTCAGACTGGGATATTCCATCTCGGTTTAGTTTTCAGCCCGTAGCGCCGCGTAAAAATTTGGACTGCGTGTCACCGCCCACGGCCTCGTCTGATTGGCCGTGCGCGGCGACGCGGGGCGGTGCCCTGGCAGACGATTGGACGACGGGGACGTCGCTCCGGCTTCGCGGCTCGTGCGGGGCGCGCGCGCGCGGGCTGCCTCCAAGACCCATGCATTGTCGATGCGGTGTGGGCTGGACTGAGTTAGCGATGGAAAATTACTGAGAGCTTAACTGTGATGCGCTGTAACTTCTCTCTCTGTGTGTCTGTGTGTGTGTGTGTGTGTGTGTGTGTGTGAGAGAGTGTGAGTGTAAGTGTGAAGGAGTCGTTCTGGTCTAAATGATTTATTTTTAAAAACCCATTCAAAGAGTAATTCATATTAAGTGAATAATATTACACGTATAATGTTCAAATTATAATACTGTGGGTGTTTAGGTATTAACTGTCTGTTTATTGTATGGGGACACTTTTGTATAATTCCCTGAGATCTTGGATTATACATCCATCCATTTTCTATACCGCTTATAATTCAGGGTCACAGGGGACCTGTACGTTCACTATCCCAGGGAGCATGGGGTACGAGGCGGGGTACGCCCTGGACAGTGTGCCGATCCATCGCAGGGCGCACTCACATACACACTCACACACCCATTCATACACTACGGACACTTTTAACACGCCAATCAGCCTACCATGCATGTGTTTGGACTGGGGGAGGAAACCGGAGTACCCGGAGGAAACGGGGGGAACATGCGAACTCCGCACACACAGGGCTGCGGCGGGAATCGAACTCACCTGGAGGTGTGAGGCGAACGTGCTAACCCCTAAGCCATGGTGCACCCTATATTACACATTTCTGTCTGTCTTTTTTCTTTTTTTAAAATAAATAAATACACCACTCTCATTCTTATTCTTATATTTATTAAACTAGCCCTCATAAATACAATATGCCTTGTGTTGCCTCATAAATACAATATGTCTTGTGTTGGACTGTGTGTTATTGCTACTGTAAAACCATATTATCTATCTATCTATCTATCTATCTATCTATCTATCTATCTATCTATCTATCTATCAAGCACTAATAATAGATGTAGTAAATATTGAGTATAGTACAAAAGTAAACAAAGTCAAAAGTCACCACAGATGATGAAGGATGTTTGTCTGAAATGTCCAGTTTCTCTAAAATGTTTGTGTACTACTATCAATTTAACTACATCTGTCCATCCAGCATCTATCTATCTATCTATCTATCTATCCATCCATCCATCCATCCATCCATCCATCCATCCATCCATCCATCCATCCATCCATCCATCCATCCATCCATCCATCCATCCATCCATCCATCCATCCATCCATCCATCCATCCATCCATCCATCCATCCATCCATCCATCCATCCATCCATCCATCCATCCATCCATCCATCCATCCATCCATCCATCCATCCATCCATCCATCCATCCATCCATCCATCCATCTAATCTGGTCTCAGGTAACACTTTGTTCAGTAATGCCAACGTGGACATTGACCCCCCTATGAAAGACAGCACATTTTTATTATATAGAGATCTGAACATCTATATGAAGATGTAATAAAAGAATGGATCGATTTATACTCCACCCTTACAATAAATACTGCACCAAAAAATAAAATCCCAACCATTTCCACAAGAGGAGCTAAAGAGTCACAAATAAAATGGCTCCTTCAGTCCTTAGCATCATCCTTTTCTTCTCCACTTTCCCTTCCTTCTGTTTCTTGACCACTCATAGACTCCTGACTTCCATATCCGCTTTTCCCGTCTTCTTTCTTCCCTCCATCCGTTAAAGGGCTTGTACTTCTTTTACCGCTGTCACTCGCCTTGCTTGTGTTGCTGTGGCAACTGTGGCTTCTGTCACCGCACCCTTCGTCACTTTCATCCCCATCCTGATCATCATAATCATCAAAATCCAGATCGACCTCGTAGGAACGACTGTCGTCTCCGTCCTCGTCGGGGTCACCTGCTTTGTCTAGCTTTTCTCCCTCGTCTTCCTGCTCTCTCTCGTTCTTCTTGTCCATCGGTACGTCTGGTTCATAACCTTCATGATCAGCAGGATAGTTCCCAGGTAAATAATCGTCAAAATCAGCATCCTCCAGATGACAAGCTGTTTGGTCCTTCCTGGGAAAACAAGCAACTTTTTTTCAAACTCAAAGGGCTACGCCAATATTAACTTCCATAAGTAACATCATTAAAATCCCCCTGAACTCAAGCATGTAATATTTAAATGGTTACCTCGTCTGAAACATTGGTGCCTGCGTTAAACTTATCAACACGACCGTTATTCCATTTAAAAACCACAACTTTCTTAGTGCTTCTGTAAAAAACAGAACGTTTTAGCCACATGGACCTGTGCACTAATCTATCTGGCTACGTAGCCTAGCTAATTTTAGCCATGAACAAAGCGATCGTTCGATTGATTATGGTATATTTTGACAGATTTGGCTGCCGTGAAATAAATTACTGAGAAAAGAATGATGTAAATCAAGGCTCTGATCCAGAAATCCACAAAATCGTGCCAACGAATGTGACGAAACTAGAGCTTATTCACTAGCAGTTAACTAGCCTGCTTGCTAACTAACTTGACTAATGCTGTTAATGATATGTTATTTGGGGTTATTTGCATAATCAATTTTTTTTTAATCTTCATAGTGTACTTGTATAAAACAAATAGCAGAAAACATGAAGTATTTTATGTCTACGCACACACACACACACACACACACACGTACATCACGTATAATAGTAGCAATAGTTGTAGTTAATGAATAGATTTACTGTTATAAGTCTCATCTTTACATCTCTAACTGTAGAACCGACTTTATTTTTATACTGTGTGGAAACACGCCAAGAGAAGTTGTAAAGACAGTGTGTGTTGTGTGTGTGTGTGTAACAGGAGCAGAGTGATTAACACTGAGAGTACATGCTGACCTGTGTGTGAGAGGCCCATGAATCACTGAGCGACCTGAGAGGGTGTAGTCGTGTTCACTTGTGGGAGCTTTACTGTTGACGAAGGCCTCACTGAGACCACACGCACTCAGGGTTTCACTGTAGTGCTTCTCTGCTGCCTTCTTGGCATTCATCTGTATTACAGATACACACACAAACATCATCATCATCATCATCATCATCATTATTATCGTAGATAGATAGATCGATAGATAGGTAGATAGAGAGATAGAGCACCTGTGTTACTCGTTCTAGTAGAAGAGGTCTGCTCTTCACTCTCTCTCGAATTTCTCTCATCTCCTCTTGATACTCTCTGCGCCTCTGCAGGTCCTGTTTCCTGTGCCAGCACACACACACACACACACACACACACACACACACACACACACACACACACACACAATAACAACAAATGTGTGCATACAATAAATTAAACCCTTTACTGCATGGTGTTCCCACATGGCAACAATTAATTTATCTCCATTTTTTTTGATAGGCAATAATGTAAAACTACTATTTATTAATGCAAATAGAAAAGGGGGCTTTAAAAACATTGACATAAGAACCAAAAAAAAAAAAAGCCAAGTCACATGACCAAGTTCCAAAAGTTCTGCTTGCCCTTCCTTTGCTGCATTCACATGGCGTCATCTGAGGGCTCTCAAAATGTGACGACTTTTTCAATATTTATGCGATATTACTTAAAGTAAAAAAAATAATAATAATTGGAACACTACATGAGATAAGTTAACATTATTTTTTGGTCATTTAATCTATATATATATACACACACACCACATATATATATATATATATATATATATATATATATATCTCGAGTACTCCGTTAAATGGTAAAATGTAATTGTTGCCCTATGACAACAGGGTCATGGGGAACCTGGAACCTATCCCAGGGAGCATGGGGCACCAGTCCATCACAGGGTGTAAACACATACACACTCATACATACACTACGGACACCATCACGATCAGCCTACCATGCATGTCTTTGGACTGGGGGAGGAAATGGAGGAAACCAGAGTACCCGGAGGAAACCCCCGCAGCACGGGGGAACTGTTCTCCCCACAGCACGGAGAACATGCAAACTCTGCACACACAGGGCCACGGTGGGACTCGAACCCCCAACCCTGGAGGTGTGAGGCGAACAGGCAAACAGCCCGACAGCCCGACTGTCGTACAAGTGTTCATGAATTTAACAGACAAGCCAAAAAAAAAAAAGGAAAAAAAAGACACCGGGCTTCTCTAATAGTATATTTACATTTTTTAATGTAAGAAAAACTGCTGTGATTGTCCTGTACCTTATTGTCTAAACGTTATGTTTCAAAAGAAAGAATTAAAAAGATACTCCACCCAAAACACGTTTGGACCTAGTTTTTGAATGTATTTTGAGTGACTAAATCAACATTTGAACCAAAAAAAAAAAGGTAAAAATTTTAAACATATATTTCGTATTCATTTTTATAAATTTTTTAAAAACTGTAAATGTAATCATGGGTGCAGTGAGGTAAGTGCGGTGTATAAAACACATTATTTGTCTTTTTTGTACACTGTGCATCTCTAGTACAGGATGTTCCTGGGTAAGATTTGAAACTGGCATGAAAAAGATTAACAAGGGTTTAAAAACAACACTCATTTCCACGTTAAAAGTACACCCAGTTACTGTAGAGTCTACTGTCGAGAATGAATTCAACATCCCATGTGTAAGTTCAGACCCATTCACGCCACCATACAACAATACTTCACGAACACATCGTTCCCAAGCACAGAATACCTGAACTCCTTGAGTTTGGATTCACAAATCTGTGCCAGGGCCACGTGTGGGTCGTTGGCCTGAGCACGCTTGGCTATCAGCTTTTGCAGTTTTCTCTCCTTCTGCCTCCGTTGCTCCTTCCATTTCTCCTCCTCTTGCTCAGCCGCCTTCTTCTGTTCGAGAACTTTCCTACTCAGAAAGGAGAAGATCTGCTTTCAGGACTGGAGCGAGACGGATTGACTTGGGAGGAAGGGTTCCTAAGAGGGATGGATGGATGGATGATGGGGGAGGCAAGTAAGCAGGGACACACTCTTGCTGGGATGCCGGTTAGGGCTGGGGGTTGTGGGAGAGTCGGTGAAGGGATCAGGGATCGTGCTTACATATGATTGGTTGATAGTTGGTTGGGATCTTATCCTTGATCCGATTCTAAAACTCCGGATAGAGCTACGAGAGCGAGGATCTAAGGGGAAAATACGGAATCGAAGCACAGACAAACACACAAATTGTAAGACTAGTCAAGTTGATCGAGGGTTGGAGGGTCCTGAGTTGGTACGTGGTTTACCAATCACCAGGCTGGGCGCAGTTACCTAATAGCCTCTTGACGTTTCTTGGCTGCGTCAGTAATTTTGGAAGGAAAGTACTCATGGCTCCCAGACAGAGATGAACACACAGAGGACAAAGGTGTTGAAGCAAACAGGCATCTAGATCTGCTCTGGCTGTCCTCCTCCACGGGATTGGCTGTGAGGCGCTCTTTACGCGAGCTGACGTTAACCGTGCGCAGCTTGAAGGGTTCGCAAGCTGTCACAGGTCGAAATTCCCGCTTGCTTGCGAGCCGCTTCTGGAAGCGCCTATAGCTGGCGTCGAAGTCGGGCACCTTGGAGCCGATCCTGTTCCTGCGGTCGGTGCTGTCTTCAGACTGCTCTTCTTTCTGAGCACGGTGTTCACGGAGACGTCTGGCCAGCACGCCGGGTGGCCCGGTGGCGCTCAGGAGCATCTCTGTCGCCCGCATCTCTTTCCTGATTTCCCGGTAGAGCTGCTCTTCTTTTTGCCGCTCGCCCAACGCCGCCTCCTTAACGGCACGGGGAACAGGTTTGGCGCGAAACGGGCTCCTCCTGTGCTCCTCTTGCTCCTTAATAGAGAGGAGCATCTGGAGATCCTTCTGCTGTTTCTTGATATGCTCCCTCTCTAGAAAGCTAAAAGGCTTCTGGGTGGCGAACAGGCGCTGCTGTTCTGCATCCCGTAACTGCCGACGGCGTGCTTCATCTCGCTCCCGCAGTTCCTCATATAGCGGTAGGCGCACATGAGCGGGCACCGCAGTGGCTCGGAACTTGCGCCGGCACTCGGTCAGCTCATCTAGTTCCCGGCGTAGCTCCTCATTCTCCCGCTCGATCTCCGCGCGAGACCTGATCCCCTTGCGTTTTTTTTCCGTCTCCCGGAGTGTCATCTGGAAAGGCTTGGGCACCGTCACCTGTGGACGCCAGCCTTCCTCTTTTGAACGCTTTCCTTTTCTGGACCTTTGACCTCTGGTGTTTGGTTCCACCGTGGTTTGACGGTCACCTGGATGGTTCTCTAGCGACACTGACGACGGTTGCTGCTTACTTGGGGACATTTCGTCGACCCGGAAGCCTCGCCACATGTTCTTGATGTGTTCTTTCGGTGAGATGAGAAGATCTCTTGTAATGTTTTCACTGACGTGGTCACCTCGGTCACTTCGCACCTCGTCCATGTAGGTGCTGCTTCTGAGCTCGTGGGCTGAGTGAGCCTTCTTCAGTTTTCCTCCAGTCGTATTGTCTGTCTGATGACACTGCAGCTTACAGCCAAACGCATGCCTCGCACTGAAAAATGAAAGACATCCCAATGTGAAGGTTCAAGAGATCCCTTGCAATTAGTGAAGTTTTGATGATCAGGAGAACGTTTTCAAATCCCCAACAACAAATCGCTAACATGAGAAAAGAACACAGGAACTCACAGACAAACTCGGTCATAGTTGCTCAGAGGTGCAGTGCCCTTCGGCTCAAGTTCCTTAAGGTGCATGAGCTCGAGATCCGCCATGGCGTGAAGGTGGGCTCTCCTCAGCTGCTCCAGCTTTCTGTAGTACTCCTCGTTGGAAAAGTACAGCTCACGCAGGTCGACGTGATCGCCCATTTTACAGCCATCTGCAATCGGCAGAGTGCAGCTGACATTAGCGTGAGCACCATCGGTGCCTGGGGCTAATTCAGAGTCCATCTGAAAGACAGAGAGAAAGCGATCCGAGGTTTAGGTGACACTAGACTTACACCGCCCTCCACTAATATTGGCACCCCTGGTAAATATGAGCAAAGAAGGCTGTGAACAATTGTCTTTAGTGTTGAACCTTTTGATCTTTTGTTTTAAAAAAAATCACAGAAATGCTCTGCTCTCATGGATATCAAACAACTGCAAAGACAACACAGGATTAAAAAAAAAATCTTTGTTAAATATAGGTGTGCAACAATTATTGGCACCCTTTTAGTCAATACTTTGTGCTAACTCCTTTTGCCAAGATATCAGCTCTGAGTCTTCTCCTATAACGCCTGATGAGGTTGGAGAATACATGGTGAGGGATCTGAGACCGTTCCTCCATACAGAACCTCTCCAGATCCTTCAAATTTCCAGGTCCATTCTGGTGGACTCTCGTCTTCAGTTCACCTCACAGGTTTTCTACGGGTTTTAAGTCAGGGGACTGGGAGGGTCATGGCAGGACCTTGATTTTGTGGTGAGTAAACCATTTTTGTGTTGATTTTGGTGTATGTTTATATCGTATTTACATATGATGGTTGACTGTTTATATGGTAATGTATGTTACATGTAGTGGATAATCAGTTTGTTGTTCAAGACGTTAACTGGGAAAAACTCAGGATTATCATAAAGTGATATGAATGAAGTGTCACCTCTGCTGCTGAGATGATGTCTGAGGCGATGCTATCGAGGGTCAGTTGAAGTTTAAACTACAAGCTCGTTCTATTGTCATTGCAGCTCACTTTGCATGCAGCAGAGTCTGTCTTGCCATCAACAGCATCTCTCTCATAACATCCATGTGGACAGAGCTTCCCCGCTCCCGTTTACCTGATTAAAGGGGCAGTGTGTACACATGCTGTTGCTGTTGATGGCAAGACAGACAGCAGAGTTCAGCAGGAGTCTGAGGAACGACGACTTCGGGTGGAACGGGGCCTTCAGCAGGTCTGTGGGAAACCGAGCCAATCCAAACCAAGGACTGCTCGATGTTTTTGGGAAGGTGGTGTCTCATTCACCCATTCACACATACACCGATGGTAGCAGAGCTGCCATGCAAGGCGCTAACTTGCCATCGGGAGCAACTTGGGGTTTCAGTGTCTCGCCCAGGGCCACTTCGGAATGTGGAGTCACGTGGGCCGGGAATCGAACCTCCAACCCTACGATTAGTGGATTAGTGGACAACCCGCTCTACCACCGGAGCCAAAAAGGAAATTTCCTGCTTTTTGTTACACTGTGTGTTTTATTTTGTTGAAGTGATTATTACTTACTGCTTGGTCCATAAATGCTAAATATGATAGATATATCTCCTTACAGAAACTTTCACCATATCAACAGTTACATGTAATGTAAAAAATCCCGAGCTGTTGCCGTAGAAACGACAACATGTTTGAAAGAGTAAAATGTAATGATTCGTGGTGTGATGCGAGTCAAACGTGTGATCGAATCCCGTCAGCGTTGTAAGCTAGCGCCCCCTGCTGGTGGCGAGTTATTAAACCCCTACACACTAGCATGTGACTACACGCTGAACTGGTTCATCTTTCCTCTACTTTTACTGAACCCGGAGACACCTGTTAATATTCCAACAGGTGTAGAACTGTTCACTTTGAAGTCATGAATTAAAGGTGCAGTGGGTGAGATTAGACTTTTTTTTTTCTTTCTCCAAATTACCGCTCTAATGGACCATTCCCACCCCGATTACCACCCATGTTCACAAAACCCCGCCCCCAGGGTCTATACAATGACTAATTGGAGGCTTAGTCATACGCAAAGCAGCTTTCCGGACCGGAAATCATTTTTCCAAACGGGTTTTTTCAGCAACATATCGCTTTCAGTCCGAGGTCATGACTTAAAACATCGTTTATCAGCAGTGTTCTACACATTTTGCAGTTTATTTTTACAAGTACGACATTTAAAAAAAAAACAAAACGCGTATTAAACCTTTATCACGTCCGGAAACTTAAACCGGAAGTGCCTCACTGAACTCACCTGTTCTCCATCCGTTCTCACCGGAGGAGCAGCGCGCGCTCTCTCGTAGAAAGCCAGCGGGACTTTAGTGTGCGGGTCCACCGGTGTTTTCAGACAGGAGGTCACGAGCACGTTAGCGCGATGAGAGCTGTCCATTTTTGTTCATCAATAACAAGAACACCGGATTAAAATGAACACAAACCCGAGCCCTGTCCTGCCTCCCAGCCGGAAAGGGGATTCCTCTCAGGACTCCTTAGCAACGGCGCCGCGCGTGAGGAAGCCAACGGCCCAATCCCAATCCCAGTTCCACTCCTTATTGAAGTGCGCTAATTAAGGCGCGTGACCGCCCGCTCAGCGCCCCCTGTAGTGCACCAGAGATACAACGGCAAGGCGTTTGGGATCGAGCCCCACAGGGCCAGACAAAAGAAGTCAATGAGATTAAGCGGATTAGTTCTTTTCTCCAGCTCAGGCTGATAACAGCGAACTGTCCGCTCCTTTTATCATCAGAATATACTTTTTTTCCCCTTTAAATTAGTATGACGACAAAGTTATTCTGTTCTATTTTTGAGCCAACTTGAAGATTTGAAGGAATATTGAATTTAGTCATAAGAATAGAACATTAGAATAGGAATAGAATATTCTGAATAGAAATTTTTGCCTGTTTGTTTTATTCTTATTATTTTTTACACCATTCATAAGAGTTCTACGTTCAGCGCTTGAAAGTGAATTTAATAGCGTCAAACAAACAAACAAAATGTATTTGAAGTTTAACGTGATTGTTTAGTTTGTCTTCCGCCGGAGAGGGCGGGGGTTTATGACCTGTACTGCATCCAGGCATCTGCGGCGCACTCGAACTCGACCTACTTACCGTCACAGACCTAATTTGCACCCGTCTTACCCAATACACCTTTAACCCTCAGAAAACCAAGCATGCACATTTGTTTTTACATGTCTCTAATCATAAACATGTACAGTGGATATTAGGAGTCACGTATCGAAAATCAACGGCTCTAGACCCTCTAGATGACTCATCTTTATATAAATGGCAGTCACTCGTACATTTTTCGAAACGTGCCTCAGGTGTTCGATTCGTTTATTAAAATATTCGACATGTTCAGGATCAGTGCGGCGGGAAACAACGCCAACTGAACGGAAGCAAAGAGAACACTGGTGTCCCAAAAAAAAACAGAGGAGTTTATTAAATTACGCAACGTAACATCTACAGACATCTCATGAGCAGTTGGTCATGGCGAGGTGTTTGGCGAGGTCCCCACATTCTTCAGCAGCGGTGCTTCAGTCCATCAGTCATCTTCAAACACGTGTGCGCGCACACACACACACCCCTTATCGCGTGTTCAACTGCAGAGGAACGAGAGCGTCAGGAGTGTGTTTAATCACGCGGATAGAACCAGCCATGCTGCCCAGTTCACTCATGTTTTAAAAGACGTATCGCTACTTACGACGTCGTCGATCTTGAGGATGCTGCGCACCGTTTCCGTGGCGAGGGTGAGGGCGCTGATGGACACCAGCAGGGGCTGGACCACCAGTTCCTCCAAGATGTTAGAGATGCCACCCTGATGGAGAGAGAAATCCGTGGTTCAGCATGAACATCTGTGATAAAATCACCCCTCCCCCAACTCCCATTAATAAACAAACTTCTCGGGTATAAGAGGAATAAAACACTCCGGGACACTAATTGGTCGATTATTTCCCTATACCAGCACGACCCACAGAAGTGTTTCATTCCTTACTTGATGCTTGTTGCCATGGTTACAGTTTTGGCACAGTGAGAGTGGTTGTTTGCGAAGCCCACCTTGCGCACGTTGATGCCGGCCGTCGTCTCGCCCTGAGCGTGTCTGTTGCGCAGCTCGGTTACCGTGGAGATGGGGTTGAGACCGGCGTTCTCGGCCAGCGTGGAGGGAATGACCTCCAGGGCGTCGGCGTAGGCGCGCACGCAGTACGCCTCCATGCCGCCTAGAGTGCGAGAGTACTCAGCCAAGCGCAGAGCCAGCTCGATCTCCGGAGCGCCGCCACCTGCGATCAGAGCCCTACGGAGGGAGCAGAGGCGACTCCGTTACGACGACACGGAGACTACGATCAAACCTTCTAGTGCTGGACTTTTCCTTTCGGCTGCTCGGGTTCGTTTCTCGGGTATGAGAAAGGCGCTATATGATACAGACACATCGTTATCGTAACGGGGACGAGTAAATGATGCCAACATGGTTTCATGCAGCTTCCGGGCTCTGAAATGTAAATGTTTTCTGTAGGTTTTCGGAGTAATGTGCAAGTTAAAATGGCAGCCAGGCTACACATAATGTTGCAAACAGATGACTGTACTATTGTACCAAGAGATCAGATTAAAAGAGATTAAATGACATCACAAGTGCTCACCTTTTTTTGACGAGGCACCGGATGACGCAGAGAGCATCGTGGATGGAGCGCTCAGCCTCCTCGATCACCAACTTGTTGGAGCCACGCACAATGATGCTCACGGTCTTACCGGGATTGGCACAACCGGTGATCTACACCACACACGCAGTCAAGAAATGGCAATGTGATGACACAGTTAACAGGTTGTCAACATCAATCCCCATTAAAACTATACACCTTGACCGTATTTACTATAAAAGCAAGCTCATGTGCAGTACTCAGATCAGCATGTCTCACCTTGACCAGTTTGCCCGAGCCATCCAGGCTCACCTCCTCAGCCAGCTCGGCCAAGCCCAACATCTCTGGCGTGAACTGGTCGATGTGGGCGATGGGCTTGGTGCCGATGGTCTGAACGAAAAGGACACGGCGTTTCGGTGTGATTTCAAGCCGTTACAAAATGACTCAAATTAAACAGCGTTACTGACTCCAGAATAAAGCCAGGCGGACTGGGACACACATGCTTTAGGTTTGTTAAACCAAGTGATGAAACACCGTATTCTCACCTTGCAGATGAACTCAATCTCGTCCCTCTCGATGTCCTTCACCACCATGATCTTCATCTTGTTCAGGAAATGAAGAGCGAGATCGCTCAGCGCATCTCTGAAACAACGCAGGCGCATTAGATAAAACACACACACACACACACACACACACCCCAGTGCTAGCTGGAGATCCAAGTGAAGAATGACTTCAGGCTTTACAAGCAGCATCATATACATACAGGTGTATTTTATAAATAAATGAAGTCTCCCCCAAACTTGAATCAGACTCCTTCTCTTATTAGTTCCTCGTCTTTCTGTACCTGAGGATGGATTTCTGGATGAGCAGGACGTTGCAGCCGGCTTTCTTAATCTGTTTGATCAGGTTGAGGATGTAAGCTCTCTCCTCACGGAGCACACGGTCCATCTGCGCGTAATCCGACACCACGATCTGGTTATCCATCTGTCCCGGACACGAGGAGACAAGAAGAAAAACACAGAATAAGAAACTAGAGGATTGTTGTGAAAGCTGATTAAAAAAAAACAATTTCGGTTCGGTTGCTTTAGGGGTGTGGCTCTCTCTCCGACGATACGATACACACATCTTGATATGCAGTATACGATGAACGATACAGGTAAACGGGTAACAATTCAGTACACTTTAATTCACTACTGAGCCGATACAATTCAGTACTGTACAACACAGTGATACGATTCCGTTAAATATAAGTTTAGGAAGTATAAGATAGGAAGGCCTTTAGGACACAGCAGTCTGTGGGTTTCTTTGTAATGCGATAATTAAAACGAATTATTAAATTCAAGAGAGAGACAAAAGAGAGGGAGAGATAGAAGGAGGGAAAGAGAGCTAGGGGGAGAAAGAGTGAGGGGCGTTGACGGGCAGAAAGAGAGGCAGAGAACAAAAGAGGGAGGAGGGGAGAGAGAAGGAAAGAAAAAGGGGTAAAGAATGAAAAAGGGGGAGAGGGGAAGGGAGCGGGAAAGAAAAAGAGGTGCAGAGAACTAAAGAGGGGAGAGAGAGGTTGCCATGGGAGTTTTTAAACTCATTCTGACTGTACTGAAAACAGCTAGACTGATTTTCTAATTGTGATAATTCTCTCTATGCCCCTTTAATACTCTTACATCACTTCCTGTAAGGAACTAACGAATAAACTGCATCCCTAAAGGTTTTGGACTCCATGACCCATAACTGACGTGGTGGCCGTACATACATCGGTCTTTGGAGGAGACAGGCAGAACTGGATCAGGCCGATCTTGGCCTTCTCTACACGGGACAGTCCGCTGTTCACCACCTTCTGGGTCAGAACCAGACCGTCCACCAGTTCACAGTCATCTATGGTTCCTCTGGAAAAACACAAACGCCATGTGTTAGACAGAAACCAGAACAAGCAACCCGATCATCATGCCTCTATTATGTAGACTAACATTTAATTAATAAGTAAATAAATGAAGAATTAATCAGAAAAAAAAGCAAAAAAAAAAAACACCACACTGTTATACGCGTTAACGCTGCGTGCGACTCACCCGAGCTTCTTGACGATGTGGATGTCGTGGAGGTCGACACCGGTGGCGGTTGCTGGGTCGATGACCCTCATGACGGCGTCCACGCTCATCGGGGCGAGCAAGCTGGAGTACTGCGACACCACTTTGGAGCACAGCGAGGTGGTGGCGCTGTTGAGCAGAGACTCGCGGTCGCTCAGCTCCACCGGCTGGCTCATAGAGGTCAGGATCTCCACGCCCTTATCCACTGCCTTCTGGAACGACTCCGAGATGGTGGTCGGGTGGATGCCTGGGATGTCGGGAAGGACATCAGTAAGTCAAACCTTCAACGTGGCGACGATGAAGGACTGCGTTCTGAAGATGGTGAAAGAGGTTTGCGTACCTTTCTGCAGCAGCTTGGCACAGGACTCCAAAAGAGCTCCGGCGATCACCACCACAGACGTAGTGCCATCTCCAGCCTCGATGTCCTGAGCCTTGGACAGCTCTACCAGCTGAAAACACACGAGGATCAGAACACTAAGTGTTCCCGCTCATTTCTCAGACTCCTATAGGGAACCGGAATTGTCGCGTCTCACCATTTTCGCAGCAGGGTGCAGGACCTGCATCAGATTCAGGATGGTGGCTCCGTCGTTGGTGATGGTGACGTCTCCTTTCCCGTCCTGGATCTACGACACGGAGCAACATCATTGCGTTCCTTAACTACACGATTGTTTTTAGAAATATGAAAAAAAATAAATAAATAAGTAGCAGTAGTGATGAGATGTACCATTTTGTCCATGCCTTTAGGGCCGAGACTCGTCCTGACGGCATCGGCGACGGCTGTTGAACACGACGTAACACACACATCGTTATAATACAGCAACGTGCGTCAGTATCAGTGCTTTAACATACGATGCCGGGGAACTTTTCCACCATTCGCCGATACATAGACACGAAAACAGTCACCGATTACCGATCGTACGTAAAAACCTTCCCGAATTGTAGGAAAAAACCAGCAAGGCGGGACTTTTTATCCGTTTATAGCAACACAGTGGTGCATAAGTTAATCGTCCGGGAGGTGCGAGATCAAAATCCCTGACCGGTTCATTCCGGCGTGCTCTGTACGGCGCCGACACCGGAGACTCCTTCCGTAAACCATTACGTCGTCACGACTTCACGTCTTGGCCCAGACCGGAGGTAATTTTGCAAAATGGCAAGCTCTTTCGGACGAATAATGGCGCTGGCTTGATTCTGCGTTCATTTCCGCCAGCGCCAAATCCTGGAGGGACTGCAGGGATGTAGCTATCTATCGAGCTGAAATATCGAGTATCGTGATGCATCACATCGTCCAGCCCAGAGGCGGAGGAACGTGGCGAGCTGAGGGGCGTGGCTCCTGCTGCAGCATCACCTTACATGGTGTTCGCCGGATACTTCAATCCCCCACCCCTTTATTTATTTTAAATACTACAACAATCGAATGCGGTATTAATTCCAGTGTAGCTTGTATTTATCGAGCTGGTTTTCCAGAAGCTTCTCTACAACATCCCGTTATAACCTATAAACTGCAGCGTCAGCAGCTAGCCAGCATTAGCCCAACACCTCAATTACAAATTAAGACTTTAATGAATGGATTAATTAATACTCGCCTTTCCCCGCGCTGATGTTGCTGAACCGAATCTGGGCCGGTTTGTCCCGGTCCACATAAGTGCCTCCGTTGTTCCTGCCTCCCCTCGGCACTGCTATGGCGGCTTCGGGCATATTTCTTTCTTTCAATATTATTATCAAATCCCACTAAATTATTGCTCCTCACGGTTGATGGAAAACGTCCGCGTTCCCTGCTGACCCACGCACCGCTCCTTCGGCTCGGATGGACGCGGATTCGCTTCGGTTCTGCGTCTGCGAAATTACAACAGAACCTTCCAGAGAACCACCGGCTGCGACCGACGTAGCGAAAGGACCCAAAGCGAGTGTTTGCCGGCGCACCGTGATGACGTAAGGTAGGCGGCGTATTATATGCCAGACTTAAATGTTATTTAAAAAAAAAAAAAGAAAAGAAAAACAAGCTCGTTCATTTATTAATTTATCTTTTACTCTGTTGTTTAAACTTCTTTTGTTAACAATACGGTTTTATTATTGTTAATTAATTAATAACAACACCAATAATAATAATAATAATAATAATAATAATAATAATGAAAAACAACAACCCTCAAACAGTTCAACTCAAATCCGCATGGTAATGTTACTGATCGAGTCGACACCGCTAGCAGAGTCGGATATTTGTTCAAATGTTTAGCTAATAAAAGTGTTTCGGACTCTTCGTGAACACTTCACGCACTGAACACATCCTGTCTGAAGGTAAGTCTGGGTTCTACGAGCGAAGTCGTCAGTCTGGTCAACTTTATCGCGCTAAATGAAAGCATCGTGTGTTCTGCTCAACCGCTCAGTGTTGTAATCCGACATGACGGATATCATTTCCGTAAAGAAACATCTATGAGCGCCAATGGGGTAAATAAAACGCACGTTAAAGCCTTTATCTGGCATATATGTGATGCCTGGGTTGCCAGATCTGCAACCCCAAAACTGTCCAAATTATACGATGTAAAAATCCAACATCATGACTGTCATTGCACTGTAATATTTACATACTAACATCATCTCCATGTCCATGTCCATGTCCATGCTTCTCACACTGAGCTCCAGGGATCCAGGATGTGCGTCTAAGCAGTCCTTTTTTTTAGTGGTGTAGATGTACTACTATCAACTAACATCACCAAATATCAAGGATGTTGTTGTTGTTGTTGTTGTTGTTGTTGTTGTTGTTGTTTGGAAACTGTAACGGTCCCTGTGGGTCTCTACTGGTAAATGGTTGCCTTCTATTGGTGGCATGATTTGTGTAGTGGATACCATTAAGGACCAATAATGGTAATGGTTAACAGATGGGTTGTAATGATGTTTGTAGTGGAAACCATTAGAATTTCTGTGATGGTTTCTATTGTTTTTAGGGGGGGGGGGGGTTCAGCAGGGTGGTATTGGTCTGAACCAGGTAATCATTTGTGTGTCAAAGCCAATCACGTTTTCACTGTCGGAGGTCAGAATTGGTGCTTATTTGCGTATATGGTGGCGTTCTATCGAAGTGCTTAAAAGTATGCAAAATGTCTGTCCTCCAGCCTGTATACAAAAAAATAAATAAATTCAAGTTAAATGTATGCAAATTCCACAGGAAAACAAGAGCTCTGGTCATTCTTATGATATTCTCTTTGTTGTTTTTTTTTGTCTCTCAGATATTCCTTTCACGATGCTGCCACTTAAAGATAAAGACCATCCGGTCATCAGGAAGCTGTTGGCCGCTGGCTGCTGCGGAAGATGCGTCCTCAGATTCTGTTGTGTGGGAAAGTATTCTTCCTATCAGCAGTCCTGTGAGGTGTGTATGTGTGTAAACCGCGGTGTTCCATATCCTCTTCACTGTCATCTGTCATCCTTTTAAACAGTCCCTCTGACACTTTTGTACGGCATGGACGTACATCAGTTTAGCATCAGTGTCCGTTTGTCCTTGCTGCTCCGTAGGACATAGAGAAAGCGCTTTTAGCGTTCCTCGGTAAGGATGATGGCGATCAATCCCATGATGCCTCAGAAGAGGCAGAGACAGGCGACCCTCCGTGTAAGAAAATGAAGCTGGAGTCACCCGGAGAGAATGCGAGCGCGGACGGTGCCTCGGAGCCGAAGGTGCAGTCCGGGGTGTGTGTGGCGTGTGTCGGGGTGCTGCAGCACTTCTGCGATCAGAGTTACGCCAAACAGGTGAGAGACGGCTATTAAGGCTCACGAAGCGTTCAGGTGAACGTTTAAATACCACGAAATGCCTTTCAGAATCGGTTCTGCAGTAATCGCGCAATCTAATCTAATCTGAGATATTTGTAACAAAAGTGAAGAGAAATTTTTGCTAGACAAGTCTTCTCTAGAAGAATTCACAGGGAGGGTAGGGGGGTGAATACTTACGCAAGGCACGGTAGATACATGTGTAAACTACAACGCTTGTAAAAACAGCACTCTTGCACGAGAGTTATTTTGCCTTTCGTTTGTCTGAAGGTGTCGGACGTTGTGAGAAAAGGCGAGTACCGGTTCGACAGTCTGATGTTGGCCGTCTCTCTTCCTGCTCAGCTGTCGGTCAGAGAGGTACGCCGACCTCCTCATCGCACGCTGGCACTTTTAATTAATCAGACTCGCATCTCATACTCTGGTCGGTTTTTCTCCTTTATCAGCATTCCCTCTGGCTGCACATCAAGAAGGAAGTCAGGTACGTGAGAGTGTCACAAGATCCGAACAGAGATTGAATCTTTGACTCTTTTCAGTGAGACGTTCTGTTAAACGATTCGTCTCGACACCGATCGGTTCCGTTTCCTCTAGTCCGATCCTCGTTCAGGGTTAGGGCTTGAGCAACGTGAAATCGGGGATCATCGCTGATGTTTTCGTGTTCATTTTGAACGTGTTTAGAAAACGAGTTCATTTTCACGTGGAGGTTCATACAGGCTACTGCAGCGTGCTGGAAACGGAGGACTGTGCAAAAAAGGCTTAGGCACATTCGAAGAAATGCTGTAGAGCGAAGATGCCTTCGAAATGAAATGTTTCAACATTTCTCTTCCTACACACAAATAATGCAGAAATCATAAAATAAAAAAATCTATAACAAAGTTTGTAAAATTTTATATATATATATATATATATATATGGTGCCAAAACTTTTGCACAGTACTGTATGTACGACTGGTTTTCTGGTTTGTGTCCCACCTCTTCTGTCGTGACCGGCTAAAACACACGTGGAGGTTATTTTACTTCCTGAGCAAGTGCGGACCCGAGTACGAGTAATGTTCACGGGAATCGCGGCTCAGTTCCAGTCCTACCTCCTAGAGGTAGTCTCGGGTTCGGGACCGCTGTGCTCTTCCTGGTCCGTATGACGGATGCCGTAGGAACCCCGGACCAGGACCGAGAAACACTGGGCTAGAAAAACCCAAAACATGGCAACACGTGTTTGGGGCTGAAATGAATAACCATTGATGCCTTGTTGTGCATTGAGAACGTACAGAGTATTAACATGGATATTAATATGGTATGGTGTGCGTCAGGGAGAAGAGCATGTGTCTGGATAAGGAGGACGTGGTTCAGGTGAAGGACGCCTTTAAATGGGCCGTACAGGGACTGGTGGGCAAAGAGCTGGGAGCATCGGTACTCGCTAACGTAAGTGATACCGTACCCGGCGTCAGTGTTACGATTTTAGCAAACTGTTGAATTCTCAAATCTGATTGGTCAGAGTGTGTGTACTGTGTATATATTTAGCAAATCACATGTCTATTATTAATGCACTTGGCGAAATACGTTATTAATAATGCGTTACTAAAAAGAAACAGCCGGAGGAACATTTCTCCTCCAATTAGGTTGATTGGGCACAGGTCCTACCTTCATGTCATTACTGATACGGCTTTTTCAAATGCTAACGCTAATGCTAAGGCTGTGTCCTGTTTTATCCGTCAGAGTGCATTCGAGGTCAGCGTGGGTTTCGCGCATCCAGAAACAGACGGAGATTGCCACTTCCTGTACGTCTCTTCCTCCCTTCGTTCACCTCCGTTCTTTTCTCACTAGCAAGCGTTTCTGAGCGTGATGGTTTAAGCGATGGTTTGTCGTGTCGTTCACAGGGCTACAGAGTGTCCGGATTGCTTCAAGCCGACGAAGAACAAAGCCGTAAGTACTCGCGGCCCCGTTCTTTTCTTGTTTTCATTCAAATCGCGACCGCCTGTTGTCAGGGTTACATGCTAACATGTTGACAGAGCGCTAATTCTGTATGCTTGAGTAGTAATGACCGAGCATGTCTCTCTGCGTATCTTTGTCAGTCTGTGTTCACCAGGATGGCGGTGGTGAAGGCGCTGGAGAAGATCTCGGATACGAAGTTCCTCAAGTGAGAAATATTCAAACTTTCGGACCTTCTTTGTCCAACGCTTGTAAGCAAAAGCGCAGACCAATTAAAAAATTTTTTTGCACCGATCCTGCCTGTCTGAAAGTGCCACGTCCAGACTGGACTGACACCATATTCACTGACGTCTCTGCTGTGTGTCTGTGTAGGCATTACCCGTGTCCACCTGTCTCACCCTCCAGCCAGTGCACTCCACTAGATACCACATGTCTGCATGCACCTGTCTTTATAGCAGGTAAATCTGCCGGTTTCGTTCTCTCTGTTTTACGACTTTGTCAAGGACCTTTGTTGGACGATGTTGACTTTTTCCCTCTTGTCTTTTATTAGCGTGTAATATAAGTTCTCACGGAGGCTTCCCAAATGATTTTTTTTTTTTGATTTTTATATATAGAATAAATTAATTCAAGAGTTGATTCCAATATATTATAACATAATTATATTTATCCCTGGTAACAGTGATTGTTTTGACCATACCTTTCATAAAATTATCAGGCTCTGGCTTGTGTGCTTCGACATCCGAGAGGTTACCCAACCAGACTATAGCCGATTCATTTGATCAGAAGTGTTACCAGAGATTTAGACAGCCGCAGACCAGATGATAAAATGTTAATCTGACGACATGATGGTCTTTTAATCCTTTCTTAAGCCGAGTAAGTTGTGCTAGAGCAGGGGAAAAACAAACATCTGGATGTTGGAAAACACTGACGTGACTGACTTGTTGACGTGTCTCCTGCAGGACGTCCGTTTGCCATCGAGCTTCTGAATCCACACAGAGCGAAGTTCAACAGAGCCGAAATGAGACAGCTTCAGGAGGTACTGAACCGACGGAAATGTCTGCCTTCGGGCAATAATCTGCTCCTTATTAATTTTCTCCTCATCACTCTCGTCCGCGCAGACGATCAACACGTCCTCCGACAAAATCCGAGTCCGAGACCTGCAGATCGTAACCAGGTGTGCGTGCGAGACCGGCCGTGAGACCTTTTTAAAAATATACTAGTTACGTAGGTGTATCTCCATTACGCTGCATTTGTGTGTGTGTGTGTGTGTGTGTGTGTGTCTGTTTGTAGAGAAGCTACAAGTCGCATGAAAGAAGGAGAAGAGGAAAAGACCAAGTCCTACAGCGCCCTCATCTGGACCCAAAAGCCTATAACGCCAGCCGATCTGGACTTTTTTGAGACGATAAAGGTTTACGGTTTTCTCTATTCGTTACCGTATCAGCGAAAGTATTGAAACCGTTAAAATTGTCAATTCGTTTAGCTTTTGCTTGATTGAATAATAATAAAAAAAAATCAGTTCATTAAGGGGATGATCATTAGATATCAGGCGTGTTGGAGAAGTGTGGGAGTTAGATTTTTGTCAAATAATAAACAAACAGTAAATTGTATGGTATATGTATTATATCGACTGCATATTATATGAATGTAGCGATGATTAACAGCAATGAAAATTTAACTTGAGTTACACACCAATAAGTGCCTTGATTTACAAAAAAACCAACAACCCCCTAAACAAACAGGAATCTGGAGGCTAAAATCTTCCCTGAAGTTTAGGGTTGAGCGAATTGTATAAATAATAATTTATTATTATTTTTTTTACTTTAAGCACTGAGTAGCTATTGGAAAGGAAAGTGTGTGTGGTAGATATATGGTGTGTGTGTGTGTGTGTGTGTGTAGGAGCTGAAGATTGATCAGAAGACTCCACTCCGAGTCCTCCATCGCAGGCCGCTTGCAGTCAGACAGAGACACATCCACTCCATGAGCGCGAGCTACCTGGATACACACCACTTCACACTGCAGCTGCGCACCCAGGCCGGGACGTATCCTTACTCCCACACACACACACACACACACACAAACAGATTATTTCAGTGTCGATGGACCGCTTCTCCCTTCGACGGATGGTGAAATTCAGTCGTTTGTTTGTTTGAAGCAACACATGGACAATCACACTTGTTCCGTCGTCTACCAATCGCTAAACACAGAGCACGTTAACGTGACCTTAACGAGTGGCCCAACAGCTACATTAAAGAGTTCGTGCACGGAGACTTCGGCCGGACGAAGCCCAACCTCGGTGCCCTCATGGAGACGGAGGTGGACATTCTGGAGCTGGACGTGGAGGTTTGTTTCATCGAGCCACAACGTTTTTAAAATGGATTTTTAATATTTAAATTAGTTCCAGTGAGTGAGTTCTGTATAGTTCTGAATAGGCGTTTTTTTTTTCATTATTATTTAGCAAAAAGTTGGGAGATAAATGAATTGTTGCCATATGGCAACACCATGCCAAGAGTTAAACTAATGTAGTCAACTAGAAGATATGTTTGGTGCCCGATGTTTCCTTCTTGGAGCTACGAAGACGCTAATGGAACTAACAAGTAATAGAAGTCTCCAAAATCTTCCATGTCAGTTGTTCAGCGATGTCACCCAGACGTGCTGATCTGGTTTACGACCCAGTGAGACTTCCCGTCTTTTATTAACATGAGCAAAACGTTTTCCTGGAGGTAAATGCTGTACAGCTACGCCAGCCTCCATCTTGGGCAACCAAACATCACCTTTATTCCTTTGCGTTTGACTAAAAAGGTAACTTTCCAACTTGGAAAGTTGAGAACCACACACTCTGGAAGTCCGCTAGTCCTCCTAGACTCACGAGTTCATCACATGACGGCTTCCCACAGCGTCGAAAGGAAATCCAGCAGCCCTTCTCTACCTTTAAAATACATTCTAGTCGTATTTTGATCTGCTTTAGATCAGCAGTGACGACACAGATTGCTAGAACAGTAAGATTGTAACTCGTATCGCTAACGTGAACAGGCTAGCTTGCTGCTTTGTAGCGCCGACATGTCAACACGACGTTTACTGGGAATTGGCGTATAGTGTATTTTCTTGTGAGCTTTAATGGTGGCAACACGTAATGGCAATAAGAGCGGAGTTTTTAACCTTTTGTGTTCCCTGTGTTGTTGTTGTTGTTGTCAGTCGGTGGATGTAGACTGGCCCCCTGCTGTACCTGAGTGAGCGACGGAAACCCATCCTGAGGAAATCTTTGGGGAATTCCCATCTCCATACTAACGTCCACACACCATATTTCCATTTATTGTAGCTCAGTGATGATGATGTCAACTCGTGCTAACCTTAATAGTTGTTGTGAATCTGCCATACCATGGATACGGTGTGGATTTAATTTCAAATTTGTATAAAATCAGGCCGAAAACTGTTCACGCTGACCGGAGAAGGTCCGCTTTTGGACCGGTGTGATCAGGACGATCGTTTTAGCCGGTGTTCTCTGAAACCGAAGAGAGAAAAGTATCTGCTTCTGATTTCTAAACAAGACCCTCACTCTCACCATGTCTTGTGGATTTTCTGTTAATAAACCACCAAAAAAAAACCTTCAACACTCCGCGATCGTTCTTATCTCTATTTCTACAGCCCCCTCCGAAACTATCGGAACGGCTAGGCCGATTCATTTGCTTTCTGCTGTAGACTGAAGACATTTGGGTTCGAGATCAGATGATGAGTAAGAGAAGAGAGTTTAGAATTTCAGCTTTGATTTCCTGGTGTTTATATGTAGACGTGTTAAACGACATAGGACGTGGCATATTTCGGATCAGACCACCCGATTTTTAGGTTGAGCTAAAATATTGGAACACGTGAATGACAGGTGTTTCATGTTACCCAGGTGTGTCCTGTTAGATCGATTGTTTAAACATTAAATAGCTGTGAACATCTCCTCGTGGTTTTAGCCTTCAGTTTCACCCGTAAAGACTGCATTTGTTGTTTAAAAGAAAAAAGGATAAGCCAACACGAAGATCAGAGAGCTGTCGATGGGAGAAAAGCAAGCTATTTTCATGCTGAGAAAAGAGGGAAAAGCAATTGGAGGTATTGCACAAACATTGGGCATAGCCAATAGAACAATTTGGAATGTGTGAAAAAAGAAAGAGACCACTGGTGTACTGAGCAACAGACACCGAATGGGGCGGCCAAGGAAAACAACAAACCCAAAAACAACAGACATCGCCAACACAAACGCCTTTGGTGTATAGCACAAACAAATGAATTGGCTTTGCCGTTCCAATAGTTTAGAAGGGTCTCTCTGTGTGTGTGTGTGTGTGTGTGTGTGTGTGATTTTAAAGCAAGGATGTGTAAAGATCACATCATGTTACCTAGCAACAATGTCAGACTAGCTATACAACCATAGATTGTACGCAAAGCATACTTTGTTATAAATTATATAACAAATATTGTTTTATTAAGCTGAATATTGATCAGGTGTATATACAGTGTAGGGCATAAGTTTGCATCCCCCCCTCCCCTATAGGTTTTGAATAGGGAACAGGAGAGAGATGTCTATTTCACATGACCGTTTATGTACAAATAAGAAAGATGGATAAAAACTGATGTAAAAGAGGTTATAATTGTAAACTAGCTATTACAACCCAAACCAGCAAACTTTCACACTTCTCCATAGAATCAGACTTGGAGGTTTTTCAACCTGGTTTATTAGAAAAGTTCTTCACCCACCTGACAGAAATACAACGAACACACACGAAAAAAAATAGTTTTTCCATCGTTTTATTATAACTTAAAATAAATATTACCAAACAGCAATAAAGCAGGACACTTTACTGTAAACCTGCCGCATCGCTTTGGTATTTAAAAAAACAAACAAACAAACAAACAAACAAACAAAAAACATAACCACCCCCCCACCCCCCCAAATGAAAACCAACAGAACAACTTAATGCGTGTAGTCGAAGAAGCAGAACAAAATTCGGAACGCGTCCCTTTGTTTCTTTCACGAGACGACACACCTTCGTCACACAAGAAGGAGAGGCGGAGCGTAACGTTGGCGTAGGCGGAAAAGTAGAACTGTGGTACAAAAATACACTGATGGGGGAAGGGGGAGGGGGGGTGTCGGGAGTCTCATGATACCAACATTTAGAAAACCTGATGTCGCTTCAAAATCAGCATTACAGAGACAGAACTATTTTAAAACCGAACGAACGCATCTCATTGGTGCGGATATAAAGGAGGCGGGACTTAAATACCACAGAGTCTGTGGAAACGTTTTTTTCTGCCCCCCCCCCCCCGATCACATTATTGTCAAATGTTGTTTTGTCTTCTCCCAATAAGACACAGGTCTGCCGTGACGGAGAAATAGACACCACCGCTTATTTAGATCATGGTCGGATCGGACGAGCTGGACGAGTCTGAAGGTGTATCGCTAACCACATATTACCGCACAAAACGCTACGTGTAATATAGGCACGGCCGTTATCTTATACAGTATGTAGTGCACTGATATGCAGGGGTGCCATTACATTTGGGCGCAGGAATCCTCCGTATTGATTTGTGCACTTTTAAGTGATTCTGGACGCGGTCCTTGGTCGTTTTGAGTAAATGGGATCTGATCTGGGTTTTGATTGCCGCATCGTGCCCACATCATCCGGTGAACTCCAGAATTATTGGCACCTTTCATAAAAATTAGCAAAAAACAAACAAAAAAAAGATTATGGTGTTCTCTGGGTGGGAGGGGCCTATTCTCTCTCCTGTCAATCACAGTGACGGTAGCTGATCACGTGCATCTGTGAGCTCAGGTATGTGGAAGAGGGCAGATATAAAAACCCTCACAGTAATGGTTTTAATGGAAACTGTGGCTCTCTACTGATGATTTGTTGCCTTCTACTAGTGGCATGTTTTGTCTAGTGGATACCATTAAGGACCAGTAATGGTTTTAATGGTATTTGTCCATTAAGGAACACGTCTCAAAGGAATCACGTGTTCGCCTTCGTCCTCTTCGGGTTGCCAAAATGACCGACATCCCTACATGAACGCAAGCAAATTGCCATTCCTTAAAAGACCGCCCCCAAAAACAAACCCCAAACCAAACAACTTCCTCTCAGAGACCAGAAACTGTTGTTGCATTTAACCACGCCCTGTTTCCCCAAGGGAAAGAGTTTGATGTTGCACACGTGTAAAATCCCTTTGTTACGACAATGTCCCTGTAGATTTGAGCTCAGAAATGTCACACTTGAAGGGTGCCAATAAATCTGGAGTCACTTTCTCCAGCTAAAGTGAACTGGATAATGCCAAAAACAACAAGAAAGCGAATGAAAGGAAGAGTAAGCAGTAGGATGGGTGTTGATAGTTGATCAGAGCTGATACTCGCTTTGTTTTTCTTTCTAGGATTTTAAACACAGAACACAGCGTACGCACGAGCTCTCGCGTGTGAAAGCTCTCGCGTGTGAAAGCGCTCATCTGTAGTGAGGTTTCTGTACATACAGCTACCGGGTGTGTGGAAGTGCTGGACCATGTGACCACGTGACCTCGATATCGTGATACAGCTCATCGCAATACGTTTTCCTCACAGTATCACGGGTATCACCAGTACTTCCAGAACACGGCCCGGATTTAGTCATAATTCTAATTCATTATATATGATTTTATATATCATCTATAAATATTATTTATGTATTTCCGTTGTATTATTCCCCCCCCCCCATATTGTTTTTTACTTCTTCTGTTAAATACTTTTGTAAATGACTATAAAACGTCTGATAAACAGAGCCGGTCTGATCCGGGATCAGGTTTTCAGCGCCGAACGCGTTCATATCCGAGATCGTACGTACAGCTGAGTGCAAAAGTTTGTACACCTTCAGGCGACACGATGAAATTTAGAAGATCTTTAACGTGCCAAGTTTCCCCAGATGTTCCTTCGTTATCGTTCTAGAAGTAGCAACAAAATAAAATGGTTATAACTTGTAGCTCCACGTCTGGTCCGCATCCGTCGAGTTCGTTCGTGTTTTTCGTTTCATAACGGAAGAAAAAAATGGAATAAATAATAACTATATGCAAGTCTGATGTGCAAAATCTGTTAGTTTTTAAAAAAAAATAAATATTACAGAAAGCTCTCGTGTTATTTCTGTCATTTCATGGTTATTTTTCTCATTATACGATCTCGAGTGACCCGGATGCACTGCTACCACGGACCGCTACGTGATTTTTTAAACGTAAAATGTAGCACGAGGGTGACGGTGGAAGGAAGACACAAAAAATTAAAAAAAAAATTTTTCAATCAGCAAGTGCTGCAATTTAATCACGCAAGCTGTCTTTTTATTTGTATTTTTTTTTGCCATACATTAATCCTATTCTTATCATATATTTTTTATGAAAACAGAATTCCAGAGTACACCTTAACCACATCTAAACCAGAGGAAAGAACACGAACAGCCGACATCCTTCCAGGTCGACTCTGTTCACGTTGAAATGTACTGCGCCGGTTCGATTGTAATTTATGAATATCTGATTTCTAGACTTTATGCGATGAAACGAGTAGAAGGAACTCAAAACGAGTCGATATATTATATTATTCTAAAAAAATATTCTTTGGGGTAGGGGGGGATCTCTCGGCCGGAACTAACGCGTGCGTTCTTTGTTTTAGTTTCGGTAATTTCATCTTTCGGTAAAACTGTGAAATAAGAGGTACTTTTTATTTTAAGAGGAAAAGGAGGATCCTAGCGTTAAGGTTAAGGCTCAGTGAGCGAGGAAATACTTAGAAGAGAGAAAGAAAGGGGGGAAATAAAAATCAGCGATTTATCAAAAAATTGGCAGCTTATAGCATGCAGGCATTTTAAGGATGCTCTTAAAGGGAAATGGTGGGTGGGTGTTATGCGTTCTGCTCGTATATTACACTGATATCTCTACAAAATGTTCATTTGTACATCCTAGCTCCTTCATAAACTGTATTTCTAAAAAAATACTATGGGGGGTGCAAACTTTTGCACTCAACTGTGAGGGAGATTCCACCAGAAAGGCGAAGAACTGATCCCAGATCCGCGCTCTGACATTCTGTCTATACTGTATCTGAGTTGTGTTTAACAGACGTCGCCTGAGTGAGGTTTACGTTACGGTAACTGGCAGTTTTGCGTACTGTAAATGAAATCTTTCCCTTTTGAACGAAAAACAGACAAACAACAAACCCTTAGTGTTTTTCGTACTACCCCCCCGCACAGTCTCGCAGGGTGCGAGAGGGGGGAACGTGTTATACAGAGCGATGCAGAAACAGAAAGATGAGAAAAGTCTTCACGAGCCAAGAACCCTGTCTCTCTGTCCGCACACATAAGGCAACATTTTTGGTTTTGTTCCCCAGAACGGCTCTTTAAAACAAGCACACGTACACCAAAAAAAACCCTCCCAAAAACAACAACAAACCTGAAAAGCTCGACGTCAACGGTAATACTGATGGACGTAATTTAATGCACTGGGAAAAGAAAAAAAAACAAAAACAAAACCCCAACATAAACAAAAACAACCTGTTCTTGATCTGCTGTAAACAACAACAATGCTGAAAATGTACAAGACCTTCTTTTCTTTCTTCTTCTTCTTCTTTTTTTTTTTTACGTGGGTTGACTAGCTTCAGACGAACCCATCTGTGCAAAACCCCTTTTATCGCAACATCGAAAATAAAAACAAACAAACAAACAAAAAAAGCCCCAACAAAATGAAAACTTCCCCAAGTCATTAAATAATTAAAGAGAAAACAGGAGGAGGAGGACGTTGAGGAGGAGGAGGTGAAAGAGTGCAGACTTTCCCTAGCATGGCTACGTAATTTCCTTAGATGGCCTCGGATGAAAACACTGGCGCCGGGTGACGAGCGAGCTTCACTCCCGCCCGCTGGCTGAATACGAGAATTGTGGGAAATGCGGTCTCCTTTCGCTGTCGGCGGAGTCCATGCCGTCCTCGTCGACTGCAGAGGGGACACAGAGGCGACATCGACTTTACAATATCTGAGCAGCAACAGACGTGCCGTATTCTCCAGACAATCAGATGCTAGCTAGGTCTGTTCCGATCTATCCGACTACAATTCCACACGTGCACGGAATATCGACACGAACGGAACAACGAGAGACGCCAGAAGAAGAAGCGTAAGAATATGCGGCATGCTTAAAATTTCAGCTAAATCTCCTCCGATAACAGCTGAAGCACAACCCACGTGTAAAAATAAATAAATAAAAGTTAAAGTAACTTGTAATTTTATGTTTCAAACAGAGATGGCGACAGAGAGGCAAGTTATCAACATCATTCATTATATTTCGGGGTCCAAGCACCGAAGTCAACTCCGACCCAACGTGTACGGCGGACGGTTCGGGAATAGAAAGCTCTAAAATAATTGTTTGGAAAAAAAAAAAAAACACAAGTCAATAAATGTTCATGAAACACTGCAACTCCAATGTAAAGGTGGTGGTGGGGGCAAAGACCTGCTCTACACTATAATCGGTTTATGCCTTTATATAACTACACGAGCAATATTTGAGTCATGAGGGATTCATACTGTATGTGCCGCTTATAATGCACATTCTGTCCGGTCAAAAACCATTTCCAAATCATACAGGCGAAGGTTACTTTCAGCAGCTTGTGATGAACTGGCCATGGTAATGTTTATCGCAATACTGTACTAGGGATCAGTATTGAGGTCTGTAACTCACGGAGTAGCAGTTTGCCGTAAAAAAAAAACGCAGACTATTGCAAGGAAACATCCGCCAATTTACATTCTAAGAAGGAACAAGCGGAATAAAGCATCTTACGGTCTGGAAAATACAATGCAAACACAACGGATTTTCACTTACACTTCTCCGGAGGGGTGATGGTGATGGTCTGAGCTGTGAACTCCTCGTCAAAATACCTGGTGTCTGTCTCGGATGTGACCTGGGGCATGAACGGGGGAACGAGCTAGCGAGCGCGAGAGAGAGAGAGAGAGAGAGAATCACATCTCAAATCATTCCATTAACTTCATATTCTCTAAAAAACATGCTTGCTGTCTTGATATTTTTTCACGTAAAATCTTTGTCCATGAGAATCCACCCCCCAAACATTGACCTCCTTTCTTCACAGGATATTGCGAAACGTGAAAAAAGCCACTTCACGGCACGGCGCTGTTGAACTCTCAAATCCGATCGGTCAGAAGGTGTTGATGGATTCATTTTCTAGAACAGCAGCAGCTCTGACAGTAGCGCAGCGACAAAGGACACGTTTATATCAATGCGCTCGTCCTGGTATCCGTCATCGTTTCTATAGTAACGGCTCGTTCACATTCGCATAATCGAAGACTAAAAACAAACCGCGTTTAAAAAAAACAAAACAAAAAACAAAAAAACAAACAACCACCACGCTATTTAACAAAGACGTGTAATCGTCGATATGGTGAGGATTTCTGTAGCGAGACATTTATTTAGCATGGATGGAAGGAGTCTCCAGTATCAGACTTGTCCGGGTTTGCACTTTATATACTTTATATAACTTTATATACATAACTTAATAAAAGAGGCTGGTGAGGGAAGACCGTTTATAGCTGCAAGTGAGGACAGAAACTAACTGGTCTCATGGATGTTCCCCAACATGATACATTAATGTATCTATAATTGGATGAAAGGTATGGTGTGTTCTTTAATAAGTAAAAAAAACAAAACAACCCTGAATCATTGAGAAATTGCTGCATAAGACGAATAATAACACTATTTTCCTAGAACACGACTCCGTGCGTTTCATTTCTTGCTTGTAAAATAGCTAAAATAGTCCCGGTTTGTAATTTAAGTACGAAATGCAACCTTATCCGCATCCTTTTACATACAATTCCACTGTAACGGTTAAGGAGGCGGGGCCTCGGGACGCAGAAATGATAGCAAATTGTGCGGAGGGGAAGACCATCAATGAATCAATCAATCAATAAATAAATAAATAAAGATGGACGCCTCCATACGAATCGCGGCTACACGGTGAAACGTTCGTGTTCCCAGAACCCGACCGTGTGGTACCTTTTTGTCGTAAACCTCCTGCCAGTCCAGCGTAGAGAAGAAACTGTGTCTCATGATCTCCTTTGCGTCGTCCGGACCTCCTCCCAGTCTACACACACGGATTTCGGAACACCCATTTGTGCAAATGTAATGGCACACGTCAGCTTAGTGTAGAGAACATTTTAATAACAGCACAAGCATCTCTGCGAATGATTACATAAGAGGCAGACACAATTCAAAATTCAGATTCTCACACACACACACACACACACACACACACACACACACACACACACACACACACACACACACACACACACACACACACACACACACACACACACACCTTTTGTTAGGGTCTTTGATGAGCAGGCCAGAGAGCAGAGACTTGGCATCAGAAGAGAGGGTTCTGGGAAATTTGATTTCTTCCATAAGAATCAGTTCAAACAACTTCTCGTGGTCCTGGAAGCACAACCCCAAACACACACACACACACACACACACACACACACACAGGGTTTGAATAAACACACAAAATAAAGCCATGGAAGAAATGAAAGCCCAAAATCATGCAGATTTATCCCATTCAAAACTGCAACGCAATGCAACACTAGCTACGTTTCCATCCAAGTTGCGAATTTAACCGTCTTACCTCGTATGGCCGAAAAACCGGCTTGCCCCTCTCTGATCTATTCCCGTAAGGACGAAATACCGGCTTGGTCGTCTATGCCAAATCCCCGTAAGGCTGATATAGCGATAAAGCGGCTTTACAGTGTAAACGTCGTCCCCGTAAGGCCGGTGTACCGGCATTACTCTGCTATGATTCCTTACTTATTTAAGTATTATTTTTTGACCCGGAAAGTTGATGACATCACGACGTGACTACGTCATTACACCGTCATTACGATGAAGCTGATCCAGGCGTGAATGTTGGTGTAATAGTAGAAGTGAACTAAAAATGCCAAAGCGAAAAGCTAATCGTGTTCCAGCTAAAGTTCCACCTACAGTGAACACAGGTACATCTAAAACAGTGGGAAAAAAAGAAAACGTACACAGTTACACAGGCGAGAGCGAGGATTCTAGATAGTGACCGCAGTGAAAGTTCAGGCCATGTTCAAACCGAAACCGAAACCGATCGTGACCCAAACTCTCCTGATTCAGACCCTGATCCGTCTTCATCTTCATCATCAACCGGACACTGCGACGGACACCGCAGGGGTTTGGAGTCATCACCTGACCATCTCTGTACACTCGTGAGAACACGACCTGCTGCTCTGATCATCACCAGAAACTTGACTTTTGGCGCTAAAATGCATTTTAGTTATTATTTACTTGAATTTATTCAAAGGCACCGACCACGCTGACGCTCATATGGTACATCTAAATGAGTAGAAGGATTTTTTCATCATTTCTCTAGTTAAGAATTGTGCTCCAAGTTTAGTAAAAACACTGAACTGATTCATTTTAAAAATAATTTTACACAAATACATTATTATAAGTTGTTTCAAGGCCTAAAAATGTTAAATTAAAATGTTGAGTTTGGCCCAGGAACTCAGGGTTGGCGTGCTGTTTCTCTGGAGAATATAGGGTTATGGGACATAATACTGTGGAAACTTCGGGGTAAGCGGGTTAAGTTGCAAGTAAAACATTTGCAAATAAACGCCTAAACTGAGCACATACGGGGTTTTTTTTTAAATGCGCATTTTGGAGATTTTATTCGCATCTGGTATTTCCATCCAGCGTTTTTTCATTTTTTTAATTCGCATTAAAAATACATGGATGGAAAGATCGCTAGAGACTCGCGCACTGGAACAGCGTCACGCGGGTCTCGTCTCGTCTCGAACGTACCTGGTTATAAAAGGGAAGGCGTCCACACATCATCTCGTACATGACCACGCCGAGCCCCCACCAGTCCACCGCTCGGCCGTAATCGTTATCCTCCAACACCTGAGCACGGAGAGATCACGTACAGGGTTAAAGTTACACTCCCAGGTCACATTATCCTCCAATACCTGAGAATTCATCAATTCAAGCCCTTACAGTATCGCATTAGCTCACTGAGGGAGTCAAGATTTTCATCTTCAATATTTACCACAAAACTGACTTTCATATAATGACTTGCTTTAAAAAAAAAAAAAAAAAAAAAAAGCGACTTTTACGAATTTGTAAACTTTCCCCCCAACTCTCCACCTGAGAGACAGGAAAAGCAAACAGTGGTGAGGCCCAGATGTACGTTTAATAACAAATCCACTCTCGACTTTTTACACTGACTCCTTCACGAGATCTCACATTTTCAGAGTGTGAGAAAAACACTAATGCTGAAGTCTTCACGTTCTTGTACTAAACCACTGTATGCCGTACACACACACACACACACACACACACACACACACACACACACACACACACACAACCACACCACAGCAAAACATCTCGCTCTGGATGACTCCACCACACTGCTGATGAATGATGAAGTCATGCTTTACTGATGACGTCATCCACTAAAATCCAACAGCAGTCCTGTAGGTTTGTGGAAAACATTTCAGACCTCACATGTTCAGGATTATTCAAAAACGTGAAAGGTTTATGTCTAAAGACAACAGATCTACAACCTTGCTCTGACCTTTTTCCAGACCTGCGAAAGAGACCGTGTAAATGTGTACAGCGGGGGGGGGGGGGGGTACTGGGGGGTTGGGGTCAGCTGTGGGATGTGAATCGGTTAACGCGTGCGAGTCGACTATGGAATGCGGGTCAGTTACGGGTTGCAAGCTGGACATTCTGTGCGAGTCGGTTATGGGTTGCGAGTCAGCTGTGGGATGCGAGTCAGTTAATGGATGCGGGTCAATCACGGGTTGCAAGTTGGATATTCTACACGAGTCGGCTACGGAATGCGAGTCAGTTACGGGGTCAACCCGGGAATGCGAGTCAGTTATGGAATGAGAGTTGGTTACGGGTTGCGAGGAACACACTACCTCGGGTGCCAGATACTCCGGAGTTCCGCAGAACGTCTTCATGGTGGCGGCATCAGTGATGCCCTCCTTACACAAACCGAAATCGGTGATCTTAATGTGGCCGTCCTTGTCCAGCATCAGGTTCTCCAGCTACACACACACACACACACACACACACTTAAAGTGTTGTACGAGTGGAGAAAAGACAGACTAGAGGACATGTATTTAAATGTTTGAGTTGCTACAGTTCTCTGAAATATCTGAAACCTCTTAGGTTATCGAATGTTATTCCTTGAATTTCCCCTTGTAGGGGTGGGGTGGGGGGTTGTGGGAGAGAAAGAAAGAAAGAAAGAAAGAAAGTATCTATCTAGCTAGCTAGCTAGCGAGCTAACGAGCTAACCAACATTTTCATGAGTTAAAATATCCTGTCAGATTATCTCATATTAGCTAGCGGCTTCGCTGCTTAGAAGACAACAACATTCATGAACGATCCTGTCAGCTTATTTAGCTAACCGGCTAACTGTAGCAGTCAAAAGGTTAGGTTGGCGCGTATTAGCTGGCCAGCAAACAATAAATATGGAAATTCCCATAATAATTCTTGTTTTCATGATGCGCATCTACAGTATGAATGCCAGCGACGTCTTTCTTCCAGATGCCGAGTCCAAGCCACGTCCACGTTCATATCTACGGGTCTCCTCCGCGGAACTGCGTTCACTTCTGCGCGTAAACTCAAAGACGCCCCTTTCTGTGGTCCTGTGATCTGCACACAGAACGCGGCGGAATACGCGGGCGAGCTGGAGCTTACCTTAAGATCGCGGTAAACAATTTTAGCAGAGTGCAAATAATCCAGTGCAGAGACGATCTCGGAGCCATAGAAACGGGTCCGGTCTTCCGAAAACACGCGCTCTCTCGACAAGTGAAAAAACAGCTGCGGCAGAAAGAACGAACGAACGAATGAATAAACACATAAAGCCAGGGGCATCCGATCTTCTCCTCGAAGAGGCTGTGGAGCTTAAAATGAAATGTAATCGTCCAATCACACACACACACTCTCTAATTTTATACTTTTGTGTCACTCCGTGTAGTTTTTAAAATAAAATTCTAGCGTTAATTACAAAAGCACGATGACGGAGCAGTAGTTGTAAACAATGGATACATTAGGAAAGTAAACTAGCAGCCACGTTCGACAGTACGCTCGCTAACATTGGGTCGACTATGATGCTGTCCTGTGATCGATTTTGAAATTGAACGATCAAAATGGAGCGCTCGACCAGCAAAATCACGTCAGAATCAGCTCCATCTCAGGAGTCGGATCATGCCTCACCTCTCCGCCGTTGACGTACTCCATGACGAAGCACAGACGATCCTTGGTCTGAAAGGAGTACTTCAGAGACTGTGTTGGGAAAGAAAAACGATTTCAGACCTTCTGTAATGGTCACAAAATTTTGGAGTGTAAATTGGTTTGATTTATTTATTATTATTATTAAAAAAATTTTTTTTTGGAGCACACGTGTTTAGCAGAAGCACTCACGGTTAAAAAGGGATGCCTAGTGTTTTTTAATACCCTGCTTTCAGTCAGAGTGTGGGCCACTTCATCCTGAACAGCGGGAAAGAAAGAGAAGAGAATGGAATGGAGGGAGAGAGAGAGAGAGAGAGAGAGAGAGAGAAAAGGATAAGGAATATAACCAGGTAAAGCTAAAAAGTTTCAACCTTCACGCAAAATCATTATACTGTTTAAAAGAATACGTCAACAATTAAAGAGCGGGCATGTGATATTACAAAGATAATCCGTCGATAAAAAATGACCAGAGGTGCAGCTAGGGGGGATTTCGGGTTTAAACCCACGCTATAATGATAATGATGGTCCATAAAACAACAACAACAACAACAACAACAACAGGGTCATCATTATGTTACCCTATTAGACAATCCCAAACGTCAAATGAACAATTCCTTTAGTGTGTTTAGTCACATTTTATTGGCTCCCTTCTGCGATCGTATAAAACAGAATTAACCAATCAGAATCCTGCACTGGAACGGTCATAAAGATATTTCAAGGCAACATTATTAAAATAATAATAATAATAATAATAATAAGGCAGGACTGGTTTGATAGTAGAACGTTGTGTAAATGATTCAAATAAATCCGTGCCTCGCTGCTTGTAGCGCTCTGCTATACAAACTCTTTTATTCACGGTCAGTTTGTTAATCCCAAATCAGCGTAGATTCACCAGAACAATCACAGTCGAATTCGCTATGAAATCACCACGAGACATCGTGAATCACCGTTCAGCGCGGAACAGAAAAAATAATAAAAGAAGCCAGCCCGGACAGGCTTTCGCAGAGAACCGTGAAAATTGCGGAGGGTTATTTTTTATTTTTATTTATTTTTTTTGTGCTGAAAACGGCTCGGATCGGCGACATTTCCGCAGTGATGTTTGTTGGTAGGCGAGACCTTTTAGCTGTACTCATGTTACCTGGTCATTAAAACCCATCTACGAGAAAAATGACAGCTACGCCAATGACCATCTCTACGATACAACAAGCCCCCCCCTTTTTTTTTCCAGTGAAAGACATGGCTAATAGATATTTGAAACGTTAACAAGCAATAGAATACTCTAGGCTGTGTGTTAATATGAATAACATCATGACTGTGGATGACATGATTGTAATATTTTGAATATATATCATGAATGTATACAGGGTGTCTGAAAAGTCAGGAACCAATAAGAATAAACCAACTCTGTAATGTACTTCATTGTGTATTTATTATTTACATTTATTATGCTCACACTTGAGAAAAAAAAAAAAATATATATATATATATATATAATGGCGTCTCACCTTGGCAATAATGACCTCCTTCTTCAGGATCTTCATTGCATAATAAGTTCCACTGGCCTTCTCTTTCACCAGGATCACCTTCCCGAAGGTGCCTTTGCCTAGCAGCTTCAGATAGTCGAAGTCGTTCATTGTCTGACGGAGCAGGAAATGGAAGAACGTTGCGCGATATTATTCTAGTGTAGACGTTTAAAAGCAGGAAGAGCCCCGCCTGCAGGAGCCTCCCTCACCGTCCTCTCACCTTTCGTTTATGGTGGCTGATGGAGGTGTCCATCTCCTCCTCGTTGACGATCTCGATCTGGGTGGTGGGGCTGCACAGGATTCCTTCCTCCTCCTGCTTGGCCAGCTTGTCCGCCACCATCTGTATCGCTTCCACCCATTCGTCCCTGTCACCGTGGCAACAGACATACAGTCTTTCAATCAGTTTCACAACGTTTACGACGGAGCGGTCCACGTCCTCGTCCGTCGGTTTTCATTTTGGACCGGAAACCGAAATGGAAAAAAACAATGCTCCGCGGTCGTAACGATCGTTACGTCGATGCGTGGGATCACTCACCTCTCTTCAGGCGTGTCCACGTGAAAGGTCCGCTCGATCACAGTGGTCCACTGCAAGCATCTGATGATGAAGGTGTTGGGCTTCGGCCTCTCCGTCTTCATCAGCTGACACTCTAACAGAGACGGAAGGAGCGCGAGTGAGAATGCGAGACGTCACGCGTGAGCCGCGTGGAGGGCGAGAGGACTATTCGCGGTTTATCCCGAGCGAAATGCGAGGCATTCGTGCTGTTTGGATCACCGAAACGCGAAGTACGCGCTCGAGGGCCGAGATCCTCACCAGCCTAAACAGCGATGTCTAGCGAACGCAAAAATAAATAAATAAATAAATAGTCACTTTCTAAATATGTACTCGTGACTCATGTTGAGAAAATGTTATTAGCTTGGGATTTAAAGAGGCAGAAAAAGCTTTACGGGCGTTCATCATCGTGGCTGGAAATCTCCGGACTGCTCACGACACAATTCAGTTCTCAGAAGAGAAAAACACAAAACCACAGAAACCTCAGGCTCAACCTCGGGTTTAAAAAACGTACCTGGAAACCTCCAGGGTGCCAAAACATTTCATGAAATCATTACCAAAAAATAAATAAATAGAAAAGAAGGTGAGAGAAGAGGAGAGAGAAGCTCACTGGCCACAGAGAAGTTATTGAGGGGGTAGGCGAAGTCTGCGTCCTGGGGCTTCTCCTTGTAGCCGATGAAGGAGCCGTCAGTCTTCAAGAGGAAGTATCGAGGCCTCCAGTTCTTTATATATTCTCCTGGATGGACAGACAGAGGAGCACAGGACTCGTCAACACACACACACACACACTCTGCCATCCGAGACACAAGAACACTTCTGTGCCTCCCAAAGAATCCAGGAAATCCTTATATTATAAGGTGCGACACATCACATCTAGTTCTCGATAGAACCCATTTACTCAACTAAGGACCCTTAACTATCCAAAGAACCCTTAAGGAACACATTTTTCTATTAAGAAAATAAATAAATAAATAAATAAAGCAGAGTCAGAATCGCAAACGTACAGTATGCTTCTCCAATTTCTCTGCGTTCTAAAGAGTTCTCCTGTTAGTCCTTCACTGCGTATTCATTACAGGTTCATTACCTTTTCTGGAGAGGCTCCTAACTAGAACCTCTTTAGAAAGCAAGAACCCCATGATTATCCTTTAAGAACCCTTTAGGAACGATTTCAGAGACTAAAAATGGCTTCTCTACATGTTTACCTTCACGAAAGATGTCTGAAGGTATGAATATGCATGGCTATGCAAATCGGATAATGGCATACTTCTTCTCCTGCCATCCTACATAGAGCGAGATCACCGACATTACCCGAGTGAGCAATCTAGCAGGTTATCTGCAACCACATTTCTCCACATCGAAAGCACTAGCTAAGAGTGTCCGTTCAATGCTCAGTGTTCTGCGGACAAAAAGGTTCCCAGGAACCGTGTGGTCACCATCTTAATCTTAAATACGAGTGTTTGTAAGCTGTGGAACTCTTTTAGCGTCATCAAAAACCGCACTCGTACATAGCCCCGCCCCCAAATCGTTTGTTTACTCATTTATTTATTTTACAGACATACCGGAGTCTTGTTTTTTTTTTTTTTTTTAATAGAAAAACATTAAAATACAATAAAAAAAATAAAACAAACAATATCTATAGACTCAACATCAGTCATTCAACATCATGGAGTTTCAGGATCACTGTAAAGTCTCGGTAACGTGTTCGAATTAAACTGACGTCAAAAGACCACGGGGATGCACGAACAATTCTACAAAAAAAAAACAAAAACAAGACAAAATATCCAACAAAGCAAGACGCAAGCACACACAGATCTCCACGACTACAGAGAGAAAGCCTTGGACACATAATTCTTTATGTAACCTCTCTGAGAAGAGAAAGACACAAAGCCGTGGCCATTTAGGTATTCCCCCGAAAGAAAGCCAAGAGGAAAAGAGTCCACCCACAAAAGCCCGCCTCCTCTCCCCCCGCCCCCTTCAAAACACACACACAGCCCTCCAAAACGCCATGTACTCTCTCAGCGGAAGACCAGACACAGAAAATCCCCTAAAGGCCCATGGTAATAAAAAAAATAAATAAAAAATAAAAAAAAAGGTTAGAAAATGCATGTAAACACACACCCCCCCCCCACACAGCCCTAATGAGGAAATGCATAGATATGTAAACCATACAACTACATAAAACACATCATGAAATCAGCGTGCACTCGTACCCATACATCACACATTAATAAAACCCTAGACCCGAGCGCCAAAACTTAATTATAATGCAAACCTATATACCTGTGTAGGAAGATGAGGACAAATGAGAGAGAGAGAGAGAGAGAGAGAGAGTTCAGACCCGAAAACTAAATGAAATTATATCACAAAAAAAATACGTTTTTATGTCTGGCTGAGGTGGAAACGCAGTTTTTCATACAAAGATATATATATATAAGATACGAAATGAAAACATTAAAAAGAGTAGAGCCGTTTAAAAAGAAATAAACGTGTCCGTTAGTCACAAAATATAGCTTATATACACCGAGCAGAATCTGAAAAGTGCTAGTAATAATTATATAAAAACAAAAAAAAAGAAAAGAAAAGAGGGACCATAAAGTTTGCATTTAGTTCTGCCCTGAATACATACACATAACAGATGTTTACATCTATTCCACAAGACAATACAAACTGAATTTACACAAATGAACCGGTTCAAAAGTTTACACACCCTCGATTCTTAATACCGGGTGTCGTTACCTGGACGAGCGATGATGTGTTCACGTTTCGTGAGAGAGGTGTTCACGAGTCCCGAGCAGTAAAACTGCCCGCTGTTCTTCGGAAAAAAAAATAAAAATAATCCCCCGACTCCTGGAACCTGGCAAGTTAGCACCTTGCATGGCAGCTCTGCTACCACTGGTGTGTGTGTGTATGTGTGTGAATGAGACACAGTTAAAGCGCTTTGGATAACAGCGCTATACAAGTGCACCGTTTACCAGTTATCCCAGGCATGTAAGGTATGACCTCAACTGTAATATAAAACAATTCAAGAATTTTTTTAAAGATCTGAGGTACACGTGCACACATCATTACATCCACACCAAAAACCCTCCACAAAACCATGTACTAAATAACAACGGTACAGTACGGGTTTTCCATGAGCAAACTAATACGCATGTTTGGTTTTTTTTTGGGGGGGGCGTCATGTGGGGAAGCTTTTCTAGCTAAATCCGCAAACTCCACGGCGGAGTCACTGCAAGCCTGAGAGTCACTCCGAGACCAGCAGCTGTGTGCGCAAATTAATATACAGCTGACGGGCAGGTATTAAATTGGACTAATTCTTCCCGGCAGGGCGATATTATTCCACAACACCACCACACACACGCAAAAACCTCGATCACATCATCTCCCCTGCTCGGATTTCGCACGTGACGTACGGAACCTGGAAGCTGACAAAACGAACGTCGTACATTGGAATTATATACACTTGACGTTAAACGTGAACTGGTTTATTCCTGGAGTGCATCCATGAGTGCTTCTAAAGTACTGAATTAGCTCAATTTCTCTTAAACAGCTAACTTTGGCTGTTAGCTGCTAATGCTTGTTAACGTAGCCTAACTAGCTATACCTAAATACGTTAGCTAAATAGTTACGCAGAGCGCCGACTCTAGTCGGCGTCCAAGCTCCTTGTGACGTCATTCGCACGATTATTCGTTGTACATGGATCAGGAGAAATAACGCTGAAGAAGAATGAATGAAAGTGGTGCTTAGGAAACTTTACGAGTTTCCAAGTAGGAATTCCAAGTGGAGAAGGTGCTTTATTTGGGGGGGGTTTCTCCCCGCCTTGTCGGAGATTAGACAATTAGAATTTCAGATGATAATAAGCTTCAGATCTCTCTCACTCGCTCTCACCTCTCTTCTGCAGCCATCCCTCCTTCACCACGTTCTGGTCGTTCATGATGACTCTGAGCTCGAGTGTTTTGGGGTCAGGGGGGAGCCCAGTGCTCGTCCTCTTCTCTCAGGCTCGCTCGTCCCACCCCTGCCACTGTGCTTCCTTTCTCTCTCTCGCTTTCTTCTTCTCCTACGCTTCAGCGTCCACTCGCTCGTTCACCACGTCCCTCCCCGCGTCTCGCTCGCGCTGTTTGCGTGACCCTTCGGGCGCTCCGGCGATGGGTGACTCAGCCTGGAAGGAAGTGACAAAATAAAAATGAGCACATATATACATACATACACACACACACACACACACATCATTCTCCCCTCCCCTAGAATTCTCGCTTCTCCTCTCTCTCTCTCTCACACACACACACACACAGACGTTTGCATGAGAAATTAAGTCATTGTTAAGAGCCGACGCGGGTTTCCCGCCCCTCCCCGGCCCCGGCGGTCTCCTCACGGCCCGCTCTTCCTCCCTCGCTCTCTTTATGGTGTGAAGTAAAGCGCTGACCTCAGAGCAGCGCGGCTCTCTCCTCGTCATAGCCTCGGGGTCAAACGCGGCCGCCGTAGACAGACTCCGGATCGGCTACTGATCGCATCGAGTCCTCGCAGGTCAACACTTCCTGTCTATGGCCTCAACGTTTTAACCTTTGTTTCAAACAGCGATCAATTCGAGCGGTTCTTTTGCACCCTACGTACACACACACACACACACATATATATTTTGTGTGTCAGAGTGAAAACAGGATGAAATAACACTAAACCTTGCTTCGGCCATCAGGAATTGATTAGCACCATTGCTTAATGTTGTTTGTTTCCCCATGTGCATGCGAGAGATGTAACCGAATAGAAGTACATTAGTCTGAATTAACAGCTAATGTGCACTAAAGGAATACAAATTATATATATATATATATTTACATGTGAGAAAGCTTTACACGAGATCCGAAGAGACGAAACAAAAACGTCGTGCAAGCAGCAGGAGGCTTTTACTTTCATGTGAGAGCGAGCCAGGGGTTAGATATCACGCTCGCAGGACAAACAAACAACGACCAAGAACGCCGTGTGATGCACTTACAGCAGTCTTACTATCTGCCTGGTCAGGGTTACGGTGGCTTAAAGTTTACATTCTGGTAAATAGAACTAAATTAGAGAATATCTCCGGCACGTACAAACAATACTAATAACTGTACGAGTAAATAAATAAATAAATAAATAAATAAAAATAAAAATAATAATAATAATAATAAAAAACACTCCACACATATCTCTATGAACTGGAGTGATGTAGCTGAGGTTGAGGAACTGTCAGAGACAGAATTTACATTTGGGGGGGTTCTTTTCTCCAGTGTTTCTGGTTTAGGCCACACCCACTTCGGGTTAATCTCTGAATACAGATCCAGATCCAGAGATTTCAAGCCCTAAACAGATAGCTTCATCACGTTCCCCGTCCCAGATGGAAGATATTAAGAAGCAATGCAAAGGTCACGGCGTTTTATTGAAAGATTACAAGCAAGAATTTTCCTTTGTCAAAAAATCATTTTGTTGATAAACATGACTAATGCTAGGGCTCGGGTTTGATTTCAGCTTGTATGTAAACACAGCCCCTCGCTCCCACACGATTCAGACCCGCCGTATAGAAAGCCAAAGCCCGGCTTTTTTTTTTTTTTTTATTAATCTTTTCAAAAAGGGCTACTCTACATGTCAATGGACCCCTGGGCTACACCCAGACGAGGCCTGGGACAACTTCCCCAGTCGTCCCCCTCTCTGTAACAGCGGGGCAGCAAGCATCAATACAATGCAAATGTTTCAACATGCATGTGGATCGGAATAAAAACCTTAAAGCCGTCCAAACAACGCACGTAACGGTGGAAATCATCGTCTCAGGCTCTATATAATGATCGGCGTCTGGGTTTCCTTATAAATATACGTCTATACAGGCTACATCCATACCCATGTTTATGATGCATGGACAGAGAAAACAAAAGACTGTGGCACAGGAATAGCTGGGTGGGAGGGGCCACATGGAACGATTCATATTATTCCACACTGAAATGTACGAATACATTAAAATCAAAGTGAATAACGAGGGTTAACACACAAAGGGAGAAAGCACGCGCAACGCAACGTCGGTTTTACGCCGGCGAATAATCTGTAAAAACAGAACGGGGGTAGAAAATCCAAATAGAACGTAGATGAGGAGCTAATGAGCGTTATCGCCTGTATAGCTGTTCGGTACGCGTGTATAATAGTTTATGGAAATATCGTGTGATGCCGAGATCCGTAATAAACGACATCACAACACGCGTCCGGAGACGTTTGGAAGCACTGGACGATGTAACAGAAACATCAGATCGCGATACTCGAACGCACTTTTCTCTTAAAAAACAAACTAAAACAAAAAAAACCCCCGAGACCGTTTATAGCTGCACTCGTGTTCCACGTGACGCGTCTCGAAGGGACTGAGAGTCCAGCCCTGTATCACGCGCGGACGATTTCGTCTGTCGGTTCCTTACAAACCCGCAGCTGCTTTTCTCGCAACCTTCGGTCGAGCGGACGCGTAAAATATCGTGACGCGATATCTCTGAGCGTATCGCCCGCCTCTACCGCGTGGCATCGTGAAACCAAAACACGGCCAGGAACGTCATCCGACACGTCTGACGCTCCGTTACGACGCTTTAAACCCACCTCCCCCTCCCCGTCGGCGATTCGTGTCAGGACAGCGAGGTGTTTAACCGTGGCCATTGAGAACAAGTGACAGCTTTAAGAGGAAAACAAGCGAGCGGAGCCAATGTCAACAAATCCACCGGCCTTGGCTGCAGCCATTCCTGTGCTGAAGTCTTCCTGTGCTATTGTTCAGCATTTCCATCCAGAACAACACCGCTCCTGCCATTACATTACAGACAGAACAAGCACGAGTGTGATCAATAAACTGAATGAGACTGAGAGGTCTCCAAGGGTGTGTGTCTTGAGTGTGTGTGTGTGTGTGTGTGTGTGTGTGTGGAGTGTATAGTGTCTTTTCTCCTGCAGTTATATAACCAGACCGCCACCGCAACATCCTAAAAAGGATACAAGATTGACAGGAGGAGGAAGAGAGGAAAACGCTTAAAGCAATAATTATATAATATAATATAATAATAATAATAATAATACACAGCATGTACCTGTACACCAGTAATGCAGCTACCCTATGTACATCTTATCTTTATTTATGGGTGCGGCTGAATGTGACGGATTTGCGGCCTGCCTTGTAACACCAACCACCACCACGACAGATAAACAAACAAACAAACAAACAAACAAAACAAGACACAGGCTGGGCGATGCGTAATGGGAGCGATGCGCGCGCGTACGCTCGCACGCACGCGCGCGCACACACACACACACGCGCGCACGATCGAGCGACTGGTCTAATTCGTGATATCGTGACGCGTTAATAAAAACAAAATGGCTGAGCCGCTGCTGTAAGGGGGGAGGGGTGTAAACTAACCAGCCTGCACAGCCGCGCAAAATTAGAAATAGGTGCAATTTAGTGCGGCCTCGTCATATGTGCATCCGTGCGAGCGGCACGCGCGCACACGCACGCACGCATACGCACACACACACGCGCGCGCGCGCGCATCCCGACTTATGCACAGACGAGCGGAAACCGGGCCTTGAGATCATCATGGTCATCCATCCATCCATCCATCCATACACACACACGTCCTTAATTAATTACACCGGGATAAACGCACCGCACGTTATTGATGTTACCTCTCATACAGACACGAGGGGGGTAGGGGGGGCACGGCAAGCACGCGCACCAACACCGACACAGGTCCCTCCCTTCTTCCTCTTCTTCTTCTTCAGTACCGGGCTCCACTATAAACCTTCTCCTTTTATTCCACGGCGTAAAGTAACGCGTTGGTCGTTCTCTTTTCAAGAAATCCACCGGCTGGTCACGAGCACAACGGAAGCAAGGAGGACACCCGTGATGTCGCCATCGTCGCGCGCGCGCTCAGCAGCGGATGAACCGAATGACCCTGAACGGGAACGCAGAGCTACGCAGACGGTGAGACAGACAGCGGAGATAGATAGATAGATAGATAGATCACTACCCCAACAGAAGGCGAGGCAGGCAGAGGGAAAAACGCGCTCAAGCCCCGCCCCGGGATCAGCTACTCGACCAATCAGGCGCCGAGGCTTCCTCCTAAAAAGGGTTGCCAGAGTGTTCAGACCCGCACTGAGTGATGTCGGAACGACTGCCCAGCGCCCTGAGTGGATCTTTATGGATACTACAGCTTGTCTGACCCTGGTGTCCACGTGCCTCAACCGGTTATACGGTATATATTATACTAGTGACCGTGATTGATCGTTTCTTGGCTTTCCATGTTCGCCCTTTGGTTTTGGACAGTTCCCACCCACTACTCAGTCCCTCCAAGGTTTCGCGATTTTGCGGTCGCAGGAATGAACACAAAGTCCAAGGAGACGCCGCAAAATCACCGTAGGTTTTCTGCAGATTCGGGCCCTCTTCGATTCACGCGCGTCGAACATGAGTACAGCGAATAGGTCTCGTTTTAGCAACAAACATTACTGCGGAACAATTCCGTGCGATTGCGGTTTCGCCAATTCAAGCGAAAAAAAGAAAGCGCAGCAGCAAAATCAAGCATTTTTGACCGCAACAATCCCAAGACTATCAGATGACAGGGTGAAGGCTAACACGTGCTTCCTCCATCCGAAACACCTCAAACAAGCCAACAGAACGCAGTGTAGAACACTCCGAGGAAATCTGCCCTCTTCCACATACACGAGCTCATAGATGCCTACAATTGGCTAGTGTCGCTGTGATTGACAATGGAGAGAGCGTATGTCCCTCCCACCCAGTCACTGTAATCAGTTAACCGTCCAGTTAGAAGGGAGGATAAGGATGAGAGTGTCTAATCAAATTGAAAGCGTCAGTGGGCTAAGAATTCTTATTTCTGGCTCTAATCCAATCTAATCTAATCTGAGTGAAAATCTCACCAAAACAATAAATCCAATGAAATGCAAGTAAATTAATTGTTATGGGTAATATGATATTCAAGCACAAGTTTGCCTAAACAGCATCCATTTTTATCCGAACAGACGTTCTCCAAGGTGTTCCTGAAAAACCACAATCTGGCATCACCACATGGCTGAATTTTTGTCCCCACCCCCTTTCCCTTATTCTTGAATTCTGAATTTATCAATGTATCAATCCACATCATTAATTAAGCCTAATGAAATGAAGCGTAGTCTTTCACAAGGGTTTTTTTTTTTTTTAAAGTTCGTTGAATAGACAAAGAGGAAAAAAAAACAACCTACCCACAATACTGTTCGGCAAACTGCTGATTGAGATGACAGTGGGACCTCTGAAACCTATCACTTCTTGCTTCATCTCTACCTAAAGAGTGATGCAGCGGCGCTTTAGTCTTTTAGTCTGTCCAGCTCTCTCACCTCCTCATCAGGACACTCAAGCCGAACCGAGTCTCTGCTGTAACTCGGCGTCGTAGAGCTGCGCTGGACTTTGAGTCTAACTTTTGCTCCAATTTCTCCACTACTTCTACGCTGGACTTCTTTTAAAGATATAGTTGAAAATATTGACTGAGAAAAGGAACTCTTGCTCTTTCGTTTTTTTAGGAGCTAACACCAAATCCTGACCGTTATCACTTTTTTTTTTTTTTTCATGTTTCATTTTTATTGAACATTTCTGCTGAACATTTCTACAGAACATTTCTACCATTTCCCAAAAATACAAAATTAGCAACAGCTGAAAATATTCACAGATTTTTTTCTTTTTATACAAAGAAAAACAAAATTGAACCCACAACCCACCCCTCCGGCTCATCATGGCTACCCATTAACTGTGGCTGGTTATAAAGATATAATAAAATTCAACAACAGGCACCAACCTTTAAGTGGGTAGTGTCTGTAACTCCATTAAGTATGCAATAAAGGGATGCCATTTATGAAAAAACTTATCTGTACATCCATTCATCGTATATCTTATTTTCTCGAGTTTCAGAAAAAACATCACGTCCTTTATCCACTGGGAGATAGATGGGTATTTAGCAGACTTCCAATGTAACAGTAGGGAACGTCTTGCTATAAGGGATGTGAAAGCAATAACATCCTTTTGTATCGAGCTCAAAGGAATTGAAGCTTCAGGAATCCCAAATATCGCAATCAATGGACAAGGCTTTAAATCTACCCTGAGAATAGTGGAATCACTATTCCACTATTCCACCTGACCGTTATCACTTGTTATAAATTCTTTGACCCCCCCCCCAAAAAAAAATTTACATCATTAACTGCTCTAGCAATAGCAATAACAGTGTCCCCATGTGACATCAGCAAAACACAACACAGAAATTTGCTAACATCTCAAAGGAATACTGAACATCTGGCACCAACCGACAAATCAGCACCAAAATCACTAAACACATCACAAATATTTCCATAGAGATATATGTAAGGTGTTTCAGAGTGGAGTTTCCCTTTAAGGATGATTAACTTTCATAAAACGGTGCTGCTTGGAACCCTGTCTGATAAGGAAGCAACCTGTTGTGGGGTTCTTCATAGGGTTCCTCTATAGGGACAACTGAAGCCCTGAAACGACCTATACTTAATCTTTTCACCTAAGAGTGTGCGATCAAATTCGATACTTTTCCTGGGTTTTGAGCGTTAATTATTAAAGTAATAATTCAGAGTAAGAGACTAGCTTTAGTAATCAGGCTTGGCCTGTGAGAGACTCTCAAGGTCTTGTTGGTAAATGATCTTCTGTTTGGGTGTGATGACAGTGACACCAGTGATAGAGATGATGGAGATGAGGCGGGAGGAAGTATCAGTTGTGGCAGAGGACAGAGACGGAGAGAGTCCGATTTCTCGGCTCGGGTAACCGGAGCGGGTCTAAACCGCGGGTCTGTTCTATCTTACTGATGACCAAAGATGCACAATAGAGGCAAGAGGCACTATTAAAACAATCCAGAGTGGTTCTGAATCTTCTACAGGTAAACACACACACACACACATATATATATATATAGATATAACCTTCACTGATATTAAAAAAGAAAGCCTCTAGACTAATTTAAACATGTGAACAACTGGCACGGCACAGCTTATGTGGTTTAAAGGTGCCGTTTTAATGTTTAATCATGTTCCTAGATTGCTTCCTATGAGTAATCGATGAATTTTTGCTTTAAAATCCCGAATTTTCAATATTGATTTGATTGCTTTGATATTGATTTCATGTTGATTTGAAGACTGTCGTGAGTTCACGAATAGGAATCCTAAAATGATTGGATGATTTATTCTTTGTTGGAATTTCTGAGTTGAGTTTTAGTCGAACGCAGAACTCCCAATGCATACCCATCCCCCCCCCCCCACCCCCAAAATCTTTCATTCCTGCTCAGAGAGTCGGGAAGGTCTCCTCTACCCTGAACTGTCAAGATGGCTGCTCACACCATCAACAGAAACCACATTAACACTTCACTACTTTAAATGAGCTTAAAGTATTATTTATTAGTAGTATGAACTACAGTATTAACTTCGATTAATTGGTTACGTCTATAACTTGCCCATACAGTTTGCTGTTTTGAGAAGCAATATATTAGAAACTTATGATCGTTAACGTTAGCTAGGTTTTTGCTAACAAAACACACATAGATGCCTCCACTTTCATGGAGGCATCTATGTTTTTTCACTTTGTCGTGCAAAAATGACGTAATTCTGAGTTCAGACTTCTCACCTCTAGGTTAAGTCGAGTGCGCCAACAGACAAGTCTAAAGCGACAAATTCTAGCTAAAGCCTGATCGAAAAAATGTCCTCTAGCTGACGTCACATGCATATTCATGATGTCATTACGTCGTATTTGCATTCTGCCTAGTGTCAGCCCTTTACATCTTTCTCTCCTACTCTCTGCGCTCGGATACTGTATTTTAATACAGCCGGATTCCCAATAAAGCTGTTCTCATTTACAAGACGCCGCTAGATTTATCGCTAGGTACTTAAGTCACTTAAGGGGTCTGAAAAGTCGATAAATCTAGCGACAAAGTAGGCATAAATGCATAGTTTCAGCCGACGGTTGGGAAATAAAGTCTTGCGAACAAGTTCATTGCAATAGCAATTCATCATGTGGGCAGCAGAGGGCGCTGACAAACGAGACACTGCTCCTTTAAGTTGCACCATTTGATCACTTACAAATGTTCATTACTAAAATAGTTTTTCCACACTGAATCGAAGAAAACATGCATTTAAACATGTCTTAACAAATCTCAAACGACAACATTTCAGTAGATTTTGTAGGTTTTTGTTAATGTTGCTATGCACATTGAGAAGGAAACCTTACCTGTGCTTAAACTGCCTGATACCTTTACATAGATATTTGTAAATGTAATATCAATGGGACACAAACCGCACTGCAGTTGTGGTCCCAACATGATGCACATATACACACACGTATACTAAAATTTATATATATATATATATATATATATATATATATATATATATATATATATATATATTATATATACAGTGGTGTGAAAAAGTGTTTGCCCCCTTCCGCATTTCCTGTTCCTTTGCATGTTTGTCACACTTAAGTGTTTCAGAACATCAAACCAATTTAAACAATAGTCAAGGACAACACAAGTAAACACAAAATGCAATTTGTAAATGAAGGTGTTTATTATTAAAGGTGAAAAAAAATCCAAACCATCATGGCCCTGTGTGAAAAAGTGATTGCCCCCCTTGTTAAAACATACTATAACTGTGGTTGTCCACACCTGAGTTCAATTTCTCTAGCCACACCCAGGCCTGATTATTGCCACACCTGTTCACAATCAAGGCATCACTTAAATAGGAGCTGCTTGACACAGTAAGGTCCACCAGAAGATCCTTAAAAGCTACACATCATGCCGAGACCCAAAGAAATTCAGGAACAATTGAGAAAGAAAGTAATTGAGATCTATCAGTCTGGAAAGGGTTATAAAGCCATTTCCAAAGCTTTGGGAATCCAGCGAACCACAGTGAGAGCCATTATCCACAAATGGCGAAGACATGGAACAGTGGTGAACCTTCCAGGAGTAGCCGGCCGCCCAAAATTACCCCAAGAGTGGCGCGACAACTCATCCAAGAGGTCACAAAAGACCCAACAACAATGTCCAAAGAACTGCAGGCCTCACTTGCCTCAGTTAAGGTCAGCGTTCATGCCTCCACCATCAGGAAAAGACTGGGCAAAAATGGCCTGCATGGCAGAGTTCCAAGGAGAAAACCACTGCTGAGCAAAAAGAACATCAAAGCTCGTCTCAATTTCTCCACAACACATCTTGATGATCCCCAAGACTTTTGGGACAACATTCTGTGGACCGATGAGACAAAAGTTGAACTCTTTGGAAGGTGTGTGTCCAAGTATATCTGGCGTAGAAGGAACACTGCATTTCATAAAAAGAACATTATACCAACAGTAAAATATGGTGGTGGTAGTGTGATGGTCTGGGGCTGTTTTGCTGCTTCAGGACCTGGAAGACTTGCCGTGATTAAAGGAACTATGAATTCTGCTGTCTACCAAGAGATCCTGAAGGAGAATGTCCGACCATCTGTTCGTGTACTCAAGCTGAAACGAACTTGGGTTCTGCAGCAGGACAATGATCCTTAACACACCAGCAAGTCCACCACCGAATGGCTGAAGAAAAACAAAATGAAGACTTTGGAGTGGCCTGCGCCAAAGTCCTGACCTGAATCCTATTGAGATGTTGTGGTATGACCTTAAAACGGCCGTTCATGCTCGAAAACCCTCTAATGTAACTGAATTAGGACAATTCTGCAAAGATGAGTGGGCCAAAATTCCTCCAGGACACTGTAAAAGTCTCATTGCCGCGTTATCGCAAAACGCTTGGTTGCAGTTGTTGCTGCTAAGGGTGGCCCAACCAGTTATTAGGTTTAGGGGCAATCACTTTTTCACACAGGGCCATGATGGTTTGGATTTTTTTTCACCTTTAATAATAAACACCTTCATTTACAAATTGCATTTTGTGTTTACTTGTGTTGTCCTTGACTATTGTTTAAATTGGTTTGATGTTCTGAAACACTTAAGTGTGACAAACATGCAAAGGAACAGGAAATGAGGAAGGGGGCAAACACTTTTTCACACCACTGTATATATATATAATTTTTTAATGCTAAAGTGGTGGAAGAGGTGTTATTTATGGATGATATCATGTTCATTTGGACCCATATGGACTTTGCGGTACATTGCAGGATGGCAGGACCAGGAGTGGCACTGAGACTTCATGAGTTTAAGGAAAGAAATGTGATCGGTCAGCAACATGGAGCGTGAGTGATACAGCTATGACTATGCAATATGGGACAGCGGAGTGCAAAAGTTTGTATCCCCTCACTTTAAATGATGAAAGCAACAAGACATTCAATGCAATGTGTGGTAACAAACATGGATAAATAGTGTTAAGATAGCCATAGTCAAACAATCAAATTGATATATTTTTTTTAATGTTATATTAACTATTATTTCACCTCTATCCACATTTTCAGGTTGCTGTTTAGTATCTCTGGTGGTTTTTCCATTTGATCTATTTTTTCTTCCGTCTGCTGGTCTCCTTATAACTGGTTTCCTTGTCTTATAACTTTTCACCCTTTTCTCCAGCTCCCTAAAAGACCAGTATGTTCTGTTTTAGGTTGTGTCATATCCATTTTCCAGATTCCTACTGATACTCAGCAAATTTAACAGGTTGAACCTATGAGCTTGTTTCAAAAAGTGCTGACTTAGACCCAGCTGCTGTAGTATGTAACTCAAAGACACAATTAACCCTTTTGTGCACAGTGGACAGATGTGTAACAGATGTGTAACTTGCTCACAATAAACCACACTGGTGAAAAAAACAACAACATTTGGATATGTTATGAATTTTATTTGAATTGCTAAGACCCTTCAGATGTTTTGATTTCCTTTCTGCATGAAAGCACGGGTTAGTGATCGTGGATTTTTTTTTCGGAATATAAATTGTATTAAACTTTATGTTTCATGTACTAAATGCTTATCTAAAAAGAAACATAAATAACGTGTAAAGTTATTTGAATAATAAATCGTCTTACTTATATTAACACACGTTAATATACAGTCCCCTCCGAAAGTACTGGAACGGCATGGGCAGGGAAAATTCTGTTGTTTTTGCTATACGTTGAAGACATTTGGGTTCGAGATCAAAAGATGATTACGAGATGACAGGTCAGAATTTCGGTGTTCATTTCCTGATATTTACATCTAGACGTGTTAACCAACTTAGAACATGGCACCCTTTGGTGTCAGACCATAAAGTTACAAACTTACAGTTTGTAAGTGAGCAAAAATATAGGAACAAATGGTCTTAAAGCTAATTAAAGAAAATAAACCCACTTAACATTCAATTGCATAGCCCTTGCTTGCCATAACTGCATCAAGCCTGCGATTCACTGTATTGGCTCAGTGCTTGTGCAATGGCTCTGATTGATTTTCCATCGTTTCTCAGCTTTATAATCACTTGCTGTTCTCCCATACACAGCAGTCTGTTCTTCATATTGGTTTATTCTTTTTTTTAACAACAAATGACACGCGAAACTGAAGGCTAAGACCAAAACTAGACACCCAGAGCTATTAATTCTTTAAACAATCTGTTTAAGAGGACACACCTATCAGTCACATGTTCCAATATTTTCCATCACTTGGAAAATGAGTTGGTGCCATGTTTTAAGTTGTTTAACACGTCCAGATGTAAATATGAGGAAATGAAAGCTGACATCCTGATATGTCCTTCCATATTCACGTTTTGATCTCAAAACCAAATGTCTTCAATGTAAAACAAAAACAATAGATTTGGCCTTGCTGTTCAGTATTTTCAGAAGGGACTGTATCTCACATAATAAATACAGTGCTGTTACATGCATGAAATGGCTTTAAAATGATCTTTCCTTTCCCACTTTTCACTCCTTTGAGCTGGTTTTTCTCTCACCTGTATGAGACGTGATCATCTGAACATCAGAGGAATTAAGGAACACGAGAAGTAGAGCTGAAGGCTAATCGGTTTGTTGTTTTCTGGCGCCCTCTGCTGTCTGACAGGCGAGTTGCATGAAAAACACTAACACTCGCCTGCAACCCTCTGTTCAAACTACAGAAAAATGTCAACAGTAACAGAAAACTAGCCAGATTCACTGCGTGTCGAGAGTCACAGTTTTAGAGGCGTGTTTTAAATGATATGAGTAAAAGTACAGAGGGACTTTGTTACATGGGTGAACGACAGAGGTGATTATTTGTTCTAAGCATTGATTGGATCGTTGTGCAGAAACTCTTTTGCATACTAAAGTGTCATCTATTAGTCCATTAGTCATGTGAGGAAATACACTCGACCTATACACAGAGCAAGTGAGGTAATAATTTAAATGTGACGTCCAAAACAAAGGTTGTGTGTGTATGTGTTTCGACATGTAGAGTTTTGCGGCCAGGCAGAGACGTGAAGGGACTGTATCCTGGACAGCTAGCCAGAGTTCACATCATTCCCTCACCACAATGGCAGAGGTATGTGAGAGTGAGAGAGAGAAGGTGTTTGTTCAGGAGATATCTGATGTGAGATAGCTCGTCTCTCTCCCACAGGATGAATCTGACGTGTGTAAAGTGTCCACCAGATGAAGAGCAAGCATACCAGCGGAGCTTCGACCTACTCACGCTACAGGCCCTGGAGATGAGAGCAACACACACACCTCATAATACACACCGGACATCTCACACTGTGTACCAACAGCAGTTCGGATGCCAGGCTCACCTCTACCGTCAGTGCTTTCATAGTTCTTACCTGAAAGTCTGTGCCCCCCCCCAAACACACACAGGAATAGTTTAGTCTAGGGGTGTAACACAGTGTTGTCTGGATTTGGATTTAAACATAAAGTGGGCATGGCCTTTTAAACAAATATAATGAACTATGCACCATGAAACACGTGAAAACATTGGAAGATGTTAGTACTGTCAGCATGGGCCGTAAACTCCAAATGGTTCCTCAGCCTCAGCTAGAGATGTGCACAGGAGTGTTTCTTAGACAGTTAGTAAGGATGAGTATATGACTGTGGTTGATTGTACTACCAGAATTGTTATTTTTAACGCCCTCTGCTGGCTGAAAGGTGAATTATGATATCAAAGTGTATTATGCATTATGATCTTTGTTATATTTGTAATGTTGAAAAATCTACATAACATTCTATTAATTATTCTGTTATTGTTTTGCAGCTCCTGATGACACCAAGATGACCCTGATTTCCCATCCTGCTCCTCTGCAACAGAGCTATCATTTCACACCTCTCTAACAACTTAAGTAGTAAAATGTACTCCCCGACCACTTTATTAAGAACGCCTGGTCATTAATGCAAACAACTTGTGGTGCTGTAGGTGACTTCGGATTGTAGTTTTGGAGACTTTCTGTCCCCAAGAACCGTCCTTTTCACGTTGTGTCGAGACAATCTAGTTATCGGTATCGGCTGAGAAATTTTGTATCGTGCGTGTCTAATATTTACTCATGCTGTCTCTGTGTTTCCACTCATTTTTTTTTCTACAAAATGTAACACTTGAACTTGTATTTCCATAGGGAAAAAAAAGCAGTGGTAAAGAAAAAACAAACAAACCTGTGTTATCTCCTGATCTTAAAAATAAAGTTTTATTTTTATTTGTCTTCAGTTTTATTACTGTTCCCAAAGATGTAATCATGTGAAACATGATGCGAGATTTTGTAGATTAAAGGAGGTAAACATGCTTTCATTGTGAACACCATTTCACATTCAGGTCATACTTGTTCTTGTTGTTCCTTGATAGAATCTCAGTCTAAACACGTAAGACAGATGAACTTTTATGTCCTGTGCCGTATATACACACATTTGGATCGTTGTTCTGCTGTAAGATCCAACCATGGCCCTTTTGAAGCTTTCTGGCAGAGGCAGTCAGGTTTTCATTTAATATCTGTTGATATTTGATAGAGTCAACCGTTTTCCATACGGTTACCTCTCTGTGTGCTCCAAAACCACCTCTGGTCTTTATTACCAAAAAGCTCTTTTGTTTTCATCTGACCATAGAACCCGATCCCATCTGAAGTTCCAGTAGTGTCGGCAAACTGAAGACGCTCGAGTTTGTTTTTGGATGAGAGTCGAGGCTTTTTTCTTGAACCCCTTCCAAACAGCTTGCGGTGATGTAGGTGACTTCAGATTGTAGTTTTGGAGACTTTCTGACCCCAAGACATAACTAACTTCTGCAATTCTCCAGCTGTGATCCTTGGAGATTTTTTGGCCACTCGAACCGTCCTCTTCACAGTGTGTTGAGACGATATAGACACTCGCCAAATTCCAGACACTCGCAACTTCACACATATAGACACTCGCCCAATTCCAGACACTCGCAACTTCACACAGGTGTTGAACCTGGAAGTCATGGATGAACAATTTCCTGTTCCTAGTCACCCAGGTGTACTAAAAAACTTTAAATATCTATGGGAATATACCATCCATCTTCTACCGCTTATTCCTTCTTCAGGGTCACGGGGAACCTGGAGTCTATCCCAAGAAGCATCGGGCACGAGGCGGGGTACACCCTGGACAGGGTGCCAGTCCATCATCACATACACACTCACATTCATACACTATGGACACTTTAGACACGCCAATCAGCCTACCATGCATGTCTTTGGACTGGGGGAGGAATCCGGAGTACCCGGAGGAAACTCCCGCTGCACGGGGTGAACATGCAAACTCCGCACACACGCCCCCTGACCCTGGAGTTGTGAGGCGAACATGCTAAACACTAAGCCACGTGCGATGGGAATATACTTTAAATATATTATTCACTTTTTTTGGGATAAACCTGTGTTGTGTTTGCAAATGTTTTATATCCATGAGAGCAGAGTATTTTTGGCTAAAACAACAATTTTTCACAGCCTTCTTTGCTCATATTTACAAAGGGTGCCAATAGTAGTGTAGATATACCAGTGGTGAGGCTACATAAGGGCCAGGGTGGCACTGGCCCGCTCAGATTGACGGCTGGTCCACCAGATCAAATGAGACACAAAATAATTTTTGTGGGAGAGGAGAAAAAAAATCACGCATACATGGCAGTAATAATCACTCAAATACACGCTCAAATACGCATATCAATTCTCTCTTGCTTGTCGTGGCTAACGTGAGCAATTTCCAGAATTGAACAAATTTTATTTGTTAAAATCACTAAAATCACTCAAACTAATTCATTTAAAGCTTACTGGTCCTTTTTTTGGTCTAACCTGAACAGTTCATTACTTTTTGTCCATATTAAATTTCATGTCATGCCATTAATGCTGGGCAAAGATGACTTTCCTGCAACTAGGCCTATAACACATAGGAAAAGCTTCCACATACTTGAAAAGCTTCCTCCAAATAATATAAACAAAAATTTGACTCATTTGGTCATTTCTGAATGTTACCAAACACATTCACATAGATAAAACTGTGCAAGACAGAATACAACAGCAGGGGTAGGGTGGGGTGTTGTTTATTAAACATTCAGCTCCGTGACAGAAATTCAGATGAAGCAAGTAAGATAGATGATCTTGTTAAACATTTATGTCCTGTACACCCGGTGAACAAATATTACTGATCGGGTTAAAAGGAATTGAGCCTAACACGGATGTGGTGTGGTATCATGTTTTTCCCAACCATATAAATATGAGAACTTGTCCATTATTGTACACAGACGTGGAATACTGAAGATTAAACCAGGTCACTGAGGAGACATACACTGCCTGGGTAAGAACTAGAACTGAGAGTAAACTATAAGAGATTTCTGTCAAATTATTAATCTGGAATACAATTACCATCCAGATTCAGATATTACTGCATATTATTACACAATCGAATTTGTCTAATTTACTGGGACTCCATTTCATAAGATGACGACATTCCAAATATGACATATTTTCTAAAATCTAGTATTAGTCGACATCTTTAAAAAAAATTTATAATACTGTAAATAGTATGCTTTGTTTTGCCAGATTTGAATGCAGAGAATTTCCTTTCATTGTGTTAAATTTGACAAAATTTGAAAACTTTCTGGGGTGCACAGTGGCTTAGTGGTTAGCACGTTCGCCTCACACCTCCATGGTTGGGGGTTCGGTTGAGGGTCACCATGGCCCAGTGTGTGTGGAGTTTGCATGTTCTCCCCGTGCTGTGGGTACTCCGGTTTCCTCCCTCAGTCCAAAGACATGCATGGTAGGCTAATTAGCATGTCCAAAGTGTATGAATGTGTAGTGAGTGTAGTGTATGTGATTGTGCCCTGCAGTGGATTGGCACCCTGTCCAGGGAATACCTTGTGCCCCATGCTCCCTGGGATAGGCTCCAGGTTTAACCGTGAGTATAGAGGATGGATGGATGGAAAACTCTCTGTTTATTTCAAATTTGAATGAAAGCGAATTTTTAAAGAATTCCCAAATTTTAAATGTGGTTTCAAACCTTTTGGACCCCAAAAGACTAAGCAAACAACTTGATTTAATCAGATTTATTTACAACCCCAATTCCGAAAAAGGAAATTATGGAAAATGCTAATAAAAACAAAGAGGAGTAATTTGTAAATGTGCTTTGACTTGTATTTAAACAAAAAACATAATAAGACAAGGTATTTCAGAATTGGGGTAAATTATTTACAAGAACTCAGCATCAAGAGAAAAGAGAAGTCTGGACTGACCGTCTTAACCTGTTTGCAGGGAAAGCAGAAGGATAATGAATGTATGAATGAAAGAATTAACTCTGAATGAATGAATGCTAACGATTCTCTGCAGTCAACTGATTTACTGATGTCGTCTTCATATATTTTAAATGATTGATATTTTCTGCACCTCTATATTCATTTCATTTGAATCACTATTTCTGTGGTATATTTGTAATGTGGTAATGTTTGCTGTCCACAGGGAAGAGTGTGATATCTGCATGTTGGTAAGGAGAAGGTCAGCTTGGTCAGTAGAGATGTTGGCAGTGCTGGTGGCATTGACGTTGGTCCCCACTTGGAGTGATGGACTCTTGTTGACGAAGTGCAAGCTGAAGTCTCAGCTTGAGGAAGCATTTTCTAGACTTCAAGTAGAGAATGCTGTGGACATTATTGCTAAACGTAAGCTAATTAGACTGATTACTGGCATAGATACATAATACTCAGGTCAAGCTAAAGACAGGCATCTTCCAGAAAAGTCATAATGTGACATTGTGAGATAATAACCCATATCTGTGCCTTGAACTGAGCTCTTCTTTTTCTCTGCAGTGGCCTGCACAGTAGAAAACATTTCTGGGTTCAACACCAGTCTTGTAAATAACATTGACCAATCCCTGGACAACACTGACCCTGGAACCCTGATCATAGCTCCTTTTCTATATGCTAATGATGAAGATTACTCTTCTGAAATGGGAGAATTGCCCTTAACAACAAATACTGTGATTTGCGACTATTTCCTGAAAGCACGGAGGGGACTGAAGAGCCTTCAACTCCTCTACAAGCAGTGGGTGAAGACAAGTTCACTCCTGGACAAGACGAAGAAAGTGTTGATGTTGATGCGCAAGCCAGGAAGCGAAGGGAAGCTCCATCTGAGGATGAAGAGGATGGCTCTTCAGCAAAATTGATTGTCGATGGAGATATTGTAACACACGAACCTCAAAGACTGCCTGACCCCACAGATGTATATTATGATACATTTGAAATGCTATTTGGTCCCACAGATTTACCACCTGACAGCACATCTGAGCCCGAAGGTATACAGCATTATGATACCTACGAAATGCTATTTGGTCCCACAGATTTACCACCTGACAGCCCAACACAGCCCGAAGATACCTTGGATATACCACTGAATACCACAGGACCTCTTGAGCCTGAAACTAAGAATAGATCTAAACGTAGCTCTGAAGACCAGACTCTACTTTATGGAATCTTCCAGCTGAGTGATATAACATGCAACTCAGGATCAAGCTACAGTCTGGATCTTTGTCAACTGAACTGTAGCGGTGAGCACAAATACACAATAGCAGCTACTTTGCATGAAAATGTAATTATAAATCATGACATTTACCATATATACACATTCTATGGGTAATTTACAGGTCTATACAGTCTTAGAAAAAGGTGCCATCTAGCACGATAAAGATTCCTTAGGTTGTTTCTCTGAGGGAAGAATTAAAGCTATAATGTAGGACCCTGCATCAGGTAGGGGAGGAAATGGAGGAGCGGACATCCATGTAGAATCCCTTTAGAGATCTAGAACTGCCTATCCAACTATACAAAGACCCACAGAAGAACCACAAGAGACTTACTTAGGGCAATCCAGTATTTGTAGTCCAAGTCCATGGTGGGGCTGAGAGACCACATGTAATCAGCAGTTTGTAACTCGGAGAAGTGTATTGTGACAATTTATCACAGTATTGATATTATATTGTTATATTGCCCAGCCCTACTTTGAAATCTATTTTATCCAAAATATCATTTGAATCTGTAGACATGCCCGTGTGTTAATTTTGCCTCATTTCTCCTTTAAAAAGCTCTGACTGATGATGACATCACTGATGACATTGCTTGCTTGATGGGGTTCGATGTGAACATGTGAGTTACTGATATTGATTAAATGTATATTTCAAATAACTATTTTGTTTATACCATCCTTATTGGTACAAAATGGAATCTTCTACCTAGCCAATATTCCAGTGGGTGGGGTCAACCCAGTTTCAGGCTGGATAAGTGCGTTTGTTGTTCCGTGTTGTACAGCGTCTTGTAGGTTAAGGGTTAAAGGTTAGGGTCATTGGAGGATCAGGTCCAGCTCTACCCTTTGGACTATCGAGCACAAAGATGTTAAAAAGTTATGGAATGATTATTACAAAATATTACAAAAAGCCGTCATATATCCCCTTTGCTAATTTTTCTTCATTTCGGATTCATCTTAAGTAACCTGGATGTGTGTCAGCAGTTACTATGTAGCTAGTAGCAAGTAGGGTAGATTGGGGTAGATTGGGGTAGATTAGAACGTCTTGTTTGCATTTTTTTTTTTTAATTTCAAAACAGAAAATATATCTTTGGTGAGAATGGGACATGTCAATTCTGGCTGTCAGAGAATTTTATATTATTTATTAAAAGACATTTGAAAGAGGACTATGGTTATAATATACAGGATATAAGATATCTAGGCCAAATAAAATGTATAATGGGGTCAAATCAAGACGTGTCAGAATAGACCAAAATCAATGAATAATATCTTTTATGTGCCAATTCAAGCCAGGTTAAACCCGGCCTAGTATTAACGTTCAGCGCAAACCTTAACTAAAATTAAGACAGTGTTTCTGTGCGATAAACACAATACACTCGTCTGTTCGTGCAGTTTTTAATGTTTAGTGTCTGATGCTTCATCGCTCACTGAGTCTCTGCTGTATTTCACAGGGCGCCGATGACGTTCCTACAGGAGTGTCTGGCAGTGGAGCCCTCAGACTACTTCGCAGAGTGTGGCTGAAATGGCCAGATCATGTTGTATGGGACTCAAATGTTATCCTGAATTCACTTCTATGTACTCACACACTCACACTTCCGTTCAATAACCGCTTCATGTTTTCTGGCGTGTACTCCAATCATAGCTAACGCTACTCCGAAAGATTTCTGTCCTGTTGATTAATCAGTTCCTTCTCCCTGGGGGTCGTATACAGCTTTATTATTGCTTCAGGACATCAATTGTTGTATTTTCTTTTTTATTAAGAGTGGTTGTGTTGAGCAATGGGTGAGGTATTCAAGAAAGCATATTACAAATTCCTGAATTTTTAATACGCATTTAATAATGAATGTTGTGCCTGTTGTAATTTCACATGATCTCCAGAACCAATATATAACTCTCTCTGCCATTCATTAAAAACAACAAAGCATCTTTTTCTTTTAAATCATTCCCTTTCAATGTTACTACAGTCACCATTTTTGTAAGTAATGAATTTAATTATGATGGAAGAGACTGCTCTCTTTTCAAACAAAATACACAAGAGTAATTGAATGCTAATCATAGTCAGAAATAACAAATTGTTAATGAAGTAGACGTGAGAAACAGAAGAGAGAAATCCATGGCCAAACAAGGACATGCTACAGGTTTAAGCAGCAGCGTGCTCCCGACTCGTTCAGTGCGTTGAAGTGTAATTTAACCCAGGGTTAATGAACTCGTGATTCTAATTGTTTTTCACAGTGAGACACTGATCAAAATATACTCTAGTTAGGAGGAATTGAATAATTTTTGAAGTATCCATAAGCTAAGTCAAATGTTAGCAGTTAAAAAGTGAATTTCTTTGAGTAGAACTGAGTCGAGCTGTTTGCTAGACCTGCTGTCTGTTTTAGCAAGTGGAGAAGTACTCGAAATCCTCCACGTTCTTGCACTCCTTCTGGAAGAAATCAGCATACCTGCAACCGAGAGGACAAATGATGAGATTCAGCAAGAAGTGTGTGTGTGTGTTGTTTTTTTTTTTTGAGTTGACGAAACAATTTTAGAAAAAAACTCAAATTTAAACTGCCCTCACAAGTTGTAATTCCCACTGGGAAAATCTGTCTTAAGCACTCCCAATTCTCTAAACTGGACGATTTAAAGATCAGTAAATACACATAGAGCAAATATACAAATACACAATGAGCCTCGTGTTCACGTTATGGATGTTCTACTCACAGTTTGCTGAAAAATGCTTTAGTCGGTCCTGGACTGTTTGCTGCTGACAACCTGTAGTGGTGCGACATACAACATTAAAGAAGTAAGCAAGCAAGCGAGCACCAAGTTGTAGTTTTAGCACCATAACTGCAATAAACCATTGACTTTATATATGAGTGGACAACATGGTGCCAATGACTTCCATTGTAGTGGTTTTGAAGCCTAAATTCATCAAACCTGTGCTCAAAGTAGTAAGTGCAACTTTATTAATTTAAATCTAAAACATTGCTCAATTACAGTCATACAATTCTGTGCAAGTATATTGAATGTATATAGCTTCAGAGAAAATGCACGCGCGTTCACGGGGTGTTGAAGGGTCATTTCAACCCTCCCCCAAAACTAAAACAATGCTAAAATACACCCAAGAAGCCAAATAAGACAATAATTATTATTATTTTATTTTATTTTATGGTTAAAAAAAATAAAATGAATTTTTTAAAAATCCGAAATAGAATAAAAATAAGTAAAAAAAGAATAACAAGGTAGTTTGTCCGATTTTAAATGCAATTTGTCCCTAAAGTAACAGTATCATCCCTCATCACAGGCATTTAAATTGTTTAAACATTTAATCCCCAAACGTCTGATCACTGGCCCTGACCTTTTTCACCTGTTCCATGATCTCTCGTTCACTGTGGCATTCACATTCTGTATCCGTATTAATCAAGAGTCTCAGACTGTTGATGTCTCTATCTATCGTATTATTAATATGATATTATAATAAACGGGAAACACCTTGATCATTAAAGAACACTGTTACTGTGTCAGGTATGATGATAATTATCATTATTAATAATCCACAGAGAGGGAGCATAGAAATGTTTAATCTAACTATCTTTTCATGGTGAATGGTTCTAGCCATCACAGGGCACAATCACACACACACTCACACATCCACTCACACACTACGGACAATTTGGAAATACAGATCAGCATACAACGCATGTCTTTGGACTGGGCGAGACAGAGCGTACCCGGAGAAAGCCCCCGAAGCACAGGGAGAACATGTAAACTCCGCACACACAGGGCGGTGGTGTGTTAACACTGTATCAGATTTAATTTATTTTACTCACATGTTATTGAGGATGGTCTCAACACAGGTGATGTCATCTCTGATATTGTCATCGATCAGACCTTTAAAAAGAAGATTGCTAATTAGAGACTAAACGGTTTCTACAAATCTTATCCACTCTGGTGTTATAACCAGAGATGCGTTATTGAGACATCTCAACTGGTGATAGAAACATAGCCAGGAATATGGACTGCAATGTGATGTTAAAGTGTACTCACTGTCACAGGCCATACTGCAGAGGTTGAGAGAGGGTTCAGACCCAGAGGTACAGGCGATACGGTCGGGCAGCTGGAACAACCCGTACAATGTCCACATGTTTCTCACGTTGGACTCCTCACTGCTTGACCTAGATCTGGATCTCTTTTGGTGTCCTTCACCATTGGATGAGTCACTGTCTTCCTCACTGGACTCTTCAGTGCTTGACTCTGCAGACCTGCCCTTGCGTCCTCTATGACCGTCTCTGCTGGATGACTTGTTACCTTGGGGACGAGTGACTGGATGAACCGTTGAAGAATTAAAATTAGCTTTAGGCACCTTGATGTCTTCCTCGCTGGACTCCTCACTGCTGGACTCTGCAGACCTGCCCTTCCGTCCTCTATGACCTTCTCTGCTGGATGACTTGTTACCTTGGGGACGAGTGACTGGGTGAACCGTTGAAGAATTGAAATTAGGTTTAAGAACCTTGATGTTTTCCTCACTGGACTCCTCACTGCTTGACCTAAATCTGGATCTCTTTCTGCGTCCTGCACCATTGGATGAATCACTGTCCTCCTCACTGGACTCCTTACTGCTTGACTCTGCAGACCTGCCCTTGCGTCCTCTATGACCGTCTCTGCTGGATGAGTTGTTACCTTGGGGACGAGTGACTGGATGAACCGTTGAAGAATTAAAATAAGGTTTAGGCACCTTGATGTCTTCCTCGCTGGACTCCTCACTGCTTGACCTAGATCTGGATCTCTTTCGGTGTCCTGCACCATTGGATGAGTCACTGTCTTCCTCACTGGACTCCTCAGTGCTTGACTCCGCAGACCTGCCCTTCCGTCCACCACGGCCTCCACGGATGAAACTATGAACATTAGGTCCAATGACATGATTGATGGTGCTGGTGTTGAAGTGAGAGCTTAGCTCTACATGGCACACAACTGTAAAACATATGGAAGGGATGTTGAACAGCAAGCAACAACAAGAAACACTGCAGTATCTGACTAGGCAGAGAAGAATTATCAGACTGGACCGAGCTGACAGAAAGGCTACAGTAACTCAATTAATCACTCCTTAAAACCATGTTGAGCATAAAAGCATCTAAGAATGCACAACACATCAGGCCTTGAGGTGGATGGGCTGCAAACAACAGAAGACCTCATCGAGTTCCACTCCTGTCCGTGGGCACAGCCTCACTGAAACTGGACAGATGAAGATTGCCAATTTTGGTGACCACAAATAAAGTGGTTAGTGAATGTATCAGCAATCATCTGGACAGTTTTACAATTAAGCAGTTCTCTTTTTTGCTTCTACAGCACCCACCTGGGATATTTTCTAATTGAATTTAGTTCATTAGAGTGTTTTCCTCCAAATATAAACAACATTAGACATTTATAGCCACTCAATGCTTCCAGTACACTCTCATGGTAATAAACATGGCCTTGGGTGGTCCTGCAAGCTTCTGCCAGTCCCCTATGACAGGGTATCAAATCAGCACATCAAAATTGTAATTTAAAAAAAAAAAATACCATATTCAAGACATTAAAAAAAGAGAAAATTAAGACCTGGACATCACTTCAATCATCCATCAGGTTTAAAGGATTGTGCGCATGCATATACGTCCATTTCTGGGTTTAAGTAAACTATACTGTAGCAGAGTAAACTTCTATATAGGGATATTTGAGACCGTAACAAAACGTAATTTTGGCTTTACCATTTACTCCAACAGTGATGGAACCAACTGAACCAATTGCTTAGCAAAATGATTCACTGTTTTTCGAAGCGTTCGAAACACTACACGCTGGCGACACCTGCTGGTCAAAACTGTGTAAAAGCAGCGAGATCTAGGCGTAAACATAATGACACCTTTCACAAAAACAATTGCAAATATCTTCACAACAGTGTAACGTTTTCAATATAATTTACAAATTATTAAATACCATTAAATGTTATTGTTTGTATTGTGTGTTTGAGTAGGGTTTTTGCTAATCAGACCATTTACATGCAGTTACTATCACTCTACCTTTTTAATTATACACTTGTGTTTGTCATTAAAGCTGCCTATAAAACACTAGCAAAATGAAGGGGCAATGTTATGACTTAGGAGAAGGAGCATGATGATATTAAGGACCAGGTATAGTTCGTAACAATGCACTTTATTAATTTTATTTATTTATTTATTTATTTTACATGTGTTGGTTCAAGCCTTCTAAGCCTGTGTGTGAAAGGGACGTTATGTTTTGCAAAAAGTGAAACTGTGACAAGAATAAAGCAAGACAAAAATGTCATTATGAATTTTTCTTTAAGAACAGAAGTTTTAAACACACCTCTGGCTTGATTGTTTTATAGTCAAATCTGGCAGGATTTCATGTCAGGTGATTAACTAGGCATCCTGAAGTGAGCACTGATCATGGATCAGTACAAACACAACTGATTCATTTCAGCTTTATTAACATGCATAAGAAATCTGACCTGAAATCAGTTAAAACCACAGTAGACACTGGTTCGTGGGTTCATTGTGAGAGTTGCATATTTATGAACCTTTGAAACGTGAATTTAAGACATTTTTGTGCAAATCAAGACCTTGTTTTTACATTAAAGAATTTAAGACATTAGGACTTTTTAAGGACCCACAGACACCCTGCTTGACTTTTAGTTGGGTCCTGCAGGATCGCAGTCCCAAATGGACACCATTACACTTGAACCAGAACTGTTAACACTAAGGTCAGACTCTATAATCACTTACACTGTAATCAGGTGTGTATGTTTCATGTTTTACTCACTCTTGGCCAGCAGGTTGGTGATCTGGTCCAAAAGGTTTGCAGGTAGAGTTGTGTTCAGTTCGTCCCCCAGTTCACACTTGTTCATCACCACACCGTCACTCGCACCTAAAGCCAGGAACAGCACGATCAACGTCGCCAGCATCTCCACACCAACACGGACCTTCATACTGCAGTCTTTGTGTCTTGTTAGTATCTTGTGCAGGTTCTGCGCCACTTACCTATCATATATATACGCCAGCCAAGTCCCTTAGGAATGTTCAATTTTTATGCTGAGTCAAGAAACTACGTGCGTTGTGGACAGAATATAATAGTTGTTCCGGGTTTCAGGTTTCAAATGACGAAACTGTGTCTACAGCACCAGGAGGACACAATGTCCTGTATCGGTGTCTGGGTGTTATTTTTCAGAAAAAATGTCTCCTTTTGTATGGAGTCCAGTAAATATAAACAAACTTGAACAATGCTGTTTTGTTAAAAGAAGTGGTAGTGTGTGCAATCTGAAACCTATGAGCATGAAAATATGAGAGCTTAGCTGAACGGTCAAAGCTTTTTTTGGCTCAGAAATTGGAGCTCGGAGTAAATAACAAATTATTATTTATATGTCTAAAGACTACAACAGACGGACAAAACAGGGACGGGAGCGAATCATGTCACAAGACGTCCAGTCTTACAGAGACGAGCAGTGTACACATTCGCATCCCCACACGTTGAAACCATGAAATTGTTGTTCATTTTCAGTTGTAGAGATATTTAATTATTATTACAAGTAACAAAACAGTCAAGAAGTTTGTGTTTGGATCTTAATCGTGAACTAATAAAGACTGAATTTCTGAATGTGCTGTAAATGTTGACCCTTATTACATTCACCACTTTTTTTTTTTTTTTTTAACTTTAAAGCATATTCACCTCTTTATTTTTTTATTAGTGTTTTCTTGTTTTAAACCTATGAGAGCTGTTTCCTTTCAAAGGGAACTCAACGGTGCGTGAGCTTAACGCTGTGGGAACGCCTTAGCGCGTGACCGGTATCTGAAGTCTGGGTAAAATCACGCCAATTTATTGGCTTGCCATGGTCTTCTAACATCCCATTTCACACGTCGCATGACCAAAAAACATCTGCTACTTTGTCTCCAGCAAAGCCACGTGTCTGGTGTCTGTGTGGACAAACGTTATGTTTGCTATTGCAAAGATTTTGCTTTCTCACTTCACTTTCTATTTTTCTGCTTTTCTTGAACGAAATAATATAGTATGGAAGTATTTTACAGACAACATTCCAAAGCAATTGAAAACTGTATTTGCAATTGCCTTTCCTACTTATGGACACATAAACGGTGACATAATTCAAATGAAAACGCAAATCTTATATTACTGTTTTCATTTACACGGACGTACAGTGTCTGCCAAATTTCAAATGGTAACACAAAGTTTGTGTGTGTGTTATGCGTTATGATCCTGTCAATAGCAGTTACCCCTTTTGCTATTTCATTTACTCAGTATCGTGTATGAAGCCTACAATATTCAAATGGTATGGAAATTCCCTTCGCCTTTGCATTTCTTCATGCCTTGCACAGAAACCTGCCAATCAGTATTTTTGGGGCGGGACTATACTATGGGGCGTGTTTGTATTTGGAAGTGACGTCACTCGGTTTAAGGCAGTTTTGACTGGCTCGTGCTCACCGGAGACTCTATCCATTCATCCATCTTCAACCGCTTATTCCTTCTTCAGGGTCACGGGGAACCTGGAGCCTATCCCAGGAAGCATCGGGCACAAGGCAGGGTACACCCTGGACAGGGTGCCAGTCCATCACAGGGCAGAGATTCTCTGTATTTCTCAAAAAATAAACACACAGAAAGGACAAAATGTGTATTGTCTTACTCTGGAGTGGAGCGAGAACCAAGTACGACTGAATATATTTTTAAATTTTCTCCCCTTAAATCCCACTAAATCTAAACTCTCAGCTCACCAGCACTTTAGTATTGAAGTCAGTAAGGGACCGTCTAACAATTGCATGACCTGGGCAACTGTGTAAGATTCCATCAAGATTATAGTCATCTACTTCACAGGATATCTAATGTACTGCAGTATGCAGTTGTGCTTCAGACAATAACCACCAGGTGGCGCATGGAACAACATACTGTAGGTGAACATAGTACAATACGGCACTGGAACGTGTGATCGAATGGTTCACATAAAAGTATTACGTTTCTCATCAAAACTTATGATAGATCTAATTTAAACAAGTTTCTAATTACAAGATTTAAGTATATAACGTGAGTGTCTAGAACAGGGTTGGGCAATCTTATCCAGAAAGGGCCGGTGTGGGTGCAGGTTTTTATTCCAACCACGCAGGAGCCACACCTGCTTCCACCTGTTTAATCAGTTGATCTTGGCTTTCAATAGACTCAGGTATGCCTTCTGTTTGGTTGGAATGAAAACCTGCACCCACACCGGCCCTTTCCGGATCAGATTGACCACCCCTGGTCTAGACTGCCCATCGTCTACTCAAGCCAATCGGATAACCTCCACATTGCACTGATCATGTAGCATGTTCTCGCTCCAACCAATCACGTGTAAAAAAATAAAATAAAATAAGGACAGGAACAGAGTCATATTGAGTAGACTGTGGGCGGAATCCAACTATTTGTGGATTTGTGCGCTCTCTTGACAATAGAAATGTTTCAAAAATCCACAAATACACAGGACACGATCTACAAATGAATGCAAGGCAGAGTTCTGTTTGTGACATCAAAACATATCCGTAAAAAAAAATATCATTTTATTTGTTTGTCAATTTAATTTCTTTTTTGAAACTTCTAACAAATATTTGTGGATCTCTTTCAATGCATTTGCGAATTTGTTGAATTGTTGTAAATCTCACTACATTTACTCTGTTTACATTTACTCATCACATTTAATCTATTTATTTGGAATTATGAAACAATTCAAACCCTGTAGTTTAAAGCAAGTGTCATGTATCTGTATCTGTGCCAGAAAATAATCAGACAGTATATTTTTTTTTCTTCCAAAACAAAGTGGCGCAAAACAGGATGGCGCTGTGGTGCAGCGTGTAATGTCTCACAGGTCCTGGGCCGCCAGTTCAATGCCGAGCTTGAGTTACTGTATGTCTGTGTCACATGTTCTCATGTCCGAGTGGGTTTCATCCAGGGTCTCCAGTTCCCTCCCACCTCCAAAACATATGTCAGTAGGTGAAATGGTTGATTATTTTCCCCCTAAGAGTGAATGTGTGTGTGTGTGTGTGTGTGTGTGTGGATATGGAGTTTAAAATGTGATGATGCAGCAGCCATTTTCCTCTGAGCACAATAACACTTATTAATGCCCGCTCACTTCAGAACAAAATACTTGACCCTGCAGCATTAATGAAATATAACAGAGACTTCAAGAGTACGAACCTTCTATGCATTACTGAAACGTGGCTAATGGAGGAGACTGATGATGTAAACCTTGAGGGATATTTGCTAATTCAACTGACAGTCAGAAATGATCCAAAACCATTGGAGGAGGACTATGTACGTTTGTCAATGACAGCTGGTATGTGGAACCTATTGTTCAACCCATTACGAACTATTATCTGTCTCATTTAGACCACACTGAAATCACGGTTATCCTAGTGTATGTAGCTCGGCCAAATTCTGCACTTGAAGCCAAGGGAATTGGTGGGAACTACAACATGGTGTTGCGCAACTCAGCGGAAGATCCGGTGTTTCTTCGCGGAGACTTTAACAGCTGTGAAATATCCTGTTCAGTCATGGACCAACAGGTTCAGTCATGGACCGAAGACTCATCTGAAAACCTCAGAGACTGCTTTGAGAGCACCGACTGGGATTCGTTTTTTAATGATTTTAATTGCTGCAGTGATCACGAGTCGTTGAATGACACGATTACCAGTTAGACCTGGTGATCCCAAATCCCTAATCCCAAACCCTGGATTAACAAAGATCTTAAACAATTATTAAATAAGAAGAAAATGGCTTTTTTAAGGAATGAGACTCACTAGGTTGCCACAAAAGATCTAAATAAAGCAGTTAAGTGTAAGATAAAGGAGGCGCCAATAAAGTATAAAGGGAAGGTTGAGAATGAAATTAAAACCGGTCATATCAGAAATGCATGGAAGGGATTACATATAACGATGGGCAGACAACAGAGACGAGTAAAACTGATTGATGTGTATGTATGCGTGTGTACATATGCAAATACAAGCTTATATATATTTTGTATTGTATTCATTCGTTTTATGTATGTTCTTAATAGGGAAAAATGTGTGTTCCATAAAGTGCTTCATTAAGTGGTTTGTCAGTGGATGTGCAGTATTGTCTGATAAGATGTATTTTATATACCAGTGTCAAAGATGAGTTCCTGTCAAGGGAATCTGAACAAACAATAAAGTCAAACCAAACCAAACTCTAGGTGTGTTTGCTGAACTGTTTTTAGCTAAACAAAGCACTCGTGACAGAACCGGTTACACTGAAATGTGGTCTAATCACATTTTCACGACGTCACGCTGTTCTAAAATTAAGCTCTAATGGATTTAAGACAGGTGGAGTGCTCATGTTCTAGTTGCACGATGGACGTGTATTACAGACATGTCCACACCTTAATCACATTATGAACGTCGTGTGAGAGTTTTCACCGCATTTTGCGACAGGACACGGTCACACACGGCAGTTCTCAACATTTTATGGTGAACAAGAGAGTTCAGCTGCGTCCCAAACGGCATACTTGCCTATTATAGGCCTGTAGTGGGGAAAAATACATGTATCTCGGCTACTATATAGATGGTAAGTACGCGGTTTGGGACGCAGCCCACGGCTTCAAGCGGTTGTCTATTAGCACGTACAGCATGATAAATAATTAACCGCACTTAAAGCGTTCGTAAAAAAATTGAATAAAAACACCCAAAACTGTATACGGTCCCATAACGAAGACGAACTGTATGTCGATACGTGAAATTCTGGAGAGACGTCGGACGGCGTGGCGCGGTGACGTAATGACGCTGTTCATCTAATTATGACCTATAACGTGTAAAACGGACACATGACAGGAGTATTCTAAAAGCGACTCATGTAAACACCTTAATCACATTATTATCTTAATCAGAATGAGGTCAATAATTAGATTACTGCTGTCCATGTAAACGTAGTCATTGTTGACACTCATGAAAGAAGTAGGACTAATCCGCCTCCTGACCATCCAAACACTCACCAAAAACTAGTTAAAAAAACCCCACCCCCACTGATGTTTATCTCATCTGTACACAGCCTTTAATGCTCTCTAACTTTGTGACAGGCCTATTATTCATCGTTTTGCTTATTTTTTTTTCTACTGTACATCCACTGTCTCCATTTACGTCATGTTTCTGTCTCTCTGCTCTGCCTGTCGCTTGTTCTAGAGAGCAAGTAGCAAGTAAAAAAGCGTTTCATTAACAGCAGCATAAAGTGCAGGTGTGTAGTGATGGTTGTATGATGGTGAGTTTTTTGGGAGGGGTTTGATTAGTCAAGGGCTCTGCCATAAGGACACACACACACACACACACACATTCCTGCTCTTTCTTGGCCCAAATCTGCGAAAAAATCTGTGCTCGTTTTGACAAACTGCAAGCTCCTCCCAATATCGCGGAGTTTCTTGATTTTGCCTTCATTTCGTAAAATCCTGACAGGACTGACTAAAACATTCTTCGGCTTCTTCCTTCGTGGGAACCCTTAATGCTTTTGATCCGGGATAGCAGACACACTGTATGTCTGTACGATTTGTGACAATTTATGCCTTGACGATCACGCAGCGACTTTGTTTGCTAGTTCACACAATGTCCTTTTAGAAAACGTTTCAAGTAGAACTTAAGGTTTTTTAAAGCTAGAATTGTTAACTGTACGAAGAACCCTTGACACACCCTTTTATTTGTACACCTTTTTATTCTGTGTGGTTTGATGCATCGATAAATAGAAATGAAATGCAAATACAGGGTTCCTCTTGCTGTTTGAGAGTACACACAGCAGAGATCATATCAAAATTGAAATGAAAAATGACATAAATACATAAAACAAAAATCTCAGTCGTCCTTCAGCTGTTAACACAATAACAGACTGATTGGAAAAGTAAACACACCTTTTACCCCGAGTCACCTTCTGAACACCATGCACAGCTTTACACATACCAAATGTAAAAAAAAATAATAATAATAATGAAATAAATAAACATATACACATCTCTGAGAATACCTCTTCCATTATTTAACTTCATTTAGGAATGTGGTAGACTACTGCGTCCGTTACTTCTCGCCACTTGGCACTTTTCTATTCCTTGGGCCATACCCTGAGTAAACGAAGCTTGTAAAGAGGTGAAAGAGGTGTGTTCTGTGGCTGAAGGCTATCCAGTCTTAGAAATCTCAGCTACCTGCAAATATTTACATAATTAGATGTAATAAGTGTAATACAGGATGTACTGTATGGCCTGTGGGCTCGGTAAAGTTTCCAATCCAGCCCATCAAATGAATTCAGAATCCGACTTGGGCCGTGATTGAATTGAAAGGTTTGAAGAAAGCCATATACTCACCTAGTGACTCTGCTAAAGATATCCTCATTAACAAATGAAGAGTTTGACTCTATAATACCATTCATTGGTCAATTGCGTTTAAAATTCTTGATTTATTTCATCTGAAACCTTAAAAATAATTATAAAAAAGTAAAATACCAAACAAGAACCTCTTCCATGGAAAGTAAAACAGCACTTACATCAGCGTGTGAGGAATATTTGTGAAAATTGTGACCATTTCAACAATCACTGTGCTTTCTCAAGTCTCACTTTACTAAGGGTAAAATGAATAACAACAACAACAACAACAACAACAATAATAATAATAATAATTTATTATTATGTTACACATCACTCCTCTTTATTTAGTAGGCTACTTTAGGCTGGATTCTCAGACTGGTGTACTAGTGGGACAATCACTCAGTCTAATTCATTTAAAGCTTACTGGTCCATTTTTGGTTGGATCCCGGTCTAACTTCATCAGTTCATTAAGGTGGACCAGGTCTGTCTTTTTGTCCATATTCAATTTTATGCCATGACATTAATGCTTGGCAAAGACGACTTTCCTGCAACTAGGCCTATGTGTTTACTTGAAAAGCTTCCTCCAAATAATATAAACAATTTGACTCGTTTCTGAATGTTACCGAACACATTCACATAGATAAAACTGTGCAAGACAGAATACAACAGTAGGGGTAGCGTGGAATATTTACTGAATATTTGGCTCCATGATGGAAGCTCAGAGCAAGCACGCTAAACAAATATTCCTGAGCTGGTTAAAAGGAATGAAGTCTAACCAGGTGTGGTGTGGTGTCATGTTCCTGCCAACCATACAAACATGAGAACCTGTTCGATATTGTACACAGACGTGAAGACTGATGATTAAACCAAGCCACTGAGGAGACATTCGCTGCCTGGGTAAGAGCTAGAACTGAGAGTAAACTGATTTATGATTTAAGATTTCAGCCTAATTATGAAAGCAGGTTGTTGTAAGAGACTTCTGTCAAATGATTTGTCTGGAATTCAGCTATTAATGTATATGACTACACAATCTGATTATTCTAATTTACTGAGGACTCCATTTCTTAAAATGATAAAATTCCAAATATGACATATTTAAAAAAAAATGTAGTATTAGTCGAGATCTTGAAAATAAAGAGTGCAATTTACTGTAGATCAGTTCAATCTGGCCAACTTTGAATGCAGAGCAAATCCTTTCATTGTGTTCATTTTTTTTTATTCTAAAATGTTGTTTATTTCAAGCTGTAAATGAAAATTATAATTTTTAAAAAATTCCTAGATTTTAAACGTGGTTTCAGTCAGTGGCGTACAGTAAACGGCGGTGGCCCAACCGCAAGAGAGGAGGTGTGGGCCTCATCATAGTCAAATTTATTCACCCTTTGTGTACAAGTGCTATTGCCCCTGCCCATTTGCTAATCTATCTTCCATCAAAAAAATATACAATGTATATATATATACAGTATCTCACAAAAGTGAGTACACCCCTCCCATTTTTGTAAATATTTGATGATATCTTTTCATGTGACAACACTGAAGAAGTGACACTTTGCTACAATGTAAAGTAGTGAGTGTACAGCTTGTGTAACAGTGTACATTTGCTGTTTAACCCTATTGAGCATCTATGGGACATCCTCAAACGGAAGGTGGAGGAGCACAAGGTCTCTAACATCCACCAGCTCCGTGATGTCGTCATGGAGGAGTGGAAGAGGACTCCAGTGGCAACCTGTGAAGCTCATGAACTCCATGCCCAAGAGGGTTAAGGCAGTGCTGGAAAATAATGGTGTCCACACAAAATATTGACACTTTGGGCCCAATTTGCACATTTTGACTTAGGGGTGTACTCACTTTTGTTGCCAGCGGTGTAGATATTAATGGCTGTGTGTTGAGTTATTTTGAGAGACAGCAAATTTACACTGTTACACAAGCTGTACACTCACTACTTTACATTGTAGCAAAGTGTCATTTCTTCAGTGTTGTCACATGAAAAGATATAATCATATATTTACAAACGTGAGGGGTGTACTCACTTTTTTGAGATACTGTATATATATATATATATATATATATATATATATATATATATATATATATATATATATATATATATATATATATATATATATGAATTTTATGTAGGCCTACTTTTACACAGTTTTGGTTAATTAGGCTACAATTACAATTATTGTAGGTTTTACAATAAGTTAGTTTGATTCAGTCTTGTGAATGAGTCAAATAAAGCATTATACCTTTAAAACTATACTAGATTACCTGCCTAACCCCGGTTCTCTGACAGCATGAGGTGAGGTGTCTCACTATGGGACACGCCCCTTTCTGTGTATTCCTCAGAAGCCCTGGGCATAATGCATTTCGCCTTTGCTGTTCTGCTGAAGCATAAGGCGGTGGATAAACGGCTCTTAGTTCAAGGGGAGCAATGGAACTAATAGCCTAACTTTGGGCATAAATGTTTATGATCAGTATCCTATTACTGCCACCGAAATCTGAAAGCGAATCTCGTGCTTAGCTGCGCACTATCGCTCAAACACGCCATTTACATTCATAAAGAGACCTAGTAGAAGAGGCTATAGTGTTCTGTGTGGTTCTGCTGACTCTTTTGGATGGGCCAGATGAGTTCAGATTGAACCGCTCACTGGCTAGGTCCATAGTGCCAAGCGCTCTGGGCAGACATTTTGGGCTCAAGTGGAAAAAAAGCACACTTCTCATAATCATTTATTTAAATTACGTTAGATATATCAGCACAACTCTGACTTCCTTACCAATTCATTTCAATTCCCTCACACTCACGCAGTTGTTTCATATTCATACAGATTTCTACAGAATAATGAGTTCACACTGAGACCACGGTCTTCTTTAGTATTCATTAGGTTTATCATAAGACCAGGAAACAGGAAAGGAAACTAGGACACAATTTGCATGTTTTCTATGCAACTAGTTTCAAGTATATATATATAGAATAAATGACTGCATTAAGAACAGGGAAATAGTAAACTAGCGACCAACGTTTAGTAGTTCCCACTCAGCGTGGCGTAAGGTCCCTTTCCAGAACCTTCACGCTTACCGTTCCCCAGTGGAGGAATGCTCTTCCGATCTCAATCCGGACTGCAGAATCTCTCACTATCTCAAAAAAACAGCTAAAGACCCACCTTTTCCGTGAACACCTAACCAACTCCTAGAGAAAAAAACAACAACAACAACAAAAAAAAAAAAATATATATATATATATATATATATATATATATATATATATATATATATATATATATATATATATATATATACACACACATTTAACATCAGGTCTTTTCAGGTCTAAATATCAGGTCTGGAGTTTGTCAAGTTCTGATGCCTTCCCTTCCTCCCTCCATCCCTCTCTCTCCCTTAATCTCTCCCTCTCTCTCTCCCTCTGCGTCTCCGTGAAGCAGTGCAGCACACATCAGACACACAGATAGGTAGGCAGCAGCCCCTCCTAGCTCCTATCCCAGTTGTGTTTTTCTTGGCTTGTGTGGAGGTGAGAAGTGATGAACAAAAGACTAAGATACCGGTGCCTCGACTTTACAGCTAAGTAAATGACAAATATAGACAAAATATAGCCAAAAGACAAATATAGATAACTTGTGTCTTGCTAAAATGCATGACTCATGACAAGCCAAGAAAAACAAGTGGGATAGGAGTTGGGAGGGGCCGCTGTCTGCCTGTCTGTGTCTGATGTGCTGATGTGAGCTGCACTGCTGAGCGGAGATGAGGAGGGATGGAGAGAGAGAGAGAGAGAGAGAGAGAGAGAGCGAGAGAGAGAGCGAGAGAGACGAATGGAGAGAGAGAGGGACAGGGAGGGAGGGAGAGAGAATGAGAGGGAGGGAGGTAGGGGGAAGTAGGGGGAGGTAGTGAGAGGGAGGGTGGGGGAGGTAGGGGGAGGGAGGGTGGGTGAGATAGGGGGAGGGAGGGGCTGGGAGGGGGCCAACAAACATGTTGGCCATGTTTTCCCTGGCCATCATGGAGCTATTAGTATTAGTCTCAATCCCTCCTCTCTTACTCTGTGGAGGGGCGGAGATATCAACGCAATCCAGGGTATCTGCAGGTATCAGCACTTTAAATTGAATACTTTTTAATATCATATTCAAGACATTTCCCACAAAATTTAAGACCTGCATGTCATTTCAATCATGTTACACGATACGTCAGCTATGATGGATTGTGTTCAGGCATACATCCATTTCTGGGTTTAAGCAGGGTAAACTTCTATAGAGGTATATGGGAGACCAGAGCAAATATCAGCTTTGCATTACCATTTGCTCCAACAGTGAAAGAAATAAAGAATTCAGTATTTCTTATCAGTCAGTCAGAAGAGATGTCAAATTTATTAGCTATATTAGAAACCCCCTCGCAGAGGTTCCATGGGAGGCATGTGGTGATGGTACTCCTCCATTAGTTCCACATAGAAAGCAGATCCCCACTGGATGATCACTTTACCGGTGAACGGTTTCTCCTTCCAGGTGACCACCACCTCCTCCAAGAGAGCAGTTATCTTGCTGCCCATTTTGGTCTAGACAAACTTTTGCCGTCATAGCATGACTTTGCAGCCTCCGCTACCACACCCAGCCATGGAATATCGAGTTTCTCGCAGCAGATTTGCACATATCCTGCAGATTAACACTGAGGAGCGGAGATGGTGGTGCCCCACTCACCCTCTCCATGGATCAGTCTGCGGTGAGGGTGACTCTTCATGGTGAAGAGTGCTCACATGAACCAGGACTATCGATGGCCACCTGGGCATGTCTGTGACTGAGGTATGCAGAGCAGACCTGGTGTGTGTCCTTGCATGAAATCTTATTCCAGTATGAGCAAAGCTGCGCAGACCCTCTCCCACTAGTCAAAGCACTCTGCATTTCTGTAGAGTTGAGGTACTAGATTGGTTCTTGCAATATGCTGGAGTGCGAATTGCAGGAGCCAGGAGAAAAAAGACATGGTGGCTGGAAATTTGCTGAAGAATCCAGAATATGTAAGATTAGTCAGCAACTATTGTGGAGGCTAGCAGTTGACAATGCGAACAATAGTTCAGGCTTCTGGAGTGAAGAGAGAAGAGGTTTTTGAATGCTAGAATGACGTTGTACCGCTCCTTTTATACTGGAGAAAGGAGCCACTGCCAGACACAATTGTCATACCTGCCGGCCAATACGGGCTGGCATAATGTAATAGGGTTTCTGAGGAATAAGGGGCATATCCCATAGTGAGACACTGAAATGTATGCTTGAAAGAAAAGTGTCTTTTTCTCCTAGCAGTTTTCTGTGCAAACTCCTTTATGTGCGCTTTATCTGTTGGATAGCATATAGTCCAGGGGTGGGCAATCTTATCCGGAAAGGGCCGGTGTGGGTGCAGGTTTTCATTCCAACCAAGCAGGTGCGGCTCCTGCTTGGTTGGACTGAAAACCTGCACCCACACCGGCCCTTTCCGGATAAGATTGCCCACCCCTGATATAGCCTATCTGTTACCTTCTCTGTAAAATTCTTAATGCTGCTGTTGCTATCATCGGTTATGTGAGACGTGCTTTCAACTTTCGGGTCTGATTGGTGTTGGGTTAGTTAACAAATCTGTACCCAAGGTTGCAATAGCACCACTGCTAGCTTCCTCACTACTTGTGCTTGCAGTTGGATCCTGCTGATTTGCGAGAAATATAGATGAGATTTTCTGTTGTTATGTAATGAATTGCTATTTTCGGTGTTGATTAATCCATTTTTGGGCCCCACTGAGATATTTTCTTTTACTCATTTAATAAAGAGTCCATTATAGGCCACTACTAGGTTTACTGTTAGTAGGCTAATTGTGAAGATTCTAGATGATCAAGGATTGTGATTGGATAAGACAAAAGAGATTAGTTGTGATTGGCTTACACAGGTAGACTTCGCAGAATAGGCAATAATAAATAACAAATTATTGTTTGTGAGTGGGGCTCCCCATCATGCGGGGCTTTCCACAGTTCGTGCCCTACATGCCCAATATGCCACTGGCTTCAGTCTTTTGGACCCTATTGTAAATTAAACTGCAGTAATGAAAAGCTCACTTAGCCAGTTTGTGTCAGCGATGTGAAGCAAACAACTTGATTTATTCAGTTTTCTATAAATAATTGTGTATGAAGCTGTATGAATGTTAAGCCACCAATAAATAACTTCAACCGAAATAACTTTTCATATAAATTGACACATTGCCCTGCGATGGATTGGCACCCTGTCCAGGGTGTACCCAGCCTTGTGCCCGATGCTCCCTGGGATAGGCTCCAGGTTTCCCCGTGACCCTGAAGAAGGAGTAAGCGGTAAAAGATGGATGGATGGATGGATGGATAAATTGACACATCACCCTGCGATGGATTGGCACCCTGTCCAGGGTGTTTCACCATGACCCTGAAAAGGATAAGTTGTATAGAAGATGGATGGATGGATAAATTGGCACATGTTATTTACACGAACTCAGCATCAAGGGAAAAGAGCAGTCTGGACTGACCTTCTCAGTCTGTTGCCAGGAAAAGCAGAAGGATAATGAATGAATGAATGAATGAATGAATGAATGAATGAATGAATGAATGAACTCCGAATGAGTGAATGCTAATGATTCTCTGGAGTCAAATGATTTACTGATGTCGTCTTGATATATTTTGAATGATTGCTATTTTCTGCACCTCTATATTCATTTCATTTGAATCACTATTTCTGTGGTATATTTGTAATGTGGTAATGTTTGCTGTCCACAGGGAAGAGTGTGATATCTGCATGTTGGTAAGGAGAGAGTCAGCTTGGTTAGTAGAGATGTTGGCAGTGCTGGTGGCATTGACGTTGGTCCCCACTTGGAGTGATGGACTCTTGTTGACGAAGTGCGAGCTGAAGTCTCAGCTCGAGGAAGCATTTTCTAAACTTCAAGTAGAGAATGCTGCGGACATTATTACCAAATGTAAGCTAATTAAACTAATTATTAGCATAGATATCATACTCAGGTCAAGCTAAAGACAGGCATCTTCCAGAAAAGCCATAATGTGACATTGTGTGAAATAATAGCCCATATCAGTGCCTTGAACTGAGCTTTTCTTTTTCTCTGCAGTGACCTGCACAGTAGAAAACATTTCTGGGTTCAACACCAGTCTTGTAAAGTACATTGACCAATTTGACCCCAGAACCCCTTTTGTTTATGATGAAGATTACCCCTCTGAAATGGGAGAATTGCTCTTAACATCAAATACTGTGAGCAAAGACTATGTATTTCCTGAAAGCATGGAGGGGACTGAAGAGCCTTTCATTCCTATACATGTAGTGAGTGAAGACAAGTTAATTCCTGGAAGAAACAAGGTCCAACCTGAAGAATGGTTTGTCCCTGTTGATGCACAGTCCAGGAAGCGCAGGGAAGTTCCATCTTACGATGAAAGGGATGGCTCTGGAGAAGAATCACTGGTTATCCCTGTTGATGCACAGTCCAGGAAGCGCAGGGAAGTTCCATCTTATGATGAAAGGGATGGCTCTGGACAAGAATCATGGGTTATCCCTGTTGATACGCAGGCCAGGAAGCGGAGGGAAGCTCCATCTAACGATGAAAGGGATGGCTCTGGAGAAGAATCATCGGTTATCCCTGTTGATGCACAAACCAGGAAGCGCAGGGAAGTTCCATCTTATGATGAAAGGGATGGCTCTGGAGAAGAATCATGGGTTATCCCTGTTGATACGCATGCCAGGAAGCGGAGGGAAGTTCCATCTAACGATGAAAGGGATGGCTCTGGAGACGAATCATCGGTTAGCCCTGTTGATGCACAAGCCAGGAAGCTGAGGGAAGCTCTTTCTAACGATGAAAGGGATGGCTCTGGAGAAGAATTATCAGTTATCCCTGTTGATGCTCAAGCCAGGAAGCGGAGGGAGGTTCCATCTAACGATGAAAGGGATGGCTCTGGAGAAGAATCTTGGGTTATCCCTGTTGATGTACAAGCCAGGAAGCGCAGGGAAGTTCCATCTTACGATGAAAGGGATGGCTCTGGAGAAGAATCATGGGTAATCCCTGTAGATACGCAAGCCAGGAAGGGGAGGGAAGCTCCATCTAACGATGAAAGGGATGGCTCTGGAGAAGAATTATCAGTTATCCCTGTTGATACGCATGCCTGGAAGCGGAGGGAAGCTCAATCTAACGATGAAAGGGATGGCTCTGGAGTAGAATCGTGGGTTATCCCTGTTGATGCTCAAGCCAGGAAGCGCAGGGAAGTTCCATCTTACGATGAAAGGGATGGCTCTGGAGAAGAATCATGGGTAATCCCTGTTGATACGCAAGCCAGGAAGCGGAGGGAAGCTCCATCTAACAATGAAAGGGATGGCTCTGGAGAAGAATCATTGGTTATCCCTGTTGATGCACAAGCCAGGAAGCGCAGGGAAGTTCCATCTTACGATGAAAGGAATGGCTCTGGAGAAGAATCATGGGTTATCCCTGTTGATGTACAAGCCCGGAAGCGGAGGGAAGCTCCATCTTACGATGAAAGGGATGGCTCTGGAGAAGAATCATCAGTTGTCCCTGTTGATGCACAAGCCAGGAAGCGCAGGGAAGTTCCATCTAATGATGAAAGGGATGGCTCTGGAGAAGAATCATCGGTTAGCCCTGTTGATGCACAAGCCAGGAAGCGGAGGGAAGCTCCATCAGAACAGACTCTACTTTATGGAATCTTCCAACTGAGTGATATAACATGCAATTCAGGATCAAGCTACAGTCTGGATCTTTGTCAAGTGAACTGTAGTGGTGAGCAAAAATACACAATAGCACCTACTCTGTATGAAAATTTTAGAAATCATGACATTTACCATATATACCCATTTTACGTGTAATTTATAGGTCTATACAGTCTGAGAAAAAAGGTGTCATCTAGGACGCTAAAGAGTTCTTAAGTTGTTTCTCTGAAGGGGGAATTAAAGCTATTACGTAGGACTCTTCACTCTTTAATTAAAGAGTCCAGATAGGATTCTGAGTGGTGCAATAGAGAAGCATTTGTCCTATCGTCATGAGAACACAATGAATCTTGACAATACCACTGCTTATTCACAGGAACTGGGAGTCCTAGAGAGCAAAATTGCCCAGGGATGGCATGCTCTCTCTTCCTTGTCAATCACAGTTACACTAGCCAATTATTGGAATCTGTATGCAGATAGCAAACAGCACTTTACTCTAAGCATGTTACTCACCATGAGCAGCGTTTCAGGAAGATGTGGTAAGCATCTATTAGCCTTCACCCTCCCTAGGAGTATAATGGGGAGAACTGGCTGTTGGGTGGAAATGGAGGAGTGGCAGTCCATGTAGAACCCCTTTAAAGGGCTAGAACTCTCTATCCAACCATCATAAAAACAACAGAAGAGCCATTTTTGGAATGTTATAGAATGTGGAACATGCAGGAGTGATAGGCAGGATTTTGAGACTTTTTTTGGGCAAACCAGTATTATAGTCCGAGTCCATGGTGGGGGTGAGAGACCATTCAGAGTAATATATAATAGGCGAGAATCAAAATCAAGAGACTAGAAGACAGAAACAGTCAGTACGTTTACATGAACAACAATAATCCGATATTAACCCGACTAAGACGATACTCTGATTAAGAAACTAGCATGTAAACAGTGATTTCTGATTACCTTAATCAGACTAAAGTCATACTTGAAGTAAACACAAATCAAATTAATACATGTGGAGTATTCCAATTTTAGTCGCACTATCAAAGTGCATTACAGACATGTACACACCTTAATCACACTATTAACGTCGTGTGAGAGTTTTCACTGCATTTTACGATAGGACACGATCACACACGACAGTTTTACGGCAAACAAGAGAACACGGCTGCGTCCCAAACCATGTACTTACCTGCTATATAGTAGGCGAAATACATTAAATAGATTTCAGCTTCTATATAGTAGGTAAGTACACGGTTTCAGACACAACCCATGGCTTTAAGCAATCATCTATTTGCACATATTGCATGACAAACAGTTAACTGCTCTTGAAGCTATCGTAAAATTTAAAATATAAACACACAAAACTGTATACGGTTCCATAACAAAGACGAACTGTATGTCAATACGTGATATTCTGCAGGGAACGCTGGACGGCGTGGCATGGGGACATAATGACGTGTGCCGTTAATCAATCTATGTTCTATAACAAGTAAAACATGAAATGAAAAAAACATGAACCGAATATTCTAAAAGCAACTCATGTAAACACCTTAATCAGAACATTGTTTAATTCAAAATAACAAGGTATCAATAACAAGGTGTCAATCAGATACCTTAAAGTATGAATTATTACTTTACTTAAGGTAAAATAACAAGGAATCAATGAGAAAATTAAAAAAACTAATATATAGCAGGTGCACACAATCAGATAACAAGACAAGACAGATGGAGACAGGACCATAGGACAATATTTAACCAAAATTTTTAACATGTAATCAGCAGTTTGTGATTCGGAGACGTGTATTGTGACAATTTATCACAGTATTGATATTATATGGTCATATTGCCCAGCCCTACTTTGAAATATATTTTATCCAAAATATCATTTGAATCTGTAGACATGCCCGTGTGTTAATTTTGCCTCATTTCTCCTTTAAAAAGCTCTGACTGATGATGACATCACTGATGACATTGCTTGCTTGATGCATTTGGATAAGACCATGTGAGTTACTGATATTGATTAAACCTATATTTCAAATAACTATTTTGTTTATACTATCGTTATTGGTACAAAATGGAATCCAGACCTTTGTTCTAAGGAAACTGGATACTGAAGAGCTGTATTGAAAAAGAGTCTTTAATAATATATTCGTATACAATCCAGTACCCCTTGCTGCAGAATCAAAAATCCAGGGGGTGGATGTAGCTCCTCCTACCTGTGTGGAGTCAAACCAAAAGTCCAGTGGGTGGGGTTGGACCTGATCTAGATCCTCCTACCTGGGTGGAGCCAAGGCAAAATTCCAGAGGGTGGGGTCAACCTAGTTTCAGGCTGGATAAGTGCGTTTGTTGTTGTACAGCTTCTTGTAGGTTAAGGTTTAGGGGTTAGGGTCACCGGAGGATCAGGTCCAGCTCTACCCTTCGAATTATTGAGCACAAAGATGTTAAAAAGTTATGGATTGACGATTACAAAATATTACAAAAAGTCGTCATATATCCCCTTTGCTCATTTTTCTTCATTTCAGATTCATTTTGTAGCTAAAATGAATAAACAGTCTTAATTAACCTGTGTCAGCCGTTACTATGCAGCTAGTAGCAAGTAGGGTAGACTGGGGTAGATTGGGGTAGACTGGGGTAGATTGAGGTAGATTGAGGTAGATTGGGGTAAATTAGAACGTCTTGTTTGCATTTTTTTTCTTAATTTCAAAACAGAAAATATATATTTGGTGAGAATGGGACGTGCCAATTCTGGTTGTGAGAGAATTTTATTTAATTAATTAATTTTTTTAAAGGCATCCGAAAGAGGACTATGATTATAATATACAGGACATAAAGTGAAATATCTAGGCCAAATAACATGTATAATGGGGTCAAATCAAAACGTGTCAGAATAGACCAAAATCAATGAATAATATCTTTTTATGTGCCAATTCAAGCCAGGTTAAACCCGGCCTAGTATTAACGTTCGGCGCAAACCTTAACTAAACTTAAGACAGTGTTTCTGTGCGATAAACACAATACACTCGTCTGTACGTGCAGTTTTTAATGTTGAAGTGTCTGATGCTTCATCGCTCACTGAGTCTCTGCTGTATTTCACAGGGCGCCGATGACGTTCCTACAGGAGTGTCTGGCAGTGGAGCCCTCAGACTACTTCGCAGAGTGTGGCTGAAATGGCCAGATCATGTTGTATGGGACTCAAATGCTATCCTGACTTCACTTCTATGTACTCACACACTCACACTTCCGTTCAGTAACCGCTTATCATGTTTTCCGGCGTGTACTCCAATCATAGCTAGCGCTACTTCCAAAGATTACTGTCCTGTTGATTAATCAGTTCCTTCTCACTGGGGGTCGTATACAGCTTTATTATTGCTTCTGTAGATTCTTTTTATATTAAGAGTGGTTGTGTTGAGTAATGAGTGAGGTATTCAAGAATGTATATTATAAATTCCTGAAAGGTCCTACAGTTAAGCAACCAATAATTCCTATTAAATGTTACGACAGTCATGTAATTAATGAACTTGTGATAAATTTTTATGGCATGTTTCAGTGCCGATTGTCATTCAGCTCCGCGATGAGATCATCCAGGAGAAGTAGCTGGAATCACCAACAACACTAAATGTGTAGCAGTTTGTATTGATATGTATTGCTGTTTCATTTTGTATTAATACTGTATGCGGGTCTATTAGCGGATAAGAGTATAAACTGGGGAAAAGCCAATATTGACTATGTTTACATGTGCATCAAATTCCGTTTAAGGTCTATATTCAGGTTTCAGACAAATTCCGAATACAATATTTATATAATCAGAATTTGGGGAATCAGAATGTTGTCTTAATCTGAAAAAGACAATCGGACTGCGGCCTTTAAATAACTCGGTACTAATTGGAATATTGACAAATTCTGATTAATATCGCAACAGTTATGTGCATGTAAACACAGCCACTGAATAAAGCAGGCCACTGACTTGCACTCTGAATCTCCTTACTTCCTTGAAGATTTCATTAATAATATAAGCTAAGATAGGCTTAGAACACTTGTAGTATACATGTATAAAAATCAACAGTGCTTGTAATTAATTAAATGAATCATTGTTAAAGTGTTACTCTTTTATGTTTTCCTAAATCATATGTGATTATAAATGATGAATTTGTATTCACTTTCTCTATAACATGTGACTATATTATATCCATTCATAAATGTGGGATTATTTCATTTTAATTTAGATGTAAGTTATGCTATAAAGTAGCTCTGGGGAGGGAACAGATAAAGGCCAAAAGCTATTAAATCAAAAGTGCCTTCAAGTTCTTGCTTGTTGTCTTTAAAAACACACTTTAGTAAAAAAAAAATAAAACAACAAACAAAAACAAAACAGTGAATTAACTAATAAATGCTAATAATTAGGTGGAGGGCGTAACGTTTCTCAGATAATGAAGAATAAATAAATAAATAGTAATAAATAAATCAGTCCAAAAATTGTCTTGACAGATTTTATTCAAACAAAACAATTTTTTCATGCTTTTAGATTAGATAAGAAACTGAAAACGAATAGGCAAAGAGGGAAAAAGATTAAATGAACAGCAAATTTGTTTGAAATTGAACTCTTATCCAGTCTTATCAGAGCTTTTCTCTCTGTTTTTTTGCAGCTGGCAAAAATAAATCTGTGTGTGTGTGTGTGTGTGTGTTCTTGTGTGGCCAAATAGACTATTTAATCCCATTTAATCTGGATCCCAGACAATGCACACACACAGAAATGACGTCTCACAGACAACACGTGCAACTGGTTTGTTTTGGGTTAAAAGTGTTTGTTCTTTATTATTCGCTTTTTATACTTTCAGACCAGGTGATATATTCATTCAGCTGCTGACTGTAGTCAGTTGTGTGTTAAATAAATAATGAGTTAAATGTAACTCATCACCAGCAGGTGTCGTTCAACAAATAATGAAGTGAAATCACTTACTACACGATAAACGACGTTGTGACGACGTCTTCCCAATTAGCCGATGAGTTGCGGCATCGTGCCAATTTAGATACAGTGTTACTCTGACAGTCTTCCCTCTTGTAATTGTAATTAAACACCTTTTATTAACAGAGACGTCAACACAAGCGGATAGGATGGAAGAGAGAGCTCTCTTTTCAAACAAAATACACAAGAGGAATTGAATGATAATCCTAGTCAGAAATAACAAATTGAATAAAAAAAAAGGGGGAAAAAAAAAAAGAAAAACCAAGGGCCAAACAAGGGCATAGAAAAAAAATTACAGGTTTTGCAGCAGCGCGCTCCCGACTGGTTCAGTGCGTTGAAGTGTAATTAAACCCAGGGTTAATGAACTCGTGATTCTAATTGTTTTTCACAGGGAGACACTGATCAAAATATACTCTAGTTAGGTGGGATTTAATCATTTTTGAAGTATACATAAGCTAAGTCAAATGTTAGCAGTTAAAAAGTGAATTTCTTTGAGTAGAACTGAGTCGAGCTGTTTGCTAGACCTGCTGTCTGTTTTAGCAAGTGGAGAAGTACTCGAAATCCTCCACGTTCTTGCACTCCTTCTGGAAGAAATCAGCATACCTGCAACCGAGAGGACAAATGATGAGATTCAGCAAGAAGTGTGTGTGTGTTGTTTTTTTTTTTTTTTTTGAGTTGACGAAACAATTTTAGGGGAAAAAAAAGTAAACTGCTCTCGCAAGTTGTAATTCCCACTGGGAAAATCTGTCTTAAGCACTCCCATTTCTCCAAACTGGACGTCTTAAAGCTCAGTAAATACACATAGAGCAAATATACAAATACACAATGAGCCTCGTGTTCACGTTATGGATGTTCTACTCACAGTTTGCTGAAAAGTGCTTTAGTCGGTCCTGGACTGTTTGCTGCTGACAACCTGTAGTGGTGCGACATACAACGTTAAAGAAGTAAGCAAGCAAGCGAGCACCAAGTTGTAGTTTTACATTTACATTTTATTTATTTATTACTGTGTCAGGTATGATGATAATGATCATTATTAATAATACACAGAGAGGGAGCTGGTGAATGGTTCTAGCTTTTTAAAACAGGTTTTACTTGGAGCATTTTTCTGAGAGTTCTACCCAGATCCTACAAAGGTTCCCCTAGACAGACCAAGCAGAGAACCATTTAGGTTATTATATTTGCCCTTTTCTTGCTAAAATTGTCCATCCATCCATTTACTGTACCACTTATCCTACACAGAGTCACGGGGAACCTGGAGCCTATCCCAGGTTGCCAAACCATCGCAGGACACAATAGCACACACACTCATTCACTCAATCAGCCTAAAATGCATGTCCTTGGACTGGAGGAAACCTCCAAAGCACAGTGAAAACATGCAAACTCCGCACACACTTATCAGTATCAGATTTAATTTATTTTTACTCACATGTTATTGAGGATGGTCTCAACACAGGTGATGTCATCTCTGATATTGTCATCGATCAGACCTTTAAAAAGAAGATTGCTAATTAGAGACTAAACGGTTTCTACAAATCTTATCCACTCTGGTGTTATAACCAGAGATGCGTTATTGAGACATGTCAACTGGTGATAGAAACATAGCCAGGAATATGGACTGCAATGTGATGTTAAAGTGTACTCACTGTCACAGGCCATACTGCAGAGGTTGAGAGAGGGTTCAGACCCAGAGGTACATGCGATACGGTCGGGCAGCTGGAACAACCCGTACAATGTCCACATGTTTTCCTCACTGGACTCCTCACTGCTGGACTCTGCAGACCTGCCCTTGCGTCCTCTGTGACCATTGCTGCTGGTTGAGTTGTTACCTTGGGGACGAGTGACTGGGTGAACCGTTGAAGAATTGAAATTAGGTTTAGGCACCTTGATGTTTTCCTCACTGGACTCCTCACTGCTTGACTCTGCAGACCTGCCCTTCCGTCCTCTGTGACCATTGCTGCTGGATGAGTTGTTACCTTGGGGACGAGTGACTGGGTGAACCGTTGAAGAATTGAAATTAGGTTTAGGCACCTTGATGACTTCCTCGCTGGACTCCTCACTACTTGACTCTGCAGACCTGCCCTTCCGTCCACCACGGCCTCCACGTATGAAACTATGAACATTAGGTCCAATGACATGATTGATGGTGCTGGTGTTGAAGTGAGAGCTTAGCTCTACATGGCACACAACTGTAAAATATATGGAAGAGATGTTGAACAGCAAGCAACAACAAGAAACACTGCAGTATCTGACTAGGCAGAGAAGAATTATCAGACTGGACCAAACTGACAGAAAGGCTACAGTAACTCAATTAACCACTCCTTAAAACCATGTTGAGCAAAAAAGCATCACACGTCAAGCCATGAGGTGGATGGGCTACAAAAGTCAGAAGACCTCATCGAGTTCCACTCCTCTCCGTGGGCACAGACTCACTGAAACTGGACAGATGAAGATTGCCAGTTTTGGTGACCACAAATAAAGTGGTTAGTGAATGTATCAGCAATCATCTGGACACTTTTACACAATTAAGTAGGGAAAAAGCAGTTATTATTTTTGCTTCTACAGCACACACCTGGGATATTTTCTAATGAATTTAGTTCTATGACGTTTTAGTTTTTCTCCAAATATAACATTTGGCATTTATAGCAACTCAATGCTTCTAATACACTCTCATGGTAATAAACATGGCCTTAGTTTGTCCTGCAAGCTTTATGTCAGTCCCCCATGGTTTTTGGTTGAGTCCTGCAGGATCCCAGTCCCAATGGACACCACTACACTTGAACCAGAACTGTTAACACTAAGGTCAGACTCTATAATCACTTACACTGTAATCAGGTGTATATGTTTCATGTTTTACTCACTCTTGGCCAGCAGGTTGGTGATCTGGTCCAAAAGGTTTGCAGGTAGAGTTGTGTTCAGTTCGTCCCCCAGTTCACACTTGTTCATCACCACGCCGTCACTCACACCTAAAGCCAGGAACAGCACGACCAACGTCGCCAGCATCTCCACACCAACACGGACCTTCATACTGCAGTCTTTGTGTCTTGTTAGTATCTTGTGCAGGTTCTGCGCCACTTACCTATCATATATATATACGCCAGCCAAGTCCCTTAGGAATGCCCCAATATTATGCTGATTGACTAAACTACGTGCGTTGTGGACAGAATATAATAGTTTGTTCCAGTTTCAGGTTTCAAATGACAAACCTGTGTCTAACAGCACCAGGAGGACACAATGTCCTGTATCGGTGTCTGGGTGTTATTTTTCTGAAAAAATGTCTGCTTTTGTATGGTGTCCAGTAAAAAAAAACCCAAACTTGAATAATGCTGTTTTGTTAAAAGAAGTGGTAGTGTGTGCAATCTGAAACCTATGAGCATGAAAATATGAGAGCTTAGCTGAAAGGTCAAAGCTTTTTTTGGCTGTGAAATTGGAGCTTGGAGTAAAGAACAAATTATTATTTATATGTCTAAAGACTACGGTGGGAAATGGGACAAAACAGGGACGGGAGCGAATCATGTCACAAGACGTCCAGTCTTACAGAGACGAGCAAAGTGTACACATTCGCATCCCCACACGTTGAAACCATGAAATTGTTGTTCATTTTCAGTTGTAGAGATATTTAATTATTATTACAAGTAACAAAACAGTCAAGAAGTTTGTGTTTAGATCTTAATCGTGAACTAATACAGTGGGGGAAAAAAGTATTTGATCCCCTGCTGATTTTGTACGTTTGCCCACTAACGAAGAAATGATCAGTCTATAATTTTAATGGTAGGTTTATTTGAACAGTGAGAGACAGGTTCTCACCCAAGATTTGACGGTACATGGCCCCGTCTATCGTCCCTTTGATGCGGTGAAGTTGTCCTGTCCCCTTAGCAGAAAAACACCCCCAAAGCATGTTTCCACCTCCATGTTTGACAGTGGGGATGGTGTTCTTGGGGTTATAAGCAGCATTCCTCCTCCTCCAAACACGGCGAGTTGAGTTGATGCCAAAGAGCTCCATTTTGGTCTCATCTGACCACAACACTTTCACCCAGTTGTCCTCTGGTGGTCAGATGAGACCAAAATGGAGCTCTTTGGCATCTTTTTCCCCCACTGTAAAGACTGAATTTCTGAATGCGCTGTAAATGTTGACCCTTATTACCTTCACCGCTTTTTAAAGTATATTCACCTCTCTCTTTTTTTTTATTGTCCCAAATTTCTTGGAGAGTTTTCCTTAGTTATTATTATTTATCTACTCTTTGCTCATGTCTCCGTCTTTCCTCCATTTTCCCTCATTTTATCCCATTTTCCTGCTCTGTAAAAGGTTAGGGTTTTCTTGTTTAAACCATGTGCGAGCTGTTTCCCAAACTGCCACTGAGTCTTAACTGCTCACAGTGAACTGTCTAAGAGTTCGATGGAGATGGAAAATGTTGAGCTTGTTAATACTGATTGAAGTGCTGATTGAGACTGTAATAGTGTAATATTTACGCTAAATGTTTTAACGGGAAAACAGTTAAATGAACACACCATCTGTTTTGTGGATAAACTGTAAAATGGGGATGAGTTTGGGTTCATTTCACTCAGAAACCATGTATACGTCCTCAATCGATTCTAATTAATCATTGATTGAACGCAGACCTGCCAATCATTTGAAACAAAGCAAACGGAAATAAAACACACTCTCACTCTAATTAGTATAATAACTAGTAAAATAATTCGAATCTAATACTGCCAGTACAGTTGTTACTTTAATAGTAAATACAAATCCTTTGATTTCATCAACACTGTAATTATATAAGTCAAATGACATCTTTGTTGTTTCTGTAACAGAGGGGGAAAATACTATCATTGTACTTCGTTACTATACATACGTATTATTTTGAAGTAGAGTCAGTCCATCTCAAGTGGTCTAATAATTGTGACGTTAGTTACTTGAACCTTTTTTATTTTTCTAATTGACATGTTCTTATGTCCGAGTGGGTTTCATCTAGGGTCTTCAGATTCCTCTGACCTCCAAAGAATATGTCAGTCAGTGGAATAGTTATGATTGAATGAATGTGTGAATGTGTGAATGTGTGTGTGTGTGTGTGTGTGTGTGTGGTGTGAGTGTGTGTGGTTCCCTGTGATGTACTGGCCTCACATCCACGGTGTATTCCCACCTCACACCTGATGTTCCCGTGATAGACCCTGGCTCCATCATGACCCTGACCAGGATAAAGTTCTTACAGAAGATGAATGAAGGAATGAAAACTCTAGGTGTGATCGCTGAACTGTAATACGTTAAGCAAAGCCCTCGTGACAGAACCTGTTTTACTGAAAACGTGTTCTAATCACATTTCCATGATGTCACTGTTGAGAAATATCACCTGACTGTTCCAACATTGTTGGCACTTATGAAAGAAGTAGGACTAATCCACCTCCTGACCATCCAAACACTCCTGATGGTTTTGAGAAATTTTAGAAAACTAATTAAAAATGACCAAAAAAAACCCAAAACACCTTGATGTTTTTCCTCATCTGTACACTTTACCACCCTTAATGCTTTATGGCAGGTCTATTACTCATCGTTTTTCTCCTATCGTGTATGATGACTCTCTCCACTGTCTCCATTTACGTCATGTTTCCGTCTCTCTGCTCTTCTTTCTGCAGACTGATGTGCAAGTCTAGATTCTCAACCTTGTAAAACAGGGTCATCCACCTCATGCAATGGATCACATGTTTGGTGAATGACATTTTGTTGTGTAATAGGTCAGGTGAGAGACTGGGCTGACACACAGTCTATCGGTGTCTTTAAGGAGCTCTTATGTACATTTGCGGGCACAGTGAGTCTGTGACCTGGGTATATTAAAAACCAGGTAGGGGACTGGGACTCATGCTAGACCACTGACTTTAACTTTAACAGAATGGTTACCTGTGTTTAAACCGGTGTTTAAAGCCGAAGTGTACAAAAGCTACAAGTCAGGTAAAAACAAGTCCAGCCTTAATTTTGGAACAGTATTATACAATGTATTATACCAAATAGCAAATTTTCTGCTCTGTGTGAAGTTGCACTGTGGGGTGAGGTTATATCACAAAGATGGCTCTAGACTTGGAAGTTCGGCCTTTAGCGACAGTGACTTTCTTCAGTTTACTTTCAGTCAGCGTTACATTTTATTCCCAACATGACCTCAGTCCTCATCAGACGGAGGCGAAATCATCACGTGACTGAGGAAGAAAATCAGAAAGGCGAGGTGCATTTGATATTAAACACTGTGGAGATCAAACAGTGCTGCACGAGCACAAACATGTGCAAGGAGTGCGAGTAAGATCTGTAATGTCTAATTAAAACACTATGATCAAAAGTAAACACAGGAAAAATAATATGTCTAAAGACGATGAGGAACCGAAACCACGAGGTGCAGTGAAATGGAGTTTTTATTATTCATTTAGGATTATATAATATATTTTGTTTATATCGTGAGTATACGTATTTATATTTATTACGTATACATATTTCTAGACATCATTACTCATTTCAAGCTTATAGTTTTCTTATTCTACTGGCAGATAATTCTGCATCTTTGTATAAATAAATGCTCATAATGAGCAAAATTATCTGCCAACAGAACAAGATCATTTAAAACTTCCAAACTCAAATGGCTTGAAATAGGTTTAATGACCTTATACTTGGTGTATCCTAATCATAGAATAGGAAATATAGATAAATTCAACTCTATTGAAGGTATTTCCACTTGCTAAGATGTCATTTTGTTGCAGTGTATGTAAGATAATAACAATATTGTTTGCAGAAAGAAATGTATGGTAGTGCACTAAAATAGGCCTACACAATGACTGATTAATGTGTAGAGTTTTGGGGGATGCATTTTCCTCTCTCCTGATATATGCTGCAATTTAAAATAGGAGAAGAAAAAAAAACCCTTTTACATAAGCAGAGAAGAATATTAAAAGATTCATAATTAGTGTAGCGGACACACTGAGGCAATGTCAGGACAACAGTTAACATAGTGTTAGTTTTTCCTGTTGGAATAGGACTATTTCTACATATTCTACATGAAATGTTAGGCATGTACTATTTTAATTGGGTCTGTTTTTTATTCACTGAAATTTGTACCCAAAATGTACTTTGAAATCAAATTTGACAGTCACCAATCAAAAAAAGCAAGAATAATTGAATGATTTGGCTCTTTTGCGTGCATCATATTTGTGTATTTCCGTGATTTACTGCAGTGATCAGCCCTAACATTAAAACCACTGACATTGATCATCTCGTTACATGTTGATGCCAACAGTATTCCCTAAAGTCAGTGTCCTCTTTCAGCACCATAACGCACCATGTCACACTGCAAAAATTGTTCAGGAATGGTTTGAGGAACATGACACAGAGTTCAAGGTGTTGACTTGGTCTCCAAATTCCCCAGATCTCAATCTGATCGAGCTTCTGTGGGATGTTCTGGACAAACAAGTCCGATCCATGGAGTCCTCACCTCGTAACGCACAGCACACCTTCAGAGGTCTTGTGGAGTCCATGCCTGGAAAGGTCAAAGCTTGTTTCGGTGGCACAAATGGGACCTACACAATATTATGCCAGTGGTTTTAAAGTTATGGCTGTTTTGGGTCCCCCTCCACATTCTCAGAACTTGCTTTTGCTGCCGCCTGGTGGAGGATTTGCATATTTACCACTACTTGCTGAAGCTGAGAATAACGCTGAAGTCTTTTCTGAAGCATACATTTATTGTGATTCATTAATCTGAGCTGCCTGCATTTGAACTCGTATCAATTAGACAAACAAAACCGGAAATGTAGCCTAATATCGGCACCTAGGACACTTTCTTAGAGTTTCTTTAACATATGCGAAGAATTCGGATTATAGGCTTGTACTATGATGAGGAATAATTAACCAAAGTAAGTAACCAAAATTCTGTTTTATTACAAAACAAACAGCTTTGTATTGTATTTTGTGAAAACTAAGTGATCACAACAGAAAAAGAGATACATTATAAAAAAATGTATTGTGGCCCGGTTGACTATTTCTCTGAATTTAATACCATTTACTTTTACATCATTTACTTCTGTCCCATTTCCCCTGATGTTCCACTTTTACCCTATGTAGAAATTGTACAAATATATACGCTACAATTTTATATTACAACTTATATAAAAACCTGGACATTGTGTGATGATGACTACACCCTATTAGCCTTCTGAAAGCTCTAAAGTGCCCCTATGTAGGAGGGACTCATTTTTTTTTCATGTTTCTTTAATATTATATTTATTTTCTTGAATAAATTCACCCTTGGTTTATTGATGTTCCTTGAATAGACCACTGGGTGGCGCT
>CM022772.1:18810264-18987764 GCA_012411365.1 Ameiurus melas
ATTCATTCTTATAGTTAATACACACCTCACTTAACTGTGTGTCTAAAGCGTTAAACGCTAGGGCTGGGTTTTGTTAGCATGAACTCGCTTCATATATCTCATGAAACAGACAAAGCGTAAAGTCAGAATACACTAGGTGTGTGGTTGGGTTTTTACATGCTCTTTACTGTGTGTCGGCATGCTCTTTCTCTCAATCTCTCTCTCTTTGTCTCTCACACACACACACACACAAACACACACACACGTTAGCACCCTCTTAACGTGTTAAGTGCCTTAAGAACTTGGCGATTCCCCGGCTGTTAGGTATTAGCCATGTTGACAAAGCCGAATGTAATCTGCCGCACGGCCGGGATTACTGTACAGCCACCGTGCAGAGAGAGAGAGAGAGAGAGAGAGAGAGAGAGAGAGAGAGAGAGAGAGAGAGCACGCGGCTCACAAAATGGCGGAAAAAAGGGAAACAAATTGCAGCGTAATCTCCCGAGAGAAAGCCTTCCAGCGTTAAGGGAGTCCCCCGGAAGAATCCATTTTGTCCTCCTTCCCTCCTCCCTCAGGGACCTCTGGCAATCCCATAATCCTCTGTGTTTGATGTCTGAGAGCTAATGGCACTGATGAGGGCAGTGGAAAGGGGGCTTTGTGTGGGCCGCGTGGTTGCCGGGCTATCGGGGGTTTGAATGACACGGCAAGAAGGGAGAGAGACGGGTAACTTTAGCTTAATCTGGGCTTAGCGGTGCTTCACACACACTCACACACACACACACACACACACACACACACACACACAGGTGTGTGGCCCTCCAGCTTAGTAGGAGAAGACCTGATTAAAGATTAATCCACATCCTGAGGGTTTTTTTTTTTTTTTTTTAGGTTAGATTATTTGGCGGGTGTGGGGTTGTGGGTGTTTGCTTCTAGGGGGGGGTTTTTTTTTTTTTTTTCCCCCCCGCGCCCGGGGTTTTTTTTAATTAGCGATCCGAACGAACAGAATCCGGCCTTGTGAATGAAGAACGAAATTGGCGGCGAGTTCTCGTCCCTCTTTCATGTGCGAATAAAGAGAGCGGCCAAGGCGGGGCATCCGATTCCCTCACTGCTTATTCACTTGTTCACGTCTGTCATATAAACATAAGAGCCCCGAGACTTCCTGCCTGCGGGAATTAAATCCATTAACCGGTTCTTCAGGAGTTTTCTGTGGTTTAGGACGCAGTGGGATTTTACTGAAATCTGTAAAGAGGAACGGAACTTCGCCCAAACAATCGAAGGGCCGCGATCACGAACAACCCGAAAGCAGCGATTTCCTCTGTTATCACTCTGCCACCACTCAAGCTCCGCCTCCAAAATTTGGACTTGCTCCAGAAAGTTGGAAGTGATAGAAAATTGTGTTCATTTTTTTGTTGCTTGGTACAAAGTGGTTTCCAACTACTGTTGGGGCCCTGAGTAAGTCACCAAACCCCTTTACCCCAGCATGGAGGGTTAGGGTTAGGGTTAGAGTTAGGTTTAGGCTCCTCCCCAGCATGGAGGCCTCAGCTCAATGGTTGTACAGAACCTTCATGATACACTCCCATACACATAAAAACAATAGCATGTGTCATTTCTGTCCTAGTACTTGGTTACACCTCCTCTCGACACCAGTCCTCTCAGGTAAGCATTCTACCAGAGTCTTGAGATGGTTCCTGTACATTTTAGCTCTTATAGTTCCAGTTCCAGTGTTTGTTTCAAATAATCCTATTAAGTTGTCTATTGGATTGAGGTGTTGTTGATTTTGCAGGCCAGTCACACAGATTTGTCTCTATGCACACTACAGTTGTCGTACTAGAACGTAGGAATGTCAGTGCTGTGTTCTGCATGGACATGAAGCACCGAAGGCAAACCACAGCGTCTGGACATCAACGTGACCTTCAGGTTTTATGGTATATTCCACGTCAAGATGCACAACCTGTTCACACTGTACAATAAGGTATTAACTCTCTGTGATATGGTGAGGAGCAAGAGAGAACTGCTGGTTCTCCAAAATTGAGAGGAGCCTGGTGAGGTGGCTTGAGCACCTGACAAGGAACCCCATGGTACCCAAGGATTGGAAATGTCTGTGAATGGAGAGGTGGAAACTGTATCTGGGGTTAGATAGGTCTGGACTGACATTTGCATCCTGTTGCTATCCAGGACAAGAGGAAGGAAAACAAATGAATGAATGAACAAATTTCAACCAGCAGTTCTCAGTTGCTAGGCTTCAGGCTCCCCTGCGACCCTGTGTAGGATCAGCGGTTGAATGGATAGAATTCTGAGTCCAATCAGTACAAGCACAGAATATAACATGGAAGCTCAACTAATTTTGTATGAATTTGAAAGATTCCCCATGAGGCACAGTGATTTTAGGAAGTCAGCATACTGTATTTGACTCCACAGTCATCCTTGGCCAATCCGGAATCATCCAGAACCATCTTGCTCATTGGTTGGGAAGTACGCCATTCATCTCTACACTCTCAATCAGTGCCAATTGTGTAACAACACTGTTAACTTGTGTATGCAGGTAGCATCTCCTCCGAGTGCAATTATCTGCTGTATGATGCTGTGTAGCGGTTAGCATTGACTTCACAGATCCAGCATCCCTGCTGCCATCCTGAGGCTCAGATTTCTGTCCATGTGAACTTTTGTCCTCATGATCTCCTCATGTCACCACGGGCTATGTCCTGGGTTCTCCAGAATTCTCCAACATCTCCAAAACTCTTACGTGCCAGTAGGTTGACTAACAGTGCACAATTTTCTCTAGGTGTGAATAAATGTGCATGGTGTACCACATTGACTGGAATCCTATCTAAGGAGTATTTCCACCTCACATCCAGTTTTCCTGGCATTAGCTCTGGATCCACCGCGACCCTGAACAGGATAAAGCGCTTAGAATGAACAGGAAGAAAATGGGGTAGAAATTGTTTAAAGAATTTGGAGAAGCATGATTAAGTGACGGTAACGTTTCGTTCACATTTATTTCTAGGAAATTCAACCAAATTGCTTATTAGCATTTCTATCAATAATGTAATAACAATCTGCCTGGAGATCTACTGTTAGAGGTCATTTATTTTTTAACTTTATCGTCTTTTCTCTCCGTGTGTAAATAGGGTTTAGTCATCAGAGGAGCTCAGCGTCGCCATCTCCTGAGAAAAGACCACATGGAGGAATTAAGGATGTCAAGAAAAAAAAAAGGGAAAGTGGAGGGAGTCTGCTCGACACTATCACATTTGGGTCTGCGGCAGCTTCAATAAAAGGAAAATGCTGATCGCTTTAATTCGATTGGCTGAGTAAAGAGTGGAGCCACTCAAGCGGACACACTTTGATGATGAGATTGAGTGAACCGGCTGGACGCTTAGTGCAGGACGGGAGTTAAAAAGACATGCTCTCAGTATGGTGTTATACAGTATGAATGATAAAATTAAAAACAGAAAACAACAACAACGACTCAGCATGGTCTCTCATATACTAAATTCAAAAGAATGTGTAAATCCTGATAGGTTGAGCTTACAGGTCATGGATTTTTCTTACAATCGAACTCTTATGTAAGACAAATGACACCACAGTGTCTAACGGGTTAGCTTTATGATTAAGTCGAGTCGATTTGGAGTAAAAATCAAACGTGCACAGTGTTCCTGTTACCTTAAATGTAGTCACTCAGCCAAGAGAAATGTTTTAGTGATTTTGAATGGAAAGATGTTCACTTCCTTAGCTAGACACTATATACAAGAGCTACAAGGCTAACAGGTGAAAGAAGCTGACAGTTTAGCTTTATGAAACGTGTCACCTCAGCATCTGAACCATGTTTTCTTATCTACTTCCTTTTGTGTTACACAACCCTAACATTTTCTTTCAAAGGTGTTGTATTGACCTCTTGGCTATAGTGTGTTTGTGCGTGCATTATTGAATTTGACCAACAGAGGGCAGCAGGAAGCAGTTCATTTGCTCCTTGTAATAAAAATGGAGTCACAGTAATTATGTTGCATTCATTCAAAACATAAAAAAGTAACTGAGACCCTCAACTTGGACGTTATATTTATTTGCGTTTGTTTTTTGCACTCAGTATTGTCTTCCTGAATGTGTGTGTGTGTGTGTCCACCTTGAGCTACTCATTAGGACTCTCAGTCTCTCCCTCCTTCACGTCTTAGCTCATGGAGGTACAATGCTAATTGGTTTACTCTTCGCTCTCTTTCACCTCTTGGGTGGCCTTTATAATCCAATGCCAAGTTCTACACAGAGAGACCAACAGCCATGTCAAAAAAAAAAAAAAAACCCAAAGTCAAGCATCCCGGACCTCCAACAATCAGTGGTCGAGCTTCCTCATTAGTACCCTTCTGTTCTGACCTTCAGAGATGCAGGAACGATGTCTCCAACAGAATGCAGATCATCTGTGCCCTTGCATTCTCCCGATCCATTCCTCAAGTGCAGCGTGGAGGAAAAAAGAGCACATGACACATGATGGAGATGGAGTGAGATTGGGGGGATAAGGAATGCAGGATGATTGGCCAAGAAGAAAGGAGACAGCTCTGGTTAAAGTCATGGATCAGGTCAGATGAGAGAACACACACACGTATACACTCTCATAAATGCAGTGGTCAACCATGCTTTTTGAGTTTGGCCCTTTATAACAGTTCCTGCTTGATTAAGAATAGAGGTCCATATTTGCAGTGAGTTTTCTAGGGTGGAACAGTGGGTGGTGTCGCCACCTTACAGCTCCAGGATTTCTTCTGGGTTCTCCGGTTTCCTCCTACTGTCCAAAAACACGATTGGCTACGAAAAATTGCCCTTGGTGGGAATGAGTGTGTGAGCATGAACGTATATGTGCATGGTGGGATTCTGGCATCCTCTCCAGGGTGTGTTCCCACCTCACGCTTAGCTTTCTCGGGACAGGCTCCAGAACCAATGCTACCCTGACCAGGATAAAGTGCTTACTGAAAGCGAGAGACGATTATTCTGTGAAATACAGGCAGAGAGTTTACTTTCAATCCTGATTAAGATATTTAAGATTAAGATAATCAGTAGTATTTGAATATTAGTCATGCTTCTCCACTGGACCAGGTCGGCCTGGCAACATGGCATCTTTTTCCCACTATTTTCGCTGTAAAGCAAGCCGTATCTCAGCACCTGTGCTGACTTTGGTTCCCTTTCTTTCCCAGGCACCATGTGAGCCGAGCCAAGATGTGATATGATGGAGTTAAATATGATGGAGCTAAAAAATAGTCCAATCCGTCCATCGTCTCTGGTGGAGTCGCTTCTTCACCAGCGTAACAATCTTCTCTGGTGTAATTTCAGTTCTGTGAGACACATCGCTCTCATTTTTAACTCGGAATAAACGTGTGTCTGGTTTCATTTTTGAATTTCAATTAGTATTATACTACTCTGCACATCACTAGTCAAACGTCAACCTCCAACAAAACTCCTCCTACTTACACTGGTAGAGTTACACGATGGGGAACTGACACACACTTGCGCAGGATAGAGGTAGGCCTGGGTTTGGATTGGCTGCTGAAAATAGAGCTGCATTATCATATACAGTGGTGTGAAAAAGTGTTTGCCCCCTTCCTCATTTCCTGTTCCTTTGCATGTTTGTCACACTTAAGTGTTTCGGAACATCAAACCAATTTAAACAATAGTCAAGGACAACACAAGTAAACACAAAATGCAATTTGTAAATGAAGGTGTTTATTATTAAAGGTGAAAAAAAATCCAAACCATCATGGCCCTGTGTGAAAAAGTGATTGCCCCCTAAACCTAATAACTGGTTGGGCCACCCTTAGCAGCAACAACTGCAACCAAGCGTTTGCGATAACGTGCAATGAGGCTTTTACAGCGTCCTGGAGGAATTTTGGCCCACTCATCTTTGCAGAATTGTCCTAATTCAGTTACATTAGAGGGTTTTCGAGCATGAACGGCCTTTTTAAGGTCATACCACAACATCTCAATAGGATTCAGGTCAGGACTTTGGCTAGGCCACTCCAAAGTCTTCATTTTGTTTTTCTTCAGTCATTCGGTGGTGGACTTGCTGGTGTGTTTAGGATCATTGTCCTGCTGCAGAACCCAAGTTCATTTCAGCTTGAGTACACGAACAGATGGTCGGACATTCTCCTTCAGGATCTCTTGGTAGACAGCAGAATTCATAGTTCCTTTTATCACGGCGAGTCTTCCAGGTCCTGAAGCAGCAAAACAGCCCCAGACCATCACACTACCACCACCATATTTTACTGTTGGTATAATGTTCTTTTTATGAAATGCAGTGTTCCTTCTACGCCAGATATACTTGGACACACACCTTCCAAAGAGTTCCACTTTTGTCTCATCGGTCCACAGAATGTTGTCCCAAAAGTCTTGGGGATCATCAAGATGTGTTGTGGAGAAATTGAGACGAGCTTTGATGTTCTTTTTGCTCAGCAGTGGTTTTCTCCTTGGAACTCTGCCATGCAGGCCATTTTTGCCCCGTCTTTTCCTGATGGTGGAGGCATGAACGCTGACCTTAACTGAGGCAAGTGAGGCCTGCAGTTCTTTGGACGTTGTTGTGGGGTCTTTTGTGTGACCTCTTGGATGAGTCGTCGCGGCTCTTGGGGTAATTTTGGGCGGCCGCACTCCTGGGAAGGTTCACCACTGTTCCATGTCTTCGCCATTTGTGGATAATGGCTCTCACTGTGGTTCGCCGGATTCCCAAAGCTTTGGAAATGGCTTTATAACCCTTTCCAGACTGATAGATCTCAATTACTTTCTTTCTCAATTGTTCCTGAATTTCTTTGGGTCTCGCGCTATGTGTAGCTTTTAAGGATCTTCTGGTGGACCTTACTGTGTCAAGCAGCTCCTATTTAAGTGATGCCTTGATTGTGAACAGGTGTGGCAATAATCAAGCCTGGGTGTGGCTAGAGAAATTGAACTCAGGTGTGGACAACCACAGTTATAGTATGTTTTAACAAGGGGGGAATCACTTTTTCACACAGGGCCATGATGGTTTGGATTTTTTTCACCTTTAATAATAAACACCTTCATTTACAAATTGCATTTTGTGTTTACTTGTGTTGTCCTTGACTATTGTTTAAATTAGTTTGATGTTCCGAAACACTTAAGTGTGACAGACATGCAAAGGAACAGGAAATGAGGAAGGGGGCAAACACTTTTTCACACCACTGTATGATTCTCTCTCTCTCTCTCTCTCTCTCTCTCTCTCTCTCTCTCTCTGGGGTTGATGAACTAAATAAACTACAACATATAGCTTCCAGATTTTTTTTTTTTTTTCTCAACAAAAAAAACCCACCCCTTCTTTTTTTTTTTATATAAATAAACCCCCCCCCCCCCCCCCACACTACACACCTCGGCATACTGACTACCTGAGCCCACCCTCTTTCTTTACCCACACACACACACACACACACACACACACTTACACAGATGCAGTGAGGGAAAGAGTACCTGTCTGAGCTCCTGCACTCAGCGGGGATTAGGGATTAGTAGCGTAGTCAGCATTCCCTGCATTCCCTATTTCTTCATCGTTTCAGAGAGAGTCAGTGCTCTAAACTCGCGCATGCACACACACACACACACACACACACACACACACACACACACGCACACACACACACACACACACACACACACACACACACATTCTATATACTCCAAACACACAATTTATGATAAACATATCATACAAGTGCCTCAGGAGAGCTAATGCAGTCTGAACGATCCTGGTATTGGCCATATTAGTGTTTTTGGAATAGCATAGGCAGCGTCTCTTGTGCAAATTATTATTAGCTTAAAGTTTGAATAAAGAATGACCTAAACTGTGCAGTTCTGATTGGATCCTCAGTATCATTCCAGTGAGATGTATCTTCTAGCCACACGTGCTCATTCTCTTAAAGAAAGTGGTCTTGCGATTTTGTCAAGTCTGTATTTTTATAAGATGAAAAAATGACTCGTCATGTGACGTCATCAGTACGCGCATTGAGCCGAAGCCCTCTTCGATTCACGTGCATCAAACATGAGTTTAAACGCATTTTTCTTAGAGCAATAGCATTTTACTGCTCGCATGGTTTAAGTAAACATTGATGGAAATTTGTTAGTGTGAACATGCTAGTCGTCTCACCACGACAACAAATTCAAAAACAGTAGGCCCTTACTGAACATCACATCTAGCTAGTCCTGCGAAAACAATTTTGAGAAGCTAGTTTGTTATTGTAGTGAAGGGTGATTCTTTCTTCTGAATAACCTGGTTCCCTTTAAATGGATTTCCAGCATCCACATGCTCATATGGCAAACAGTCATGCAAAGTTGATAGCTATAATTATATGATATTTATAGCTCATATTTCCTCTTACTGTAAATGCCCTCCAGATCTCCAGTTTTCCGCCGTCTCTCAGATTTAGACGTGCTGCAGCCAATCAGCAACGAGCATGCGATGTTCGATAAGGACCTACACGTTCTGTTTTGAGTTAACGTTGTCATGTTTCGGAGGTTCTCGCTGCGTTTTCAGTTTTTGCCGGTTGCATTGTTGGTTTGTTTATGTTTTGCACTTACTGGCCACTGCCACTTTCGCTCTCCAAAGTTAAGATCTCTGACATGATTGATCCAGTTAATGAAGGCTTTCAGAAGCAGCTGAATATGAGCCAAGTGTGTAGGAGCTCCACCCTGCAGAGTGGTGTACCTCAAGGAGCGGTATTAAGTCCCTTCTGTTTTGAATGTTGCTGTCTTGTCTCTCTGTCTCATTGAATAAGTGACTTAATTGAACACATACATGCATTCTCTCTCTTTCTCTCTCTCTCTCCTGGGCGGTATAAGCCAGTGTATGGTCCCCCTCTCAAACTGAGTGCTCCTGGGTCTCCTCCATTTGCATTTGCTTCCCATTGTGTCACCCAAACAATGGCTGCAAACAAACCATTAAGATGGAAATGGCAGAAATGTAGCTAATTAGTTATCTCTGTTGGGGATTGTTAGCCAGGAGAGATAGGGCTAAATTGCTTTGGGCCGGCGGACAGGAGGGGGTACGGCCAGGGAGGGGCAGGGGGCAGGCGGAAAAATGGCCAAGAGACAATTGGAGGTGTTTGTTGGGCTTTCCAAAAGAATTAACAAAACATTCAACGGCCAAGAGGGCCCAGATTGAGACGAGCAACCGGTTTGCTCTAGCATTATCTGAATTCTCTTATTTTTGCCTGGATATATTTAGCAGCTGATAGTCAGTGCTTTTCTACTGTAAGTTATGCATGAATCAAAAAAAAGAAAAAAAGAAAAAACACTCTCAAAGTCACAGTGTACCAGCTGTGTTTAATTCTGACTCAAGTATGTTTTATAACACTTAAAAATTAAATAAATAGTGACAAAAATGAGAACAAAAACATACGTGAAGCAAAGTAGGAGGGGAAAACAGAATTCTATCATATAGTACTAACAGTATACAGTAATAGTGTTATTAAACACACACACACACACACACACACACACACACACACACACACAGAGGCATTTATATTTATATAACTTTCCCCTCACATCATTTTACCAGATGAGTCTGTTTCCCTTTTAAGCGTTAAATGTTATTTTTAATAATTATATTAGCCCCCTTGGTTCACCCTTGGCGTCCCTTTCACAGCTGAAGGAGAAGGTGTGAATGGAAACACCTCGTTATCTGGCGTTAATTAACTGTGACTGTTGGCAGTTTGACTGGAACTGACATGCACTAATGACCTCTTCGACAATAAGGAGTCCTTTTCTGGTGTGCCGGTTTAATCGTTGTTACACACTCATCCTTCTCCATTAATGTCAAGAGTGCTCTACCTCTGCGGCTTCTGTGGTTTGTGTGTGGAAGTGTGTGTGTAAGACAAACGGCGTGTCATGTATCTGTGTGTGTGTGTGTGTGTGTGTTTGTTCATGTATTACTGCTCAATCTTTCCACTCTACACACGCACAGGGTTATTCAGCTGATTGATATTTACACTGATAAACAGGTGATAATTAACCCTGCTGATTAGAAAGGTTAATTGCTGTTGCAGCAGAGGAGGGGATTCCACCATCACACATGGGTGTGGATAAATTTGGCTTGTCTAAGGGATAAATCCTATGTCTGGTGCCGTGTTTCAATAAGAGGCCCTTTTCGACGTGCCCTTGCCGTTTCCCCTTAGGCGGAATCCTGACGCCATCTTTACTGCGCCTCCATCACCTACTGTATTTTAGCTCAGGTGAAATTTGTTACATCAGTCGAGGAACCGAGTCAACAGGACAGGGGACTTCAGAATTCATTGCAACATGACATAGTTTACATTTACATGCGGTAGATGCGTTTATCCAAGGCAATTTACAATCAGGATTTGAACAATAGCCCCAAAGGCTTAAGCACTGAGCCTCCATCACCATCTTAAGACAAAAATGGCAAACATATTTTTTTTACGCCAAATCGGGCTATTTTCGGAACAGGTTTCCAGGTGGTCCACCAAGATCTAGCTTCAAAGCAAACAAGCAGGAAGTAAAATAATCAGTTTCAACAAACAGTGGGAAAGTGCAAGGGCAGACACTGCGTACACAACCAAATATACATCGGAGGTGTATATGTACCATGATGAACTTGTTTCCCATGCAAAGATTGAGAAAAAGCAGATAAATAAATAAATAAAAGAATAAATAACAGCTACCCCTCTTTTCCAATTTTGGCCTAGTTTCAGATCTTTGAAATATGGCTGTCTTGGAAATGTTCTTTTTCCTGAGACCTGGCAACCCGGTTTGAGGAGTTTCTGAACACGATGTCTGTGTGGGTTTCCTCCGGGTTCTCTGGTTTCTAAAAACCTCCCAAGACATGCCGGTAGGTGGATTGTCTACGCTAAATTGTCCCTAGGAGTGAATTTGCATGGTGCGCTATGATGGTGTCCCATCCAGGGTGTCCTCCCATCTCGCACCCTGCGTTCCTGGGACATTCTCCAGACCCACCACATCCCTGAGCTGGATAAAGCGCTTACTGACACTGTTGGTTCAGCATGCAATAGCGAGGTAGCACTGAGTGAAGTCCAGCACTATTATGCATTTCCATTAAGTCATACAGTCTTTCAGCTCCAAGCAGAGCAAGTGTTGCTAAACCTAGAGACAGTATGAAGGGGAAAGTGACATATGCAAGTAACACTAACGGCCGCCTGCTCTCATTGTCAGTCTGTGGGGTTTCAGACCTCGAGACTTTAAGCCTTCGCTACGTGAGCGGCATTTTCAACGTCTCTGCACGTCCTGCCTTAAGTATATTATCGGCCAAGTTCTTTAGGGAGCGCACAGCCAAAGGAGCTTATGGTTCATTACAATAACACATCCGAGCTTCGCCATGAGCTTGGCCTTGTAAAGCAGCGGCCTGGTCTCATTGACCCGTTCTGTTCTTAAGCTTACACACACACACAACACACACAAGAATGGCGTTTTTTAACTAACTCAAATGGGATAACTCGTATTATCTTTCAGGAGTTAGGCCTCGAAACAAACGAGTTAAGAGCGTAATGCGCAAATCCTTCAATCACAGGAAAAAGATGGCGTGAGTTAGGAGGAAGCAGAGACTTATGGCCTTGCTTTTGTATAAACTTTGGGTCTGCTTAATTGTTGAACAGTTTAGTGTTTGAGACTCATGGGTATAGATGATGGGTTATAATATGTACAAGATGAACTTTTATATTTGCTGCCGAAGAAAATCAAACGTCTATATGTCAAAGCACATATACCAACACCATAGTTCTACTTCCTGTTCAGGGTTATTCTATTCCCCATCTGGGTCGTATATAATAAATTTTTTAAACTAGGTGTTTAATGTGAATGCTACACCTTTATTTATAATGATATTGCAACTATAAGGACTTGGTGATGGTGGGGGACGTGAGCATGAGGGTGAGAGAGAGAGAGAGAGAGAGAGAGAGAGAGAGAAGGAGAAAGAGAGGGATCAGGAGGATTAGGCATCAGTATCCCTTGGGCATTGTCTGGAAATCTGGAGATAAAGAATGCACTGTGTGTGTTTGTGTGTGTGTGTGTGTGTGTGTGTGTGTGCGCTAAATGAGCAGGTGGTAAGAGTGTGGGGGCGGACAGCAGAAGGTATTTTTTGGGGTGTTGGTCTTTTTTTAAAGGGCGGGGGGCATTTGTTTAAAACCTTATGCTCTGATGACGCTGCGCTTCTAGCAAAAGCCCCAAACATGTGGAACACCTGAACGATCATTTCATTCATAAAGCGGTTTATTTCAAAACACAACACACGATCTTAGATTAGCAGGAGAAACCCATAAGCCTCATAAGCCCAACATCCCATAATATTACATCTGACTAGCTGTATATGTGTAATCATAAACAGAACTAGCTAATGTGAGGGAAGACCACCTCTTGAAAAGTCGCTATTATGTATATAAGTGTTTGGATATGAGTGCACTGTTAGCTTATATACTTCTATTTAGATGTACTTTTAAGAATTATGCCTCATCAAACTTTAAAACTTTACTATCTCTGGAATTATGACAGGGAAAACTGTTAGCAACAGGTCAGAAACTCTGGTCTGATTTATTTTTGCAGCTCCCTCTTGTAATAACAACTTGAAGAGATGTTCATGTTCCACTTTGAGGTCAAAACTAGCACATTAAGGCAACATACCTAAACATATCTAACATACTAGCATGTGAATATTAAAATAATATTTCCTAGCTAACTAATGTTAGTGAATGTTCCAAAAAAAAAAAAAAGCTAGCTACCTAATGTTGGAATGTGTTCTCAAACAAAACCAGCTAGCTAATATTAGATAATATGCTACTGCTTATCCTTTTCAGGGTCACGGGGAACCTGCAGTCTAACCCAGGGACAATGGGGTATGAGGTGGGGTACACCCTGGACAGGGTGCCAGTCCATCGCAGGGCATTATATATTATTATAATTATAATATTGTAAAAAAATAAATCAAATGTCCACAGTGCTGATTACGATTCAGGTGCCTTAATAAGTGAATAATGACAGAGTGAAGATTAGTAACAAATCAGAAACGCTGATTTCTGAAGCTCTCCCAACTTCACAAATCGAAGAGACATTTCTGTGCAACTTTTAGGTTAGAAATCTGAGGTATTTGAGATATTTTCAACAGCGCCAACATGCTAGATAAGATTCACGAACACGCCCGAGCTAGCTAACATCAGCTTGTTGAGCTAGCTAGCTGAAGTTAGAGAATATTCCAAAACAAAGGTGGCTTCGATAACTAACACGCTAGCTCAATAAATCCACATCCACAAAGCACAGACTGCCGACGTTGGTCTTAAATTCTCGGCTGTTTCAAATGGTCAGAGAATGGCTACACTTCATTATTTATTTATTTATTTTCAGTTAGAGCTGCCTGAGGATTCATTTTCATGTTTAAACTAAGACTGGATTTGAATCTGTGATTAATACCTTCCAGCTTGGTATGCTAATCAAACTCCCGAACAATCGCTGGTCCTCAAATCTGGTCATTGATACCAGTTGACGCCATTTTAACACATAGCGTAATTAACGGTTCTTTTCCTTCCTCCCTGCCACACCTGGCTTTCCTCACTCGTTCTGTCTCTCCCTCTCCAAAACAGATAAAGTACCTCACAGGACGTCCTGAGGAAATCTTTTAAAAGGAGTCATTACAGTATCATTAAGGGATTATTCATCCAAACACTCCTAATGATAGCTGAAAGCCTTGGTATGTCCATTAACACCCAGCCGTGCAGACTATTTAAAAAATGTAAAAGAATTAGCAAAGCTAACTGTCATTATTCAGGTAGTTGCTAAGCTAACATGCTTTTCTTCTAACTAATATCAGCACATTCACCATGTTAGCAAAGATTTGACTGCACAACTTAACTTGTGAGTCCGACCATGCTAGCTAGCCACGTAATCGACTCTATTCTAATGCTAACGACAGCGGGTTCTTGTTCTTGTTCTCACACTCGCCCTCCAGACACAGATCTGGAACTCTTCTCCACAAGTTGTGGTGGTGGTTTTTTTTTCCCTTCCTTTTTTGATGTAATCTTTTGTCTTCTTCCTCATATCGTCATGTTCGGGCCTGACACATTCGCCTGCTGGTCAAAACAGCAGACTGATATCAGATCAGATATTCCTGATGGGGACATTTTTTTTTTTTTTTTAAAGTGGAAGGTTGCCTAGCAGTTAGATGTTTTTCGGTCGTTTAGAGTAAAATAGCAGCAGAATTACAGAACGTAGCATAACTATGGATATATAAGGGTTCAGAGCTTTTCTTATAGCATCGTTATTGTAAAAAGAGACAAAACCACTCGGGTTTGTTAGAATTACTACACATTTGATTGAATATATTTTGAGCGGTTTGAATTAAAGCCGTTTTAGACCGATTTTAACCCCGTACAAATGCTCGACTCACGACTGCTTCGCGTTTTAACCTGTTCTCATTAATAACGTGTACGTATATGTACAGATAAAGCTAACATAGCTGAATAGCCTTGTATAGTTCTAACACTTTATATCGGTTACCATGAACTGCTACAAATTTGCATAACCGCACTGCTGAAAAAAAAAAAAAAAAAGGATAGAAACCCTCAGAGAATTTGTAATGGTTTAAATGGTTATATAATGGGTAATGTATTAGTCCTAATAAAATCTCTAATGGTCCCTGTGGGTCTCTACTGGTAGTTTGTGGCTTTCTATTGGTGGCTTGTTATGTCTCAAGATCAATAATGGTAATTGTTTTAATGGTTAACAGCTGATGGTTTTTAATGGTATTTGTAGTGGAAACCATTAGAATTTCTGTGATGGTTTCTATTGGGGTTTTTTTTCTTCAACAGGGCGAGACCATCTAGTTCATAACCCCGTTAATGTCGTTTTCTTCTTTAGCTAAACGGAAACATGGGCCGGATTGTTCTTTCATCACACTAATGATCTCCGGAAGAGGGAAATTCCCAGGTGGAATTGCTGATATTCCCTGTGTACTGCAGTCAGGTGATTCGTCTAATAGCATTAGCAGTAGTGCCATTAGTATGAGATTAATTCATTAAGTAAATGTGTGTGTGTGTGTGTGGAGGGGGGGATTTGCAAGGGTAATATGACACAACACTGATTTGTCTACACTCTCGCCTTGGGGAATCTCTCTCTCTCGCACACACACACACACACACACACACACACACACACACACACACCCTAAATAAAAACGCATTAAGTCCAAATACATTAAACATATTAAACATATCACAATAAATAAGTCAAACGTCTAAACTAAAACAAAAAAAAACAAACAAAACAGCAGTCAGTAATATTTCAGCAGTCAGTATGGTCTTACTTTTGCAAATACGTAAAGAGATACTTTGTATAAATACTATAAGTCAAGGCTCGGGTTAGTGTTTTTAATCAATGAAACCTAGAAACCTTTATCAATGAAGCTTAGAAAGCTTCGAATATTTTCATGTCCTTCCAATTCACCACACAGAACGCATTGTGCTTGCTGTTTCCCTGGGTTTTTTTTTTTTTTGTTTTTTTAAAGTTAGCATTTATTTACTATATACTATATAGCTATTGCATTTTTGTCTCAAGACCGTACTGAGAAAACCTCTGGGATAAAATATACGAAGTTGTAGTTAGTGGGGTCCTTAGTGGTTGTTTGTTTCAAGGCCATGCTGAAAAAACCTACTGTATGAATGTAAACAAATTGTATGATTGTATGGCTGAGCTTATATTTGTTTTAAATAGATTTGTACAAATTCGAACAAACTTGAACAATACGGTTCAATTTTCAGATCAATGAAACCGTCAGGAAAATCCCGTGCCTTTGCTTTTGTAGCTTTTTCTTACAAATGGTATGATCTTGTTCTAAGACGTAAGCTGGGAACATAAAATTCTGGATACGTGAAAATACAAATACAAGTAAAAGAGTGTACTTGTACGGCGGACAAGAGTCACAACCACGACCCAAATATTTACCGAACCTACTGGTTTAGAGTACACGTGTGGTAGCAAGAGCGAAGTGTGGGAGTGTTCATGTGTTCAAGGTCTTAAAAACCACCAGGTGAGCAGTCTAAACACACACACACACACACACACACACACTGGCCTCTTCTGTGGTTTTGTCAACACTCCACTGTAAATCCTTCACTGGTGAGCAGATGGATTTTCAGACTCCCACACTCACACACACACACACACACACACACACACACACACACACACACGTGGAAAGAGAGTGATCTCTGTAACAGCATGTAATATCATTGAGTTCTTTTTAAGAGTGTCTGAATGTCCAGTGGATAGGGTAACGTTTGGCAGGTGCCGCTGTACGGCCTAAATCATTCACCTCGCTCTCTCCTCTCTCTCTCTCTCTCTCTCTCTCTCACACACACACACACACACACACACACAGAGATCGGGGTAACACACTCCATTGCCAGCTAATCTGCTCTGTGGCAACGTGCATTGTTGCTCTATGCAAATGTAGTCACTTTAGAAAAAGAGAGAGATGCGGGGGTATGAAACAGAGCTAAGTTTTGAGAGGATAATGTGAAGGGGGGTTGGAGATGGGGTCCTACACCCCTAAACCACAGAGGGATTACCCCTCTCTCTCTCTCTCTCTCTCTCTCTCTCTCTCTGAGTCTCTATGTCTCTCTCTCCCCTTCTCCCGGTCTCCTCTGGGTGGCCCCACACTGGCCATCAGGAGCGAAGAAAGAAAGAAAGAAGGAGAAGAAAAAAGAAAAAGAAAACGTTAAACGCATTCACACAAGACGGAGCGCCGGAGAGCTTAATTCCATCAAAGAGGAAAGAAAGAGTGTGAGAGAGAGAGAAAAGAAATGATTAATTTATTCTCTCCATCCTCCCCCCCTCCCTTCTTCGCCACACCGCATTGTTCGGCTCTGAATGCCGGTCAGCAGCGGAGCATCTGGTTCTGGTCAGGCTCCGTCCCTAAAGCGGTCCAGACTAAATCTCCAAAATGTCCCCCCTCAAAATGTCACCCACATTCGCCTGATGACATCTGCAAAACGGGACAAGGAGACGGGCGTGTCTCTCTCTCTCTCTCTCTCTCTCTTTCTCTCTCTCCTTTTTCTCCTATTTGTATGATTTTTTTTCTCTCAGGAGATTAAGAGCAGAGGCTTTGAGTAATCGTTTGTGAAATGTTGCTCTTTTCGGCGGCGTACGTGTGAGCAGCATTAGTGACTTAGCGCCACTGATTTTTAAAGAGTAATTAAAGAAGTTTAATGATTTTCTGTGAGGGCCTGAGCGGATTGAGCTTTTGTAGTCGTGTGTGTGTGTGTGTGTGTGAGTGTGTGTGTGTGTAGCTGAAGTAAAAGGCCCGAGTTGATGAAGTGAGTAACATGAGGCCTGGAGGTGCTGAATTTGGATCAAACACTTTAAATAGTGGGTTGTTTTTTTAGAAATAAAGGAAGATCAAACCTCCTGTTTGCTCCACCTGAACATTCAGAGTCTATTTATCTATCCAGTTTCCCCTCCGTCTGTCAATGCACTCATCTATTCATCCACTTACTTATTCTGCCATCCATCCATCCATCCATCCACTGAATATCTGCCTATCCAGTTATCAATCTATCTATCAATCAGTCCATCCATCTACCTGATCATTTGTTCATCAGTCCTTTCATCCATCTACTGAACTGTCCATGCAACCCTCCATCACCTGTTTACTCAACTACACATACTGTACACCTGATTGTACATCCATAGATCCATCCAGTATTCAGATTTTTTCCCATCCACCCCCTGATCCATCTATCTATCCATCCTTCTATCCATTCACTTGGCCAACCATCATCCATCCAGCCATTAATCCATTAACTTGCTTGTCATTCAAGCCCACATTTAAATCTTCTACACCTTCCATCCATCTGTTCATCTTCTTGACTGTTTATCTACCCACCCCTTTACCTATCTATCATATATCTATCCATCCACCCATCTAACTGTCTATCCATCTATCTGTCCATTTATCTATCCATACATTTAATCCCCACCTATCCTATCTGTCAATACATTTGATCGTCCATCCATCCATCCATCCATCCATCCATCCATCCATCCGTCTATCTATACAGGATCCAGGAGTCATTCCATCTACTGATACATCCATTTACTCGCTAAACAATTCATTCAACATCCATCCACATGTCCATCTATCTACTTGACATCCATCCATTCATCAGTCTAATTCAACATCCATCCATCCATCCATCCATCCATCCATAAACACATACACTTAAACATCCAGCCACTCTCCAATAATATAATCCACATAATCAACTGTCTACCATTGCAGTTCACTATACATCCATCCACTGCCACTTTCTCTCTCTCTCTCTCTCTCTCTCTCTCTCTCTCTCTCTCGTGTGTGTGTGTGTGTCTCTCTCTCTGCTTTGTTAAATAAGTAGCTGTAGGTCTCTCGGTCATTATGTGGAGGCCAGCGTCGTGCTGTTCATCACATAAAGCCGTGTAAATGAGAATATCTCCTTCTTTTCACCTCAGGTCTATGAGTTCTTCTTTCAGCTTTCTCTTTTTTGAAATCCGCCCTCCCTCCTTTTCCCTCAGCAGCAGATAAGACAGTGAGTCTCCCAGCAGGGAGTTCAGCACACAACCATCTTTACCCACAAATCATATTTCACATGAAAAAAGCCCTCGGGCCTAATCACCGCTGTGTAAAGAGATCAACAAGTGTGTTTTGTGCGAGGAAGAAAACCTTCCATTCCATAACCTGCTGAAACACACAACCCGGAAGCTCGGATTCTGAATGAAGCCCTCCTGGACAGTGTCGCTCGGAAGAGAGATGCCGTGATGTCATCAGGATCAGCCTCTGGAAGACGAGTGCGGATGAGACCGGGGTTGTTGTTTAGGGAGCGAGGGAGCAGCGGGCGATCATACCTATCACATACTCTTAACTCCGCCAGGCCTTTTGCCTTTTGTTCTGAGATTATTGAGCTCTAATACGACTCTTTGTTCCTGCTCTCGGCATCAGCTTGTAGAGGGTTTGTATGGGTGTGTATGTGTGTGTGTGAGAGAGAGAGAGAGAGAGGAGAGAGAGAGAGAGAGAGTAAAAAAGGAGCTACTGAAAAGCACACTCCTAAGCCTGGACCCTACCTCATGCTCCTTCTCTTTTCTTCTCTCTGTCATTTTCTCTGAGGACCTGATGTTGCTCGGCTCTTGAGAAAGTGAAGCCTTCAGATCCATTAAACACCGAGCTGCACGTGGTGTGGATATATCATTAAATATTTCATATCACAAGCACTATTTAATCGATCCACTTGGATGTGACTCACAAGTAGCGTGTGTGAAGTAGCGTGTGTAAAAACCCATGTAGGCAGGATTTGTCCTGAATTCTTGCTAATATATACGTCTTCCCTACCAGGACGCTCATCCTGGACTTTCCCACCTCAGATTGACCGATAATCAGTCCGTCCAGGATTTCGCAAGCATGCATTCGCAGAAATGAACGCCAAATCAAGCAAACTCTACGATATGCGGAGAAACGTTTCAAAATGACAGCAGATTTTCCACAGATTTGGGCCGAGTCGCGCATCGTGTGACGTCGTCGGCTAAAAGGTCTCGTTTACCGACAAACATCACGACGAAAGAGCGTGCAAAACACTTTTGGTACAATTACGATCTCGCCAATCCGAGCAGCAGAAAAGCACAAAATTCTCCACAAGTTGCATCACGAAATTTTTTTTTAAATGTCGTGGCAAACTCAAGCATCTTTGGCCGCAACAATCCGAAAAGTGACGAAATCCTGTATGGACTGGATAATGTGGGTGTGGCTTTTAACCGTTATGAATAGTTACTACACAGTAATAACACAATCACTAAATAACTTTATTCACCCACTATATAAACATGATAATTACCTCACAAGTGTTGTTTTTATTTCTTTATTTATTTTGCACAACAATAAATAAAATAAAAATAATACTACTAGGAATCAGACATCAATGAAGAATCAGCCTGCTGTTATAGAAAAACAATCAACAACATGGTGGTGAGGTTATTGTTTACCACCCCAGAGTTATTGTACTTTTTATCCATTTATAGTTGCATTTAATGTTGAGGAAATAAGTCTATGAAATAAGTTCTTGTTATCAGCAGTTGTTTCCTCATCAGGCTCTCTCTTTCCCTTTTTCCCCTCCTCTCTCTTCAAGTTAATAAGAAAACAAAAGCAGCATTAAAAAAGAATCAACTGAGACGCCATCCATGAGGGGTAAGAAGAGTGTTCATTTGTGTCCAGTGAACTTAAATAAACACTGTCCGGTGTCAGATCAGCACTGGGGGTTATGCTGTGAGGTAAATTCAATAGATTTTTGACAAAAATTTCAAAATCAAGCTAAATTTATAACTAAGCCTTCTTTTTTTTAAGGTGCATTGTACGCTCCAGCCCCATTTCATAGTGTGACGTGTGTGTGTGTGTGTGTGTGTGTGTGTGGTAGGCCTAATCTAATAATTGTGGCGTGTGTTCTACCTTGATGGCTCGTCTCTGTGGGGAAGCGGCTACGCTCTGAAGTCTGTTTGTTCACCAAAATGCCCTCTCACCCTCTCAGAGTAATCAAATCAATCCGTCTAATCTGCCCTCTGCGCATTTTTTTTTTCCCCTCGTGGTGAGACGCTGAAGCTTGGATTTACTGTAACGCTGTGCCTGAAACACACCAGCTCTTACTTATCAGGTAGCTCAACTGATTTCCATAAAGGGATGTAAATATTGCTATTAATCCCTGTTACCTGTATAGGAACAAACTCCTTTTGAGATTTATGATATTTTTTTTAAATACTTTTTAATGATAATGTTGATGGAAAAGTGCTGGATGCATGAAACCAGGCACTGATTTGTAATTATATTCATTTATTGATAGGATAATTAGGGTTACGACTTCTATTAATTATATATATATATATATATATATATATAAAATAGAAGTCCTTTATATATATATATATATATATATATATATATATATATATATATATATATATATATAATATATATTTGTTTGTTTGTTTGTTTGTTTGTTTATAACTAACTGATATACCATGGATGCAGTTGCAGATATGGTGGGGTTTCTCTAAGGAAATGTTTATTTAACATTCATGGAAGGAGTCTCTTATCTTTATATGTAAATGTTTATAGTAGCTATGACGTAACTGAGAGCAGGTGCTGATTTAGTTTGTTTCATGGACGGTCCATGACATTAAATGGTAAAAAAGTAATGTGTATCTTTCTTAAACAAACTAACAAAAAATAAATAAAGTTGAGTTGCCATTACACCACTCTATCATTGACTATTTTCCCCAAAGCGCACAGTTTAAGATGATATACACACCTTTAGAGTTAGCATACAGTGCCCTGCACTAATATTGGCACCCCTGGTAAATATGAGCAAAGAAGGCTGTGAAAAATTGTCTTTATTGTTTAACCTTTTGATCTTTTTGTTGAAAAAATGAACAGAAATGCTCTGCTCTTATGGATAACAAACAACTGCAAAAACAACACAGGATTAGAATAGAATATCTTTGTTAAATATCGGTGTGCAACAATTATCGACACCCTTTTGGTCAATACTTTGTGCTAACTCCCTTTGCCAAGATAACAGCTCTGAGTCTTCTCCTATAACGCCTGATGAGGTTGGAGAATACATGGTGAGGGATCTGAGACCGTTCCTCCATACAGAACCTCTCCAGATCCTTCAACTTTCCAGGTCCATGCTGGTGGACTCTCCTCTTCAGTTACGTTTGATTTGTTTGATATCCATGAGAGCAGAGAATTTTTGTGAATTTTTTTGAACAAAAGATGTTAAAATGTTAAACAATAAGGCAATGTTTCAAAGCCTTCTTTGCTCATATTTACCAAGGGTGACAATATTAGTGGAGAGCACTATAAGTGGTGCTCATATTGCTTGATTTAGACCCAAAGAAACTGCTGATATTAATTGATACACTGTATAAATATTGGCATATAAATATTGCCACCTACATAATTGATATTAACGTACACTAAAATCTTGAAAACTGGCCTTTTTCCCTAAAAATTTTATAAATAAAAATCATTGGTGTATGCCGATATGTAGAGCTCCAGGACAAGAAATTTTTATATTAATTCATGAAGACTGTTTTGTCGATGTCTCCATCCAAATGTACACAACTAAACAATTAATAGCACAAGCATGTTGCTGTTGGATGTTTGAGTGTGTTTGTTTTTTACAGGCACACAGAGATATGAGGTTCAGAGAGAGAGAGAGAGAGAGAGAGAGAGGACGAGGAGGGGGGACAACAAACAAGTAAAGCTGGCTGTGATCACAGACTTTAATATATTTCTTTGCCTTCTTCTTTCCTTTCTTCTTTTCAACCCCCTCCGCCCTTTCTCTCTCTCACTCTCTCTTCTTCTCTCCTATGGAGAAAAAAAAAAACCCTGGCTTAGTCCTGGACTTATTAAACCCGGGATTAATTTGTAATGCTCCCTTTCCCCCGAAGGCGACTCACAGATTTGTTATCTAAAGCAAACAGGGCGAAGCGCAATAAAACTGAACGACAAAAGCACGTGAAGTTCTCCAGTTTTTAGGTGGATGAAGAAAGGGGTGGTGGTGGAGGTTGGGGTGGGGGGCAGTCACGGGGTTTTAAGGGGCTTTTGAAGGCTTGGCGGATTAAAAAGGAAGTTGTATCCTTTAATATTTCCTCCAGTGCACAAAGAGGAGAGTGTGTAGAGCGGGTTTAATCATATATTAATAATAAGTTTTATTTGTATAGAGAATGTCGAACACTCAGGGAGGATTAACAAAGGGGAAAAATGTATACAGGCCAATTACTCAGACATCTATGACGTGATAAAAGGATGAAATGTCGTATAGCAGCTGATTTCTAACAACAGGAGAGGACGAGCTAGGTTGACAAGAAAGGAATATTGTGATTTGGATCAAGCTTTGAAGGCTATCTGTCTCTATAGATTAATACGAAGTATGTATTGATATAAGTTAACACGGTTAAATCTAGATAGTATTGAAACTGGTATATTACACGGTATAAAGTGCTTAATTATATTGTATATTCTGTAACGGGGTCTTCAACCTTACCCACAAAGTGTCAGTGTGGCTGTAAGTTTCGTCCCTGCCAAATTTCAGCCATACCTAACAGTGAAGTAAAGATCAAGCGATTAAACTGGCAGGATCAGGCGTGGCTCTGGATGTTTAGTGTATAGAGTAATGTAGTGTATAGTGCACTGTATTGTGTATTGTACAGTATAGTGTAATATATTAAATAATGCTGAATAATAGTTAAGAAGTCGTGTAATGCATAGTGATATAGTGTATAGTGCACTATATTGTGTAGGGTGTTGTGTTATATATTGTATAATGTATAGAATAACAGAGTACAATGTAATACAGTGTATAGTGCACTATATTGTGTAGTGTATAGTATTGAACAACATATGGAATAATGTATTATTTTTATATTATATTTTATATTTTATAATAAAATAATTTATTTAATATTTATATTTTATTTTATTTTATATTATTTTATTTTATTATTTAAATTATATAAAATAAATAATTAAATTAAATTAATAAATTAATATATTATATTTTAAATATATAAAAAAAAAAAATAAAATTAATAATAATTTTTTATTTTTTTTTTTATTATAAAATATATTAAAAAAAAATTTTTTTTTTTATTTTTTTATATTATTTATTATTTTATTTTATATATTATTTTATTTAATAATATATTATAATATATATTATTTATATTTTTATATTTATTATAAAAAAAAAAAAAAAATAAATTTTAATATTAAGTAAAATAATTTTTTATTTTTTATTGTATATTATAAAATATATAATTAATTATTTTTTATTAATTTATTTTATTTAATATTATAATATAAAAAATAAAATATAATATAATATATAATTTTATTTTTTTTGTTTTGTATTTTTTTTTATATATAAAAAATAAAAAAAAATAATTTTATTTTTTGTATATTATATAATATAATAAAAAAAAAAAAATGTTTATATATAATTAAATAAATAAATTTTTTATTATATATTTAAATAAAAAAAAAAAAAAAAAATATTAAATAATTTATAAATTATAGAGTATAGTATAATATATTTTATTTAGTTTTTTTTTTAAAAAAAAAAATATAAAAAAACGAAATTTTCGTTGTCACCCAGATGAGGATGGGTTCCCTTTTGAGTCTGGTTCTTCGTCATATCGGCTCAGGGAGCTTTTCCTTGCCACCGTCACCTCTGGCTTGCTCATTAGGGATAAATTTATCAATTTAAATTTTAGATCTGAAATATATGAAGTATATATTTCTATATATTTCTAAAGCGGCTTTGTGACAGTGTCCATTGTTAAAAGCGCTATACAAAAAAAAAACTGAATTGAATTGAATAACGTATATGTAGAGTATAGAGTAACAGGGTATAGTGTAGTATTTTGTATAGTGTAATATATTACAATACAGTACAATTGTGTAGTGTAGTGCATATTTTTAATACATGTACAATCATTAGATTTATTTATTTATTTATTTATAATTTGGAACAAGTAACTGGTGTTATAAGGTTACAGATGTTCATTTAGTGCACCAGATCTGTAGTCTACTAAATACAGAAAATACATGAGGCTTATGTATGAAGTCAAGATCTAAGTATCTGCTGAAAGATCCTCTCAAATCTTGCAACACGTTGAAAAACAACAAACACTTGAGCTTCTGCTTGTCGGACATCCAGGCTCGCATGCATTTTGTTTTCATTTCTCACGGCTAGGATTAGCATCGTTTTGCTACAACTCTAAGACGACTTGGGTATGTCCCAACAAGTTTGTATCTAGCGTACAGAATTCATATGCATGTGTTGTTTGGTATCCACGTGTATCCATCTGGGGTCAAATCCAAGCTTACACAAGCTCCGTAATCCAAGCTTTAACTGGCACAATAAGTCTGCGGTTGTTCTTTATTGCCAGTGGCATGGCCTCTCCGATAGCAAACATATTATATTTGTGCGTTTGGTTCTCGCTTGGCACGGCTCCTGAGCACTGTCAGGGAAAGAGGCGCAAACAAAAGCAGTGGAGATTTACTCAGTCGATAGGGCTTGATCTGGGGGAAAAAAGAAGGAACGATTGGTCCTTAAGGCAAGAGGGTTCATTTCTCTTACCACTTATTCCATCTTCTGTTCACGCCTGTCTGTTCAAGTTGAATGAGTAATTTGAGTTATATGATCTGAGACTCGCTGTAATAATAATGCTAATGTTTGTTTTAGACCTAGTTTACACTTGTTCGTTGCAAAGAGTATGAATTTTATTTTTACACACTCGTTAAATTCTTTTAGATGTTCGGAGTGTCTTCGTTCCTTGTTTATCGCTCTCGGTCTTCGAAGCCATTTCTCACTGCACGCTCTTGTTTGGTCTTGTAGTTTCTTCTCCCCTCTCGATATCGCCTTCCTGCGAACAACGTCCATCGCAATCACAGAACACCAAGAACAGTTCAAATACCTCAAAACGATCTTAATAAAGCCAAAATATGAAGATTGATTGCCGGTGAGCATCGATAAAAAGAGCTGTCATTTATATATATACGACATAGCGATACGAGGCGGAGGCGGCAACTTTTAACCGTGAGCTTTCGGTTCTTTTATTTAGCTAGACAGCACATAGAGGTTGTTGGGTTTTTGTCATTTTTTTTTTCAATGAGGCAAGAAATGATGAACGCTATCTGTAAATATTTCCTCAGTTGGGTCAAGCAATGGTTGGTATGGATGTTTATAGAACTTCAGCTAAGCTTGCAAAGCTAGCAAGAGCTATGACTAATTACAACATAGCGAGCCATAAGCTTTCAGTCCTTTTTATTAAATAAAAAAGTTTATTAAAATTTGAAATCTGGATAATATGTCCAGCCAATATTTGTTCAAACGACGCAGAACAAGAAAGATAGCTAGCTAGCAATGATAATTAAGCAGTTATTCCCATAATATTACCAAATATTCCCATAATAAACGTTCTTCCCAGGTATACAATTCAGAAATATCGGCAGTTTCCTTGTTTACCAGCTCAAGTTTGCTAGCTCTGATTCAGTCCAGTTTCACGAGTTTTCTGTTTCTGTAAGTATGGATGCCTTAGATAATCATGCCCATGTAATTGGATAACAGCTCTGGATTTCGACAGTGTTTCCTGCCGGAAACTAAATTTAAAAAAGAAAGAAAGAAAGAAAGAAAGAAAGAAAGAGATTGTGCATTCATATCCAGCTCTGCATTATGTAAATTTTTTTCCCAAGATCATGCAAAATAAGAATAAAAAAAGACATGACGCGTTATCTACGCTCGTCATACGTTAGACAGATTGGAAAGCCTTTATGGGGACGTTATGGGGAGCAATCTGCTTCATTCACAACTTATTGGTTGGATTCGGGTGTGAATGAAGCAGATTGCTCCCCTATAACGTCCCCATAAAGGCTTTCCAATCGGCCATTATGTGGCCCTCGGTCCCTCAGCGCCGTTCTAGCTCAATGACTGCGTCCATATGTCACGTACGCTTTTCAACCCACTAATTCCGACTGATTGATTTTGACACACCCTGGCAGCCCACGCGGTTGCCGTGGCCGTTCCACTGAGCTTCTGATAAAGACGGGTGCTTTGTAATCAATAAACTCTAATTAGCACAGGTTAAGGAATCTAACACTCGTTTATTCTATATGTGCGTATATGTGTTTTCATATTGTAATGAGTAGATTGGATCATAATCTGCTGATTTGATATCAGTTAATCTGGTAAGATTTAAGGGGAAAAAAAAAAAAGAAGGAAATGGGGGGGGGGGGGGGGGGGGTTTTAAAAGGCACGGCAAAAGACCATGATAGGAGACAGTGAATGTAGGATATTAAACTAGCCACGAAGTCTTAGCTTTCTCGTGAAGGCTTTTTTTTTAAAGAGAGACCGACATAGCTGATGGTACTACTGTATCCACATTGTTGTCCTCATTAACGCTCCTCCCATTTCGCACTTTAGAACTGATCTGTGGACGTTTTTAGACGTTTTTAGCAACCACCCCCAACTTGTTTCTTGAAGCAAGACGTTTCGTGTGTACGTATCTGTGTTCATCTTTGAAAAGTTTCGATGTAAGCTTGTTTGTGTTGTCTAGTGACTTGAAGATTTGTTGGTTAATTTACGCGTAGCTAGCTACATTTATACGACCAATATCTCTCTCCGACTCCCTTACATGTCTCTGAGCCGGTCCTGTTATTGCGTTGCTGCCTGATCGTGTTCACCTGTTCCGTGTCACTCCCTGATTAGTTTGTCTACGTTTACGTTGGTGTTGCTATGACTTGTCGCGAAGTCTTACCGTACATACATTCATGTCTTTAGCCTTTGTGTCCAAGCCTTAGTTTTCCGTAGTGTTCATTATTCTAATTTAAGAATTTCATAAATACACTGCGTCTTACCATGTGTATGCAGTCAAATGTAAGACTTTTTTAAAGAAAAATGCTAGATTCAAAAATAAAACTAACTCTGTTATCAATAAAATATGTTTGATACGTCATCCATCGTTAAACTTCGCCCCCCCAAAAAAAACCCCCACAAAATATAAAGAAAACGTAACGGATGGATTTTTCTAGGAGCTCAAAATCAGCAACCGATTACGATAAGGTTAGCAAAACGTTTTCTGAACGTTACACTTCTAGAAATGTAGTTTTCTGATGGTTAAACGTAGCATTTAACGACACTACTACAACATTGCTGCAACGTACAGCTGTAGGAAGATTGACACAAATATTCATATAATGTCGTTTTTTGTGAGCAGTGCACTAAAAATCCTGTCGGACGCCATGTTTCTAGAACATTTCACGCACTTTATTTTTGTAATATTACAGCCTAAGCTTCTTGGAAATGAATACTTTTCTTAATATTCTGATAATGTTCTCCGTTGACAGGGAGGATCCTAGAAACATAATATTTAGTAAACATCCCGCTAATCTAAAATTGCTAGCTGGGAAGCTTCCTAGCAAAGATGACCAGTCCAGGTTTTGTTTGGTTATATTTCGTGGGGGGTGGGGATTAGCAAAATGGTTGGATTTCTGCAACATGATTAGCTTACACTTCAGCAGCACTAAACAGAGGATGTTTAGCCTGATAAGCCTGCACTCATCATTATTGTGATGGATAAAATATAAGGCTTGTTAGCTAACTCCATGACCTAGAACTAGCCCATGTGAAAAGTATATTATCGTTAAGCCAGTGTGTGTGTGTGTGTGTGTGTGTGTGTGTGTGTGTGTGTGTGTGTGTTGTAAAATCCTACACTTCACCGGTAATTCTGTCTCACTCGTACTGGACGTTTCTGGACACGGCACCAACTGCAGAGCCGCTGTCGGTGTAGATAAGGAGAGAGCAATTGCAGGCCTCGATGAAGGAGAAATGGATTTCAGCTCTGGTGAATGACTGGGCGCGCACACACACACACACACGCACACACACACTCCTCTGTTAGAAATCAGAAGCACGTTTCCCATCTAGCATTTCAGCTCCTGGATTGATTTCAAGCCAGCCAAGTTGGTGTAATCTCTCTCTCTCTCTCACACACACACTTTCTCTCGCACTTCCACTGGAAGCGAGTTTGTGAGAGAGACCCTGACAACAGTCACATTTGTAAATCAGTTTTCTTTCTCTCACACACTCTCCCTCTCAGTCTTAATCCCTCTCTCTTTCTTCCCTTTCTCTCTCTTTCGGAGCTTTCCGAGGGCGGGTCAGAGAGATCTGAACCTGCACATTCTTGTGCGGCTGTGCGAGGCTCGCATGGTAACCAGTGAAACGCAGAGAGAGGGAGAGAGAGAGCGGGAGAGAGAGAGAGAGATGCAAGTTTTAACCTGACTCTCCAAGAGCAAATGCCAGGTGGAGAGAGAGAGAGAAGAGAGAGAGAGAGAGAGAGAGAGAGAGAGAGAGAGAGAGAGAGAGAAGAGAGAGGGAGAGAGAAAGAGAGAGGGAGAGAGAGAAGAGAAAGAGAGAGAAGAGAGAGGGAGAGAGAAAGAGAGAGGGAGAGAGAGAAGAGAAAGAGAGAGAAGAGAGAGGGAGAGAGAAAGAGAGAGAGAAGAGAGGGTGAGAGAAGAGAGAGGGAGAGAGAAAGAGAGAGAAGAGAGAGGGAGAGAGAAAGAGAGAGAAGAGAGAGGGAGAGAGAAGAGAAAGAGAGAGAAGAGAGAGGGAGAGAGAAAGAGAGGGGGAGAGAAGAGAGAGGGAGAGAGAAAGAGAGAGAAGAGAGAGGGAGAGAGAAAGAGAGAGAAGAGAGAGGGAGAGAGAAGAGAAAGAGAGAGAAGAGAGAGGGAGAGAGAAAGAGAGGGTGAGAGAAGAGAGAGGGAGAGAGAAAGAGAGAGAGAAGAGAGAGGGAGAGAGAAAGAGAGAGAGAAGAGAGAGGGAGAGAGAAAGAGAGAGAGAAGAGAGAGGGAGAGAGAGAAGAGAGAGAAGAGAGAGGGAGAGAGAGAAGAGAGGGTGAGAGAAGAGAGAGGGAGAGAGAAAGAGAGAGAGAAGAGAGAGGGAGAGAGAAAGAGAGAGAGAAGAGAGAGGGAGAGAGAAAAAGAGAGAAGAGAGAGGGGGAGAGAAATGGATGGTGGTTTTATCCCACCAGTACAAGTTTCCTTGAAGGTGAAATCTAAGGTATGAAGCTACACCTATTTCAGTGTGTGTGTGTGTGTGTGTTGGGTTCGGGGGTGGGGGGTATATGGTTTCTCCTCCCAGTCCTATTTGCGCCGCAGAGTCTTTCATCCCCTCCCCTGTATTTACCCTCTTAATGAGGGAGGCGGGACGCAACTCTGTGATTGACAGTCATGCACTCCCATCTCATTTACTGACCTAACCACACACACACACACACACACACACACACACACACATACAACCTGTTCCTCACCTTTCAGTAGCTCAAATTCTCCTGATGCCTGTTCGCTAGTTATTTTTCAGCAGTGTTTTCCAGTGTTGAACTGAAACCTGTAGAGTTCGATTCACTCCTGCTTTGTGGGATGAACACCTGCGCAGTGTTGAACCAGATACGTTATTGTTCATTAGCTAATACTGCAGTGTTGAATTCACTGTTAAATTTAGATTTAGGATTTGATTATTAAGGTCATTAAATTTATGCTTCTGTTGAATTAACCCTTACAACCTCTTACACCTACAGACAGGTCCATAAGTATTTGGACAGCGTTTGTAATGCCCCTGTACGCCACCACAGTGGATTTGAAATGAAGCAATCAAGATGAGATTGAAGTGTAGACTTTCAGCTTTAACTCAAGGGGTTTGACAAAAATATTGCATTAACGGTTCAGATATTACAGCTTTCCCTCCATTTTCACAGGCTCAAAAGTAATCGGACAATCGACCGATAAACAGTTTTATGCCCAGGCATGAGCTGTTTCCTCGTTATTTCAGGACAAATTAAAAGAGATAAAAGGTCTGGAGTTGATCCCAAGCGTTGAATTTGCATTTGGTAGCTGTTGATGGGAACTCTTACCCAGGTGTGTCCTGTTAGATTGATTGTTTAAACAATCAAGAGCTCTGAACATCTACTCTTGGAACATCTAGTCTCGGTTTCACCCCATGAAGACTACAATTGTTGTTAAAAAGGATAAGCCAACATGAAGATCAGAGAGCTGTCGATGGGAGAAAAGCGAGCCATTTTGAAGCTAAGAAACGAGGGAAATTTTATCAAAGGCACTGCAACTAAAAAAAATTGGCATAGCCAGTACAACAATTTGTACAGTACTTGTTTCTGAGTAGTAATTACGACGTTGTGGTTGTGTTCGGGTGTGTTCACGTTGTAATTACTTTGTAAGGAATTTAAGGCAGCAAGAGTGGAATTCGAGTGAAGCACCAAGCCATCAAGCCCAAGCGTCTTTTTGGGTTGGGTTTTTTTTTTAGGTGAAGTGACACGGCTCTCTCTGTGGGGAAACAATGACTTCGCCTGTGCAAATTTTGTCCTGCTGATCAGCCTGAGGCGACCTTATGGTGTGGAATTATTTCCCACAGTTCTCTTATCTCTTGTTGAATTAACTGTCAATGCTCAGCTAGCATGTACAAAGTTGACTCTTAAACGTATTCTGATTCATCATGTACAGTGTCGAATCAGCTCATCCAGTACAGTACTGAATTCAGCCTTGCTTTATTATTAAGATCTCAGATAGAGGTGCATATACGTATGTATTCAGATAGTGGACGTGTTGCAGGTGATTCGCGAGGAATAATTATGTAAACGATCATCACATTCACTCTCAGAGTACTAAAGCAGTACCTTTTCATGTCTGTCACTGGGGTGGTATCATCAAGCGTACGCATTTCGTACATTTAGTACGTAACCTTCACTTAGAATGCTGTGTACACTTGAATGTTTACGCTACAAGGCGAACACAGTCCGAGGGTGTCCCAAAAGTCTCCGTACAGTAGAGGAATTTGTTTGCCAGCACCACGTCGTCGCCGGCGGACGTCCGCGTCTTCTCGGTCGGTCCGAAACACTTCCTGTCTTTTTGAATTTGTCAAGTTTGGCGATGGAGTCGCGTGTGACGTGCTCGCCGTGTTTCCTGTTCAAGTCCATCGCAACTTTGCGACAGCTTCCCGATCCGGCCGTGAGAATGATTTCAATACGTTCTTCTATTGTCAAAGCCTATCTGAAAAAAAATCTATATAATATAAACTACGTATGAAACATTTAGCTAAAAATCGTTAGTTTCCCCTATATGTTTGGAGACTTTTGGGACACCCTGTACAGTTCATCCATGTTTACCGATCAATGATGCAAAAGTTATCAGGGTTGACAAGGCAATGACGAGGAAAGCAGCGATTTTTAAGAGTGTGGAAAGTCAGAGGAAGAAGACTGTATTTAAACGGCGTATTTGCATGTCATGATCGTTCTCGATAGCCGGAGCACCCAAAATAGTCAAACTGAAACTGAAACTCGCCCTACATATCTATATATATATATATAAAAGCAGGGCAAGATTCCCTCAACAATGGACACAAAGCTACTGTAATGTAAAGCGAAGGATGTCCGTCCTCATCCTCTCTGCATCATCCTCTAATTCAGGCACAGTATATGTTCAGCCTGAGGTGACAAAGTGTAATTGATCATTTTTGAAGAGATAATGAACAAGTCTGTCTCAAATTCCTCTGTATAGACCACACGTACTCTCCTTCAGAGCTTGTCTCCGGTCTGTCTCACACAGGAGTGGACAAAGTACTGAGAAATTATACTGAAGTGACAGTACACAGTAGATAACGTGTTGCGATTCAAAATGGAAGCCAAAAAATCTCCTCGGTTCAGAAGCACATATTTGCTACTTTGAAAATGTCCTCGGGTAAAACGTAAACAAGTGATGAAATGACACTAACTTTTGTTATCGGAAACTTTTTGTTAGACGATTTTCTTTATCCTGAAACCATCATCCGGTCTCTGTAAGATGGCTGCTCGTGTGCATGACTAGCGCTACGCGGTCTGCTAACAAACTAATCAGAAGTAAATGATCACGTAAATAACTAATATTTACAGTTAGCTAGAATTTGACGAAGGAAATTATGTTAGCTATTGGAATCGATGCTAGTTTAACCTGGCCTTAGCAAAGAAAACAGGCTAACTTTGTTAAGCGTAGCTTAGTTAACCTTAGCAAGTGAGCGAAATGTGCTTTCTCCAGTTGTGTAAAGTTCATGTCTTCTGCTAAGTGTATTATAATGAGCATTTCCCAGTGAGAAACACATCAATGAACAACCTTCACTGAGCCTTTTATGTGCAAAGACAACAACTGCGTTACCGGTCCATTTTAAGTTCCTTCTGGTCTGCCCTGATGTACACCATTTCAGACTCATATTAAACTTGATAGCTTTTGACGTCCTCACAGCCCTGCTGAAAAAAAAACCCAAGAGAAACCATCACAGAAATTCGAATGGTTTTCACTATAAATACCACTACAAACCATCAGCTAACCATTAAAACCATTACTGGTTCTTAATGGTATCCACTAGACATAAAATGCCACCAATCTAAGGTGCTGTAAAGAACCATTGAAGTCCCTTTATTTTAAGAGTGTGTTAGAGACATAGTTAGGCCCTCCAGCCGAGTACACTCTAATGCTGTGGTCTGTTTTATTCACAACTCCATGACATTCGGTCATTTAACTTGGGTCACCAAACTCTGTGAAATAAACACCATAATCTGCCAAGCTAAAATGAACTAACTTATTAACTTATAAACGTTTGAGTCACTGGACAATTAGAAACGTCCTCTTACATTCAACGGCTTTTATTTCCAGCAAATTTTTTAACATGTGTATATATTTGTATTAACATAAAAAGATATAACAACTGAGACATACACTGAAGAAGTTTCACAGACGTTTGAAGAATGGAATAATATGGAATATTGAGTCCCTGAACAAAGGGAGGGGTCAATATTTAAAGGAACAGTGAGAATCTGGTGGCCTCCAGCTGCTTTAAGTACTACAGTGCATCTCATCCTCATGGACTGTACCAGATTGGTCAGTTCTTGTTGTGAGATGTTACTCCACTCTTCCATCAAGGCGTTTGCAAGTTCTCGATCACGTCTGAGGGGACACACGATTACATGTAGTTTTCCACTGCAAGGACGATCAGCTGTCTTTCCTGTCTCCCTGTAGCACCGTCTTAGGCGTCTTACATTACAGACATTGCAGTGTATTGCCCTGAGCACATCTGCAGTACTCATGCCTCCTTGCAGCAGGTCTATAGCATGTTCACGCAGGTGAGCAGGAACCCTAGACATATTTCTTCTGGTGTTTTTCAGAGTCAGTAGAAAAGTCTCTTTAGTGTCCTTAGTTATTGTAACTGTGACCTTAGTCACTTTCCACCTGTAAACTGTTCGTGTCTTAAAGACTGTTCCACTGGTGCATGTGCAATAATTGTTCATGGTTCATTGAACAAGCTTAAAAAACAGTATTTAAACGCTTTCCAATAAGGGAACATCTGTCAAGCTTATTCAGATTTTACAAAGTAATTTTAAAAATACAACCTCCGGTTTTATTTTAAATAAGCATTTCAATCAGTCCGTACAGGATTTCACGTTTCCAGGTTTTTTGGTGAATGCTGTGGCCAAAAATGCTCAATTTCACTGCGTTTTTTGGTTTGTTTTTTTCCCAAATTTGCGTGAATTTCCAAAATCGCGGTTGCACGAAATTGTTTTGCACGGTGAGGTCTGTTGGTAAACGAGACCTTTTAGCTGTACTCATGTTCAACGCATGTGAATTGAAGATGGCTTTGGCTGAATACTCGTCTCGGCCCGAATCCGCTGAATATCGCAGCGTTTGCTTGATTTTGCGTTCATTTCTGCGATTCCTAGACGGACTGATCAATGTACAACTGCCACTGACATTTTGTGCACATGACGACTAAACTTGAAACTCTTGCATAACACACTATATAACATATAGCTTACACACATTTGTATTAAACTCAGGGTTAGGGGTGGGGTTCACTTCTGTTCCATGCGTTCGTACATTCATTCATTGGTCTTATGATAGAATTCGATCGTGTCGGCCGTGCTAATTTCATCATCGGAGCATCTCGTTTTTATTTATATAACACTTTCGACAATAGACGCTGTTACAAAGCAGCTTGATGGAAATCCGGATGCAGATTTGTGTTTAGATCCAGAACGAACAAACCAGAGGCAACATGAGGAAGAGGAACCTAACTCCAAAGGGTCCCAGTCCTCTTCCGGGTGGCACCGGATAGCGCGACTATAAAGCATATTCCATGATGCTATTCCTAATAAGTCTTCACTCATATCCATATACATTTGAGTACATTACAGAGTGACTTACATTTATACAACTGAGCAGTTGAGGGTTAAAGGTCTTGCTCAAGGATCTAGGATTTGAACTCATGATCAGTAGTCCAATGTCTTAACCACTGAGCTACCACTGGTTCTATACATACTATATAGTAAGGTAATATACAGATTGGGACGCGGCCCTTCTCTATAATTCTTTTGACCGGAAGTAGCCAAAATGTCTAAGTGTTTAACGCCTTAACCGTTTTGCATCCTTGTTGTTGTTGTTTTTATTATTATTTATTTTATTTGCCACTTTCTCAAGTGACTCGTTTTCGCTGAGTGTCTGACAGACCATCTTCGTGCGAATACACACTCAGGCCAACACACACACACACACACACCTCATCTGCGCCTCGTTCATTATGTTAATTAGAGCCAGATGTGATTTGAAGTAAAACGTGTGTGTGTGTGTGTGTGTGTGTGTATTGCAGTGTCATCAAATTAGCTTACCAATACACTCCTACAGTAGACTGACATTTTTTTAGCCTTCCAGTGACTCCAGACTTATTCTATTTAACCTGCTGCAATATCTTCATTTCAGGGGGTTTTAATTTTATTTTATTTTATTTGTTTGTTTGTTTGTTTTTGTTTCTGTTGAATTAAGAGCGCGTGCCAAATCAACTCATTCAACACACTGTTCAGTTGCAGGCAGACGAAGGTGTTTATTTCTTCATTCATTTCGCAACGTGCTCGATTTGTGTTCGATACAAAACGTGGATCGGTGTTGCACTGCGTTGCATTTACAACTCTTTCTACTGCACGCGCTCAGAAATAACAACGAGGAATAACATTCATGCACGAGGCTACGGTTTGGGGACTAAAGCACCGGTCTCTTGCGCCATGTAGGCTCCAGCTCGTATATATGCGCATTTGTTTTTTGTCCCATAACGCGCTCGGTACGTTGACCTAAAACACAAGATCTAGACTATATGAATTTTTACAGAAATAAAAATAAATCAAGAGAGAGAGAGAGAGAGAGAGAGAGAGAGAGAGAGAGAGAGAGAGAGAGAGAGAGAGAACGGTGCAGGGTGAAAAGCGTGTGTGCGTCTTACCTGCGCCAAAAGCACCTCTGGGTGGGGGAAAAAACAATAAATAGAGAAAGTTGCCTAGCTTTTCAGCTGCTCAGTTTAGATCTATTTAGCCGATCTAATGCCTCGTGTATTGTCCCAGAAGTCTGTGCAGCTCTTTCCAGAAGTCGTGTTGCTGTAATGTGCGAGGTGTTCCGCGTTAAAAGTCTAAAACTCGGCGGCGGTAATGGATTTGTTCCTCTGCGCGTCTCCGCAGGTGTTCATCTGGCTGCCAGTCACCGAGAGGAAGAGGAGGGGGTTTCAAAAGATAAACCTATCCTCATGCTTTCCGATAAACTCGGGGATTTAGCCGGGGGATTTTATGCATCGTCGTTTTAATAAGTGCAGACAATTTTTTTTTTTTTTTTGTTACAAGCAGAGGTAAAAGGGTGCTTGAGGAGGCCAATCCCAGGCCGCGGCTTTAGCGGCTTTACGCGCTCAGGAAACTCCGGGATTACACACAGTCTCTCTCACACACACAAACAACACACACACACACACACACACAAGGGACAATAGCTTAATACTGCTCAGAAATCTCTATACACGGCCATATCGATGGCTCACTCTTTAAATCTCTCTCTCTCTCTTTTTTTATTTTTATTATTATTACCCCTAATATGAACTCAAACATTATGGGGTTTGTGTGTGTGTGTGTGTGTGTGTGTGTGTGTGTGTTTTGAATTTCGGCCTCTCCATAAAAAGGACAAGGCTGGTTAGTGTACATCATATAGACTTTAGAAGTGCCATGTGAAATGTGTTCTATTCTCCAAACCAAACACACCGGTTTTAAACTTGTTGGCTGATCCGAATTTAAATTTAAATGTGAATATATTCCAATAGCGTAAAATCCACAGCGCTGAAAGTTATATATATATATATATATATATATATATATATATATATATATATATATATATATATATATATATAGGATAATATGAGCACTTGTGGACACACAGATATGGTCATTTAATAGCCAAAATGAAAGCAATTTAAATTAAACACATGATTAAATAAAAGTTTGTAAAGGTTACAGAGTGCGCATGCTTGTTTTTTGTTGTTTTTTTTGTTGTAAAACGACTCGGTCTGCCATTTCTCTTTTTTTATTTGCGTAAAATTTTTATTTTAAATTAAGTGGGTTTTTTAGACTAGTCATTTATTTATTTATTTATTTATTTTTAAAGCCCTGTGCACTAGGCAGGGGTTCATTAAGACACTTTTTCCGTGAACATTACTATAGGACTATATGTTTGTTTTTTTCTCGTTTTTTTTAAAGCGATGACTTTTTCAATCATTTTTTAGTAAAATTATTATTTTAGTATTTTTTAAAGTTATTTTCTACCTAGGCCTGTGATACGCTCTTATTACCGGTGAAAGTTTTTCCCCCCTTAAAATGATCTCAATTAAACAACTGATTCATAATATATCATGTTTGTGTGTGTGTGTGTGTGTGTGCGTGTTGATGTACAACTACAACAACAACAACTCATCAGCTTAACGAGCTTACATAAATAAAAAGTGTATTCGAATTGTTGGCTAGATTTATTTTAACATTTTTTTATTATTTTTTTTTTGCACAGAGACCCGCTCGATTCGCGCGGCAGGTCACCGTGACGTCACAATGAAATAATGTCTCTCTCGCTTGTGATTGGCCCGCTCGCTCAGCCGTAAGGAAGTGCGCGCTCTCTGATTGGCTGAGGCGGGCGGTCCCGCAGGTATGCTTTTACTCATAGACGGGACAACGCACCAAAAAAGTGACCAATTTCAATTCGACAACATTGGCAGTCCTCTATAGCACCGCGCGCGCGGAGGTGAGAGCAGACTGGGACATTTGCGCCAAGGAGTATTTTGGTGTTCGGTTCTCACGTTGGTTATTTCATTTCATTTCTTTAATTCTCTAATTAGTTTTGAACATTTTGTAGCCTACCATTTTGGCGTACCCAGCCTCCTGGATATTCTTTACAGAAAGTGGACACGAAGAGGAAACTCACCAGGTAAGAGACATGTTCCTGCCGTTTCGACACTTTACGCACGCGTTACTCGTTCCTGTAGAACGATTTTATTCATCTGATCAAAAAAAAAAACAACAACAAAAAAAACCACACACAATAAAACAACCCCAGAGTGGTTGTGATTAAAATACTCCTATATTCAAGCTAATTATACGGGGGTTGTTTTTCAGGAAATAGTTGCGTGATATAGGCTAGAACTTTTTTTTTTTTTTTTTTTTTTACATAAACATCTGATAGTGTAAGAATACACTTCAGTTTGCAAATGCCCCCCCCCTCCCTCCCTCCCTCTCCCTCCAATGAATTGTGCAAATGTGTCATTGTTTATGCAGCTCGTAACGCATGCGTAAAGCAGCGCGGTGAGTTTGGGTTTTGGGGGTTGACTCGTTTACCGAGTCGATAAGGTTTCTCGCTGTAAACGGAGTCCCCTCTGAGTGTCATCTAAATGGCTAAGACGGATAATTTGCACAGTTGCTGCTGATTTACATTTGGTTAAAGCTCGACTCGCGGTGTATTCTTTATCCGCGGGCTCTTAATGGGGCTGATCCATACCAATGCGCGCGCGAGTGAAAAGCGCACCATGCCATTGGAGCAAAACTTTTCTTTTCTTTTCTTTTTTTTTTTTTTCGTCCTTAAAACATTTGTAGGCGACTAATTCCGCTTTAACAAAACCTGTGAAACGAGTTCAGGTCCTCCCAAATCATTTCGCACAGAATTAATGCCTCGGGGTTTATTACAGCACCGAGTCTACTCGAATCTACAGATGTAGGTTTAGTGTGTTTATCTTCTTTAAATAATAATAATAATAATAATAATAATAATAAGAAGAAGAAGAAGAAGAAGAAGAAGAAGAAGAAGAAGAATTCAAGTGTCTGCTTTAAAAATGTAAGACCAGTCCTATACTTTTTGTTGTTGTTGTTGTATTTTAATTATTTGTTTATTTATTTTACCCCCGAAAGTAACAACTTAAATTAGAACAATTCCTAAACCATTACAAGCCCGTTTTCATCATTCTTGGTTTTAATTTGAGAACTTCCCAAACTCTTGGGACGCATGCTTAAGCTTCTGTGTTCATTTACGAGGACCTGAAAATTGTCCCTAAAAAGGGCATTTCTGCTTGTTTTAACTTAGACACTAAACCCGGACACTAAATATTCAAACATAAATTCGTAAAATAAAAAGAAATACGATCTAAGCAGTTTGACAAAAGAATGTTAATCTTACGCGTTGTACAATATCAATAACACGTGCACAACACACACGCGAATTACACACGCGATCACTGGCCGTATTTTTCTACCCCAAAACGAGTTTCGATCATTACAAACAAAACGAATAAAATGATCAAAAGTTGGAGAGTTGTGCTTTAAGAGGTGCAGATGCGTGAACGGCCAATTAGTGTTTGAAGTCCTCTTGATTAGTGGAGTGTGAAATGAGGTGATTAAGACGCTGTTTATATTTCTGATTGATCCGAACCTAAAGGACAAGTCGGGGTTTTTGGGTTTTGTTTTTTTTTTGTCTTAAAGGGTTTTATAGCAGTCAGGATGATTTGGTTAGAAGGGTAATTAATGTTCGAGATTGCACTTTTTCTGACCTGCATGTTGTTGTGAAGTCCAAATAGGAAAATCTTAATATTAATTAGGCTAAATAAATCAATCAAAGTATTATTATTATTATTATTATTATTATTATTATTATTATTATTATTATTATTATTATTATTAAAGCGGAAGAAATATTAGGCTTCGGTGTTGAGTATGGAGCTGATTTGGGCTTTAGTAATGATCGTGTTTATCAAGATCAAATCATTTTTGTAACGAAATGAGCCTATAAATCGGGGGGTGGGGGTTGGGGGAACACACGTAAAATTTCCCCCTAATAAATTTTGATTTATTAATTAATTTGAATTTAAGTTCAGGAGCCTAATAAAGTTAAGATGGAATAACAAAGAGTTTTATTGATTCGCGTTAAATTTTGCATTGGCTTCACAAGCAGGAATGAACCCAGCGTAATTATATATTATTATTATTATTATTATTATTATTTTATTATTATTATTATTATTATTATTACTTTGTAACCCGCGTTAATTATCTATCTGGTTTTACATTTGAAGGCCATCAGTTTTCGCGGTGCATTTCATCACCACCTCATATCCTGATTTATTGATGAAGTATTTCTCCGTGCTCTTCCTCAGGTGTGTTTTAGCTCGCCGGGGAGACTCGGACTTTTCGGCCGTTACCCCTCACGAGCTCTTAGAATGATGTCATACCTCAAACAGGCCCCGTACGCCGTGAACGGCCTGGGGCTCGGGGGCGCGCCCATGGAGCTCCTGCACCCTTCCGTTGGGTATCCGGGTACGCGCACAGCTCTCTCACCTTACCACATACACACACACACACACACACACACACACAAACAGACTGGATTCAAGTGTTCAAGCATTTAAAGCATAAAAGAATAATACATTACATTATAATAATAAAACGAAAAGATCCTGGAAGATATTTCAGGGACATTGCGGACTGTATTATTAGCGGATTAAAATAATAATAATAATAATTAATAATAATAATAATAATAATAATAATAATAATAATAATAATAATTGCACACAGGAACCGTGTTACAAAGTGGTTTAGTTTTTTAGTTCTATGTTTTTATAAGAACTTCTAAAAGTTTCTAGTCTAATTATTACTATACAATTAGTATTATCACAAAAAGAAAAACAAGGAAAAAGCAAAAAATAATGATTAAAACGAGGTTTTATTATGTGCTGCGTTAAAAATAGCGGGTTTCTTTTTGTTTTGTTTGTTTGTTTTTTGCTGTTTATTTCAAATAAAACCGAGTCCTAATTTAGGAGTTCTTCTTAATAAAATAAAAACTATCCCACAAAAATGAGAAAATAAAGAAATGAAAAAACAATAATGATAACAAAAGAAGATTTTTTTACGTGATATTTGGGGGACTTTTCGGGTGGTTAAATTGTCGGAAAAGTCCACCCAAGAACGGTGTTATAAATGGTACAGTTTTTATTTTGAAATAATAATAAAATAAAAAAACGAAATAAAAGAGAAAAAAGCACGTTTTGATAAGAACTTCTAACAGTTCCCAGTGGAACTTTATTTACAACTATGAACTTTTCTATGGTCGGATTTACCGAGCCACCAGAAGGACCGAGGGTGGAACTATAAATGTGGCTTGGCCTATAATTCTGTATTTCAAATACACATAAAACATTTATATGTCCATGTAGCTAATTTGTGTGTTTTCTGTTGCTCCGCGGCGTTCAAACACAGCCTCCTGAGGTTCATTTATTATTAATGCGGTTCTTTTAATGTGCAGATTTGTCTAATTCTGCTTATAATATGCTTCGACGTTTGTTCGAGATTTCCTGCAGTTTAATCAATTCAAAGCAACACTGACTGGGTGTGGGTGTGAAGTTCAAATCAGGGGGAACAAAAAAAAAACATAGCTAGTCTACAGGTTAGCTGTTCAAGTTTTAATTTCTCATGTTCCAGGCAAAATAATCGAGAGATAATTTTAAAGTGCAGAAACCCGGGATAAAACTCATGCTGGACTATTCTTCAGGTTTAAAATGAAATGTCAAACCATAGAATTGACTGAACATTATCCTGGGCATTACAGTGCTGAACACTGGGGACGTGAATGAAAGAAGTATAGTATAGTATGGTATAGTATAGTATAGTATAGTATAGTATAGTATGGTACAGTATGGTATAGTATAGTATAGCACAGTATAGTACAGTATACTATGGTATGTATGGTATAGTACAGTATGGTATAGTATATTATGGTATGTATGGTATAGTATTGTATAGTACAGTATAGTATAGTACAGTATAGTATGGTATAGTATGGTAGGGTATAGTATAGTATGGTATAGCACAGTATAGTATTGTATAGTACAATATAGTATGGTATAGTACAGTATAGTATAGTACGGTATAGTATAGTATAATATAGTGCAGTATAGTACAATATGGTATAGTACGGTATAGTATAGTATAGTGTAATACATTATAGTACAATATAGTACGGTATAGTACAGTATAGTATAGAGTAGTACAGTATAGTATAGTACGGTACAGTATAGTATAGTGCGGTATAAAATAGTATAGTACGGTATAGTATGGTATAGTATAGTATAGTGTAGTATAGTATAGTACGGTATAGTATAGTACAATACAGTATAGTGTAGTATAGTATAATATGGTATAGTACAGTATAGTATAATATAGTATAATATAGTATAGTACAGTATAGTATAATATAGTATAATATAGTATAGTACAGTATAGTATAGTATAGTATAATATAGTATAGTACAGTATAGTATAATATAGTATAATATAGTATAGTACAGTATAGTATAATATAGTATAATATAGTATAGTACAGTATAGTATAGTATAGTATAATATAGTATAGTACAGTATAGTATAATATAGTATAATATAGTATAGTACAGTATAGTATAATATAGTATAATATAGTATAGTACAGTATAGTATAGTATAGTATAATATAGTATAGTATAGTACAGCACAGTACAGTATAGTATAGTATAATATAGTATAGTATAGGTTACAGAAACCCTATGTTCCTAATGCTCACTGATATAATCAAATGAATCTGCTATTGAAGGTCTTTATAGACTATTATTAGTTGGTAAGGGTTTGAGTGAATAATTAACTCAATCCGGGGTCTGCTCTGTGACTCTGCAATAAAGTATTTAGTAACGCGCGACTTCTAATTGCACCAATTTAAACACACACACACACACACACACACACACACACACACACACACACACACACACACACACACACACACACACACACATAGAGGCCAGGCTTTTTAGATTGAGCGATGTGGCAAACTTATATCGTGATATTTGGAGAGATGATTCGAGAACATTTCGGATCTCGGGGTGTTAAATGTTTTCGTAAAGCCTAGAAAACAACGGGCACAAGCTCAATTTTAGAACAAAATATCATTTATCATAGGAGAAAACATTAAGTTAAATCATACCTGCATGCCAGCTAGGACACAGCCTTGCTTGTTGCTGTGTGGGTTGTCTCTTTGATTGCTCTAAATCGATGTATTTTATGGAAAGTACTTTCAGAACACGCGAGACTTTCAGAAAAAAAAAGCATTACCCGAGTTCATCTTGCCTTATCTATATATTTGTATTAAGAGAAAGACTTTTACTGGTCGACCTAATTTTGAAAGCGGGTTGTAATGATTTTATAATCTTTATTAAAATTTTAAAAAAGCTAATCCCCGGAAGCAGAGGCGAGAGAGGACCACGTTCACGCGCACGCAGCTGGACATCCTGGAGTCTCTGTTCGCCAAGACGCGTTACCCCGACATCTTCATGCGCGAGGAAGTGGCTCTGAAGATCAACCTGCCGGAGTCCAGAGTACAGGTAGGGTGTGTGGGTGTGTGGGTGTGTGTTCACATGGAATTAAGACATGCACGATTTCACGTGGATCAACAGGAGAACTCGAGATAGCAAGTGACAAACTTTACGCAGCTCTTACAGTGGCATCATATTCCAGTGCCATCATATTCCAGTGGAATCATATTCTAGTGGCATCATATTCCAGTGAAATCATATTCCAGTGGCGTCATATTCCAGTGGAATCATATTCCAGTGGAATCATATTCTAGTGACATCTTATTCCATTGGAATCATATTTATGGGCATTATATTCCAGTGGAATCATATTCCAGTGGAATCATATTCCAGTGTCATAATTATTCCAGGGGCATCATATTGTAGTGGCATCATATTCCAGTGCCGTAATTATTCCATCTGGCATTATATTCCAGTGCCATCATATTCCAGTGGAATCATATTCCAGTGCCGTTATTATTCCAGGGGCATCATATTCCAGTGGGATCATATTCTAGTAGCGTCATATTCCAGTGGCATCATATTCCAGTGGCGTAATTATTCCATCTGGAATTATATTCCAGTGCCGTCATATTCCAGTGGAATCATATTCTTGTAGCATTATATTCCAGTGCCGTCATATTCCAGTGGAATCATATTCCAGTGCCGTTATTATACCAGGGGCATCATATTCCAGTGGAATCATATTCTAGTAGCATCATATTCCAGTGCCGTCATATTCCAATGGAATCATATTCTAGTGGCATCATATTCCAATGGAATCATATTCTAGTGGCATCATATTCCAATGGAATCATATTCTAGTGGCATCATATTCCAATGGAATCATATTCTAGTGGCATCATATTCCAGTGGAATCATATTCTTGTAGCATTATATTCCAGTGCCGTCATATTCCAGTGGAATCATATTCCAGTGCCGTTATTATACCAGGGGCATCATATTCCAGTGGAATCATATTCTAGTAGCATCATATTCCAGTGCCGTCATATTCCAATGGAATCATATTCTAGTGGCATCATATTCCAGTGGAATCATATTCTTGTAGCATTATATTACAGTGGCGTCATATTCCAGTGGCGTCATATTCCAGTGGAATCATATTCCAGTGGCGTCATATTCCAGTGCCAAAGCAAAACATTACAACATGGATCTCAGCACAGCTTTGACAAGAATCCAATAATTCAAGTATTTAAATATTAGGCAAATATGTATCATCTTACGGACTGATTGGAGCCATTAGGCCCTTTCCTGAACCTTCAATCCACAGAACACAAATCAGTGTCAAAAAGTAGATCTGAAACTTTAGGCATCAACCTCAGGCTTCAATATTATAACACATATTTGAGATATGGTGCAGCCCAACTGGATATGTGAGCGTTTCCCTAATATGAACATCGCATTTCATTGGTTTATAAACACTGAAGTTATACGAAATATTCTGAAATCAACGTCTGTTTGTCGTACTTTCGATTCAGCTGATTTAGTCAGTTATGCTCACAACTTTAATATTTAAAATGATACTGACGGGACCGTGATTTGAAATGAAGGAATAATTACAGATGTTTCTGGATGAGTCGGTTTATCACTGTGCCTTGGATCAGGGAGAAGTGCAGCCAGAAAAAAAAAGGAAAACAGTGAAGGAAAGATCCCATGCTGACTTGTCAATATTTCCGTTTGCTATTAATAACCTCAGTTATCTATTTCCCTGTTGCATGGACGGTCCTACTCTTCTACTCTTCCACAGTTTGCATGGGTTTCCAGATAGGCACTGGAAAATGAGCCTTAGGGTTCAGATATGTAGCCTAGTACAATAATAAGGTGCATTGTACCCCTGTGTTTGTTGTGTACTTATGCACTGACATTCGGTTCTCCCTCTGGCCAGGTGTGGTTTAAGAACCGGAGAGCCAAGTGCAGGCAGCAGCAGCAGAGCAGCGGCAGCAGTAACAGTGGAAACAGCGCTAAAATCCGCCCTGCGAAGAAAAAAGCCTCTCCATCACGCGAGAGTCCCGGTTCCGAGAGCAGCGGCCAGTTCAGTCCTCCAGCCGTGTCGAGCACCTCATCCTCATCATCTTCCTCGTCATCCTCTTCAAATTCAAACCTGGGTGGACTGGGCATGACCAGCAGCTCCGCCTCTGGGGCCACGCCTGTGTCATCTATCTGGAGCCCCGCCCCTATATCACCCCTTCCGGCTCCTCCCACCATCCCAGATCCCGCACCTCCTACCAGTGCGTCCTGCATGCAGCGTGCGGCGTCAGGAAGCGGAGGACCAGCCGGGGTAGCCTCCTACCCCGTGTCCTACAACCAGACGCCCAGTTATGCCCAGAGTTACCCCAGCACTGCGTCCAGCTCGTATTTCGGAAGCATGGACTGTAGCTCCTACCTGGCGCCCATGCACAGCCACCACCCGCATCACCCTCAGCTCAGCTCCATGGCGGGTAGCGGGGTGTCTGGACACCACACGCACCCACATCACCCCCACCACCTTGGGCAGAGCAACGGGCACCACCACCCTCACCATCACCCGCATGCACACACACACCAGGGCTACGGCGGTGCGCCGCTGCCCTTCACCTCCACAGACTGTGTAGATTACAAAGACTACAAAGACCAAGCTGCCTCACCGTGGAAACTAAACTTCAGTGCAGACTGTTTGGACTACAAAGACCAGGCGGCTTGGCGCTTTCAGGTCCTGTGAGAAGTTGTTGGGGTTTTTTTTAAAGGCATTTCTAGTTTTGTTTAGAAACCCACCACACCATGAGTATAGAACAAAAATTCTCAAAATTGTGCTCTAAAGACTTTTTAAGGAGCCATTTGTGAAAACAAAAACCGGATGTCAAGGTGGAAATCTTCTAAAGGAGGAGATAGACTACTCCAGACTGGTGTTGCAGGATTAATCGCATGCCAAAAGTCTTTGGCTATCAACTCTGATGTCTGTCTGCCTTTACGCCTTAAACAAGCGGACTTTTCCTGTCTCTAGCCCTCGCCAGTTTGCGGGCGGGAAAAAAGAAACACTGTCGTTTCCTCCTGAAACCTGGTTTGGACATAATTGGGTATTTGAAAGACTAAACAAGATCCACAAATCTCCTTGCCTTCCACAATTCACTGCAACTCGCTGCACTTGGACTTCTTGTGTGTCTATGAAGGCAATAAATATGACATGAAATGATACAATGCGATTGTCCTGCAACAGAGAAAACAGAAATGTGAACCAAACTTGTTTCCTGTGAAATGTTCAAAAATGAGCTGATACTTTTTTTTTTTTTTTTTTTTTTGCATTACATTCATTAAATAAACTATGTTTTAAATCAAAACGAATGTTTTCTTTTCTTTTTTTATTCTATATCGACTTAAGAATGACCACCACTACATCATATGTTTGCTGAAATATATTTGATTAATTCATGAATCAATTAGAAAAGAATTCATTACAATGAAAAAGAATTAATTTGTGCGAAGAAAATATGTTTAGGGATCAAATGAAAGTCAATCTTTTTTGTAAAAAAAAAAAAAGAAAAAAGAAAAGAAGGTTTTGCGATGATACTTTAAGACTTATATTCTGAAATTTTTACGTCAGTGAAACGATTTGATTTAATGTTTGTCTCGTTAAAAAAAAACGAATAAAACAATAAATAGGTCTATATTTCATTTCCATATTCGGAAGTTGCATATTCGAGAGCACGTGCACTATAGAAGGGAAAAAAAGAATTGAATCAGTAAAAGAATCAAACCCTTGTAAATGAATCAAATAGCCCAGAATAGGCTCCTGATGCACCGTTCCCTGTTACTGGAGATGAATGAATAAATAAATGAAACTCTAAATCACTTTGTGAACTCATTTACTACGTTTCAACTGAGCACAAGTAGAATCCAACAAATAGAAACAAACTTAGTATGGGGAAGAAGAAAAAAAGAGTCAAATGATGAAGGGTAGTTGCACAATCGAGGAAACCCGGAAATATTCGCAGACGCTTGCAATTTTTCAATATTACCGCAGATTTGGGCCAAGATGAGTCACGTGACGTCATCACAGCACGCCGCTGATGTCTTCACGGCATGCGTTCAGAACGCCAAAGCCCACTTCGATTCACGTACGTCGAACACGTGAAACAACCGAAAGGTCTCGATTACCAACAAACATCACTGTGAAAGGCCGTGCGAAACGATTTCCTGCGATTGCGATTTGGCCAGTTCAAGAGTTTAACCTGAAAAAAAAATAATAAATCACAAAAAAATGAGACCCATTTTGGGAAGCTGTGAGGAAGCTAAACGCTGCCTTTATTGATGTGTCTCAAAGTTTGTAAATGTTGCTGCAAACAAAAATATATTGAGGCAACATGTCAGTACGGTAGATGGTCAGCACAATAGCGATTGCCTCTTCAAATAATTGGCACACTGTCATGACGTAACTGAATAGTCTCCATGCTGGTCCCTACTACAGCGTCCTTTCTCCATCACAGTTATTTGTCGCGCTGTACGTGCAAATAGACGACTGCTTGAAGACGTGGGCTGCGTCTTTACCGCATCTTTACTGCGTCCAAACTGCGTACTTACCTAAATACATGTATTTCACCTACTATATAGAAGGTAAGTACGCGGTTTGGGACGCGGTTTGTTCTCTTGTTCGCCATTAAACGGTTGAGCGTTGCCGTGTGTGTACGTGTCGTGTGAAAACTCCCACACGACGTTAATAGTGTGATTAAAGTGTGTACACGTCTGTAACGCACGTCGATAATGCGACTAAAACAGGAATTATTCCACACGTCTTAATTCCGTTTGTGTTTACTTCGAGTATGACTTTAATCGGATTACGGTAATAAAAAATTGCTGTTTACATGCCAGTTTCTTAATCAGAGTATCGCCTTAATCGGGTTTATCTTGGATTATTGTTGTCAGTGTAAACGCACTGAGTGTGTATACGACCTATCACCTGGTCTGAAAGCCTGATTGCTTTGTGAATAAGGACATCCTGTTATTTTGTTTTTGTTTTGATCTCATTATTCCCCCTTCCCCCCACCGCAGCTCCATTAGAGTTCCGGTCTACTACATTCGAACTGTCGGTGTGTTCGACTTCGGCCGCGGCTGGATGTTAACGATCGGCGAGAGTTGCCGCTTGCAGTCGGGAGATGAGTCGTTAAACGAAGCTTGTAGTGACGCTCTTCGCGGTGTTTGCTTTCTTTATCGCAGACGAAGTGGATTAGATGTCATATTTCTCATATAAACAGACGTCTGAAGTGGACATGTACTGTAGCAACCAGAAACACTTTTCACTGAATAGGTTGTAAGTGAATTCAGTGCCAGTATGTACCAGAAGAAAGTTCAGCATAAGCTTGTGTTATTTATAAACCAATCAAGTGGGGTCTGTATTCTCCATCAGTTTTATATTGATCAACATGACACTTTTATTTTATTTTATTTTTTTACCATGTAGGTGTGGTTTGGGATTCTCTACAGAGTCGCGTGCAATTTCACGGCAGAATATTGAAAAGCACCTTTATATGTTTTTTTGTTTGCATGCGATATTATTATTATTATTATTTTTTTGCCTTTGTTTATTTATTCATTTTCATATGATTCATTTACATGTGATTCATTTCCATGTGATTCATATTCATGCATGTGATTCATTTACACGTAATTCATTTTCATGTGATTCATTTACATATGATTCATTTTCATGTGATTCATATTCATGCATTATTATTATTATTATTATTATTATTATTATTATTATTATGATGATGATGATGATGATGATTGAACATGTGATTATGCCCTGAAATTGCACACACTTTGAAGTCAAGCATGCACACGTGACATCAGGTGAATAAATAATACGTGGTCACGTGTGAAACAAGGTGCGAAGTGTGTCAATATGGCGCGCGCGCGTGAAGTTTGTGTGTTGTCTGGACGCGTCTGGCTCGAAGTTGTTCTCTGGATTTGGACGTCGATTTAAATCGCGTCGACACGCCAATCCACACGTTTCCTCTTCCTGACCAACGCTTTGAGCTGCGCACGAATTTATTTATCCAACCGAAATAAGAACAAATCCCGATTTTAATTAACAACTTGCCGTGTTTGTTTGTCGCCCCCCCCTGGACACGGGGCAGCTGAATAAACATGCCAGTGTGTGTGTGTGTGTGTGTGTGTGTGTGTGTGTGGTTGACAAACAGCTCGGGATTTGCAGTAAATCTGCTCCAAACAGCGCCGTCTAATCTTCTGTCAGGCTTAAAGCACTCAGTTCAGTGATTTAGCAGCAAACACCTGTTTCAGCGGCTCATTACTGCTGTACCGACATGATACACTTTATTTATTCAACACCGCCATCACCGCCGAGATCAGGGACAGGGTTTACACGCAGCTTTCTTGCTTGGAGGAAGAGCTTCTCATATATAAACACAGTGAATACCTCTACTGAGACCGAACCCAGGAGGAAGAGCTTCTCATATATAAACACAGTGAATACCTCTACTGAGACCGAACCCAGGAGGAAGAGCTTCTCATATATAAACACAGTGAATACCTCTACTGAGACCGAACCCAGGAGGAAGAGCTTCTCATATATAAACACAGTGAATACCTCTACTGAGACCGAACCCAGGAGGAAGAGCTTCTCATATATAAACACAGTGAATACCTCTACTGAGACAGAACCCAGGAGGAAGAGCTTCTCATATATAAACACAGTGAATACCTCTACTGAGACAGAACCCAGGAGGAAGAGCTTCTCTTCTGTTCTTCTCTTTTCCTATCTTCTCTTCCCTTCTCTTCTCTTTTCCTATCTTCTCTTCTCTTTTCCTAGCTTCTCTTCTCTTTTCCTATCTTCTCTTCTGTTCTCTTTTCCTATCTTCTCTTCTCTTCTCTTCTCTTTTCCTATCTTCTCTTCTCTTTTCCTATCTTCTCTTCTCTTTTCCTATCTTCTCTTCTCTTCTCTTTTCCTAGCTTCTCTTCTCTTTTCCTAGCTTCTTTTTACTTCTCTTCTCCTATCCCCTCTTCTCTTCCCCTCTCTTCTCTGCCCCTCTTTTCTCTTCTCTTCTCCTATCCTCTCTTCTCCACTCTTTTCCTCGCCATTCTTCTCTTCTATTTTCCTACACTCTCTTCTGTTCTCCTCTGTTTTCCTATTTTCTCTTCTGTTCACTTCTCTTGTCCACTTTTGTTCTTATTTTCTCTTCCTCAGAATCCGTGATTTGATCAGTCTGATTAGGACTTGTCTGGCATCGCGGTCTGTGTTCTGGGGGGACTTGGAGATGTTTGAGGTGGTGTGGTGTTGTGAGGAGGCTCTGTGTTCTGTGGTGGAGGGAGAACTTTGTTTTACACCTGCTTTGAGCTGTACGTATTATTAATGACTGGCCTTGTGTTGCACTGAATTATTTTATTTACCTCATTTATTGCCTGATGTATTTATGATCTTTTTTTAATGCGCTTTGAATATTTATTTATTTATTGACTCACATTTAACTTTTATGTGTATAATGTGACGTTTTGTTAAATAAAAGATTGTAAGAGTCTCTTTTCATCTCTGCTCCTCTATTCTTCTTTTCTCTTCTCTTCTCCTCTCTTTTCATATCTTCTCTTCATTTCCCTATTCTTCTTCTATCCTCTCTTTTCTCTTCCCATATTCTCTTCCCCTCTTTTCCTATTTTCTCTTCCCCCTTCTCTTCTCTTCTCTTCTCTTCTCTTCTCTTCTCTTCTCTTCTCTTCTCTTCTCTTCTCTTCTCTTCTCTTCTCTTCTCTTCTCTTCTCTTCCCCTCTCTTCTCTTCTTCTCTTCTCCTCTCTTTTCATATCTTCTCTTCATTTCCCTATTCTTCTTCTATCCTCTCTTTTCTCTTCCCATATTCTCTTCCCCTCTTTTCCTATTTTCTCTTCTCTTCTCTTCTCTTCTCTTCTCTTCTCTTCTCTTCTCTTCTCTTCTCTTCTCTTCTCTTCTCTTCTCTTCTCTTCTCTTCTCTTCCCCTCTCTTCTCTTCTTCTCTTCTCCTCTCTTCTCCCTCTCTTCTTGCAGCACCCTGTGTAATTGGAGGAATGCTCTTTGGAGCAGGTCTTTCAGGTAAAGGAGGCTTACACATTCACAGCACTTCATGTGGTGTTTGTCATAGTGTCAGCTGTTTGTGCTCGAATGCAGTAGATAAGAGCAGTTGTCAAGTGACTGAATGTAAAAGTAAATAGTTAAGAAAAGAACTCTGCAGAGAAACTAATGATCAGATTAATCACATTTAGGAGCCTAAACATATTTACCGTCTTTATTACTGTATAAACCAGTGTAAGCACCTTTCTTTCTTTCTTTCTTTCTTTCTTTCTTTCTCTCTTTCTTTTTCTACATCAGCTCAGTAAGGCATGCAGACGGTGCTCTGTGTGTGTGTGTGTGTGTGTGTAAATAATTCAGCCTCAGAAATAAAGAGTGCTGCTACGTCTCTGATTGCACCACAGCCTGTATCAGACCTGATCCTCAGCTCCACTGAAGCGTCTCACTGCGTCACACAGACACACTGACGAAGATAGTTGTCTTAAGTTTGCGTATTTACTTTGGCGGTGACTCTATGGCGTCGATGAACCGAACAGGGAAGTTGACAGACGCCAGATTGGAATGGCGTAAACTGCGTGTTTGAATCGTCACACTCGCCTCAAGACAAATTTGCTTCAGTAACGCCGTTTTGCATAGACGGTTTCATTAAACAGGAAAATCAGCGCATATTAAAATAAGTATACAAATCATATGTGAAGTGTCTTATCAACAGAATCAATCGGGCATTCAGTTAAGCCACGCCCCCCCTCAGCCGTGCCGAGGAAGAAAGAGATTCATGGAGCTATGACTGTTTTTACGTCTTTGGGTTCATTTTTATGGATAACCGAGTGCCTGACAGTGTCAGGAACACATCAGCAACAAGAGTGTGTGAAGAGGTCTAAGCATATGACTTTGTGTCTCCTGATAAGTGGAAGAGAAAAGCGTTCGCCCCTACAGCAATCAGTGGCCAAGGTTCAAATGGGGTGGGAGGGGCATACTCTCTCTCCCCTGTCGATCACAGTGACACTAGCCAGTAGGCATCTGTGAGCTCATGTATGTGTAAGAAGGCAGATAGCACTTTTTTCTCTCTGAATGTGTTATGCTGCTAAACTGGAGGCATATATTACGTGTTGTTTAAAACATCATCTTCTTGATCTGGTTCTGGTAACATGAGCCATTCCTTATTTAGTTGGATTGCAGTGTGGTTCCGAGTGGACCGACTTTCAGAAAAGGACTCCTGCCACATAGCACAGCTGGAGCCATTGTTGGTATTTTTGGTGTTATAAGGTAGCATGTACAGTACATGACACAGGGTACATATGTCTGGCCACGCCTTCTTTTACCTCAAGTCAGCATCACTGAAGCTATACCCTGCCCATACACGCTGGTTTAGCTTACACCCTTCCAAAGCCAGTGTTGTGTTGTGCAAATGGACAGCTGTGTCATGACTAGGACTTAAACCTGCCGTGCTGCCCCATGCCCTCAGCTTCAGATTCCAGATTTGAATAATGAATGAATGTCATTTGGCATAAAAACATTATTGATTTACTCCAGTTGTGGTAGATCAATGTTTCATGCTCATGTGTGGCATCTCCAGGCAAGGGATGCTAATCAGGATTGAGAAATCAGCAAACAGTACTGTGTTTTTACAAATTACACCCATTAAACTCACCTTACATTGATGAAGTGAAGATATTAGCTATGATAGGAATAAGATCAACTTAAGGTCTTAAACGTAGCTTGGCTAAAAATGTAAAGTAAACACTTTCCCCATTACTCCAAATGCAGTTGGCCAGCTTGTCTCTTTAGTATTGATCTGGAGTGAGAAGTCGGCATATGATATCATATATTACTGTGTAGATTCAGTGAATCATCATGAAAACTGGGAAAAAGTCACGAACAGTGATTGGTCTTTGAGAACATTGGTGATCAGTGATTGATTGGTCAATGGGAACAACAATGATTAGTGATTGGTTGTTGAGAACATTGATGATCAGTGATTGGACATTGGGAACAATGACCATGGTTAGTGATTAATGGTTCTTGAGAACAATAGTGGTCAGTGATTGGTCTTTGAGAACACTAGTGATCACTGATTGGTCATTGTGAACAATGATGACCATTGATTAGTCCTTGGGAACAATGATAATCAGTAATTGGTCATTGGAACAATAGTGGTCAGCGATTGATGGTTCCTGAGACGTGATCAGTAATAGGTTACTGGCTCTACACGCTGGTGGTGAATCGAGTGAACCTGCTATCTCAACTCGCATAATCAGCGACTGTGATGTAATCTGGAAAGCTGTAATGTGTGCAGGACAGTCACTAACTTCTGCTCAGAAAGTCATTAGATATGTTTAATGATTTGTTGCTAGACACTTAAAAGAAAGAAATAATGTTGCCAAATCTAGCAACATAGCGGCAAGTTGGAAACACTGGCTTCCACCATGTATAACCTACATTAGCTATGTAACCAAACATGGCTAATGTAAACTAAACAAGCTAACATTAGACACCAAACATGTCTAGGCTGATTGGCTACAACTAAACCGTTCCTTTGAAATGGTCCAGAGACTTTGGCTGATCATAAACTCCAGACTAGAAATCTCTTTTTCGGTCTCTCTGTCGTTTCTATTTGACTGTTCTATTGACTTTGCAGCCTCCAGCGTGTGCGCTGGTTCTCTGTAGTTCTCTCTGGCTGTTGTTTGTATGTTTGATGACGCTTAGCACTTTTTGGTTTTTTAGCTCACTTTGAAACCATATCCGTTCACACATGGGTTCTACCACGTTGTGTGCTTTACCCAACATCTTCTCAATGTGGACGCTTGTATACGTGTGTGTTGAGTTTTCTGTTTGCCATGCGTGCCTCTGCAAGAGTGAAAGCTGATCTCCCAGAAGCCTTTGGGTGGTGCTGTCAGGGCTTTGATTGGCAGGTCCAGGCAACAGGAGAGAAGTGCAGGATTAACGGCGGCCAAGCATAAACAAAGCCCGAGGTCTGCGGAGAACTGAGCCTATTCACACACACAACACACACACACACACACACACACACACACACACAATACTGGATATAAGTCCAATTTGAAGTGCTTTATAGAACTAAAAACAAATTATACACTATAAAAACAAACATATACACGATGTGGTCAAAAGTATGTGGACACCTGCGTATTAAACATCACATTTGAAAAGCATGGGCATTAATACTGACTTTTCCCCACTTTGCTGTTATAATAAGCTCCCACTCTTCTGGGAAGACTTTCCACTAGATTTTGGAGCGTGGCCGTGGGGATTTGTGTTCATTCAGACACAAGAGCATTAGTGAGGTCAGGTACTGATGTTGGGCGAGGAGGTCTGGCAAGAAATCGGTTTTCCAGTTCAGGAGTTCAGGACTCTGTGCAGGACGCTCAAGCTCTTTTTTAAAAAAAAAATTATTGTAAAGCATACGAAGACATTCTATACAATTGTGTGCTTCTAACTTTGTGGTATTTACTTTTGACATCTTGTCCAGACTTAAGGATGGACAGTTTGGTGGTTTTCTGAGGTCTTCTTTCATCTTTGGGTAGAACAGAAGCTCAATGGTGTCTCACCATGCTGTTGGTACTTTGAGCTGACCAGACTCAAGTGTTCTCCAAGTAGATACGGGATGTATTTGGGTCCTATTTGGTCCCTGGGCCTATTCCTGACCTAGTGTCTGCTTTTATATCATTGACTCTAGTTTATTTGACTATAAAATGATTAAACAGAGAATCCTCACCATTTAAAATGGCTTGTACATGAGAAATATTGCAACTCGGCACAATCTTTACGACTGTTTCTGGTCCCACAGTCTCACAAATACAATCTATACGATCTAATCTCGATCCGGATGAAACGGGTATTGATTCGCTCGTATCATTCATTAGAAACAGGCCATTTTGAGCAAACTGGAAATGAAGGACTAGACTAACAAATGCAGCACCTTGACCATGTTTACATTTAGTTACAGCAGTTTATGTAGTTTTGCTGTATTCAAGAACAGTTCAGGAATTATAGAAGTGATTGAGGAGAAACTGAAACATACTTCAACACTGGGAGAGCTGAAACACACACACACACACACACACACACACGAAGATCCAGTCAATTTATCCTCAGTGGCTAATTAAATGGGTGGGTGAAACGTCAGTGTCCTCCCCCCTGCTCCTCTCCTGCTTTTCTCTATCCCTCTATCTCTTCACCTCTCCCTCCCCCCCATGCTCCTCTTTCGCTCCCTGCTTTTGTCAACTTTAAAGTGGTCGGCGGAGTGTTCATAATATGTTGCTCTCTGTTCTTTTTTCTTAGCCCCCCTGCTCACTCCTTCGTCTCTCATCTTCCTTAAGTGGGCAGGATGGGGTCCTTTCGGGGCGTCACCCGCCCCTGGTCCCGTCGCTCTTTCATGCTTTCTCTCCTTCGCTCCCTTCGTTCTTTATCCTCTTTCATGCTCCGTGGCTCCAGTCCCACCCTTTCAATTTGGGTTCACCGCAGCGCCACTTTCAAGGCGACTGGACTGGAACTGTTGCTATCTTTGTGATCTTCCTTAGTGTGGGTGTAGTGTGTGAAGAGTGTAGTTTGAGTTAGCGCACGTGTGTGTGTGTGTGTGTGTGTGTGTGTGTGTGACGGGTTCCCGTAACCTTGCCCACTTCAGAATTTATCTAAAAGTACTGAACATGTCATTATCAGTCCACTATTATTCCGACCTTAACACCAGTCAAAGTTCCCTCCATCTTTGAACTGAGGTTTTAACACAATAGCTTGTCCTTCTGACTTAAAAGTGCACTTGGACACTCTCGGTCATGCTTCACTGGCCAAGCACCCGCTCCTGTGCCCTTCTGCCAAAACAAAGTAAATCCCAAATTCCCATTCGTGGAAGTCAGCCAGTAGGCGATCAGAAGCGTCTGGATATCTTCTAAGGGAGGAGGGCTTGAGAAGGTACGTTCACTCAGACTTTAAGGGACGGCCAGGTGGTAATGGGACGCAACCCGTGGACCTGGGGAGCACCAGGCCGCTTCCCGCCAGCACCCACCTGCCCCAGGAAGCTCACGCCATCTCTCGGTAAGAGAATTAGGTGACTGGGTTTGCATACACCAACGAGTCTGACGTCAAAATAACAAACTCGTGTGGCATCCCAGTGAGCACAAAGAGTCTTAAAGGTGCAGTTTGTCATTATTTAATGACTATACAGGGCATTTGCAGCATTGTAATAAAGCTTTAAAAACTTTGATGCGAAATGTCTCAATACAATGAATCGATTGGATCTGGTTTCTGACTCGGAAACAGCTTTTAATACTTTTTCTTTCTTTTTTTTTGTTTTGACTACAATTGCAGTTCAGCTCACAGCCTGCAGAGGGCTTTTAACATTACATACTAAGTGAATTTGTTTAAAGTGTCTTATGAGGACCTAGCAAAGATGTACTCCTGCACATTCAAGTGGCCACTGGTTTCCATGTCTGGGCATATTTCCATTTGAAATACAAAGGATGTTTTAAAGGCTTTACTTCTTCTCAAAACAGCAAAAAAAAGAAAAAATAAAACATCTATTGAGCGTCAGTTTTTCAGGCAGAAACACCTTGTTGATGAGAGAGGCCGGAGGAGAATGGCCAGACTGGTTCAATTTGACAGGAACTCAAATAACCACTCTTTATAACCGAGGTGAGCAGAATAGCATCTCAGAAATCCTGTCAATCCTTGAGGAAGATCATATCGGCTTTCTTCTCCTGTCAGCCAAGAACAGGAATTTGAGGCAACAGTGGGCACAGGATCAGCACCAAAACTGGACTGTTGAAGATTTTAATAAAAAATTATTTTCCAGGAGTGCTTTGAGTCTATATGCATCAGATTTCCCAACAGCCACAGACCAAAAGCTCACTATGGACCACATTAATCATATCGACATATTTAGGAGACGGGTTAAGTTTATACCGACCAATAATGGTGCTTCCTATCGTCGAATATAAGCCAGTGAACAAAACATGGACATATTTAGGGGACGAGTTAAGACCAATGGAGCAAAAACGGCATCTTTGTCCAAACCCGACGATGGATCAGTTGCTCAGTTGGTGCTCACTGGATAATATTCTGGGGTAACAGACGGAGATTTGTCACAGTACAAGTCGCATGTGTTGATGAATGTCTCCTACAGCGAAGGATTCAGTCCATGCAGAAACAGCAAAGAGTTTAATACCAATCTTTATACATTTTCTCTGAACAGAGTGCTGATAATAATCATGAGGAAAGTATGGGATAGTATGAGATTGAGGGCCTACACATTAATTAGTGGTGTGTGTGTGTGTGTGTGTGCGTATCTAACTGCTTTAGCAGTCAGGGGTAGAGAGCAGCAGCATGGGGTGAGTCCCAATAACATTTCTGTAATAGCGTCGGCGCTAAGCAGAAAATAGGCTTAGCATCCGGCTAGCAGAGGCAACAAAGAGAACAAGCATCCCAGCTCAGGCTGATTACAGTCTCTCTCTCTCTCTCTCTCTCTCTCTCTCTCTCTCTCTCTATCTCTCTGGATCTTTCTTTTTTTTCCCAACGGTGTCTGTCTGCTGCTTTCTGTCTCTCAGTTGTTTGTCTGTCGCCTCTGTCTGTCTGCGGATTTCAGGATCGATATCATAGAGTGAAGGCCAGGCGTTTGTTATAAAGCAAAGTGACAATAACAGTCACATTCATGAATATATTCTTTTTTATTGTGTTCTTGGTCTTTTTCTGTCACTCCATCACTTTCTTTTTCCAACACACACACACACACACACAGCTTAGATGATTTCACGCTGCCGATCTGCTCTCTGACAACACACACTATTTAATTAGTGAAATGTGCCCAAAAGAAACACATGCTAGGGTGTTTCTATCACACACACACACACGATTGATCTGGCTCTGTGCTAATGACAAAAACAGCTACATACATATATTTTATGCTGCAGCACTCTTGAATTCTGGATTGTGATTGGTCAGAAGGTGTTGATTAAGTCACAGGTTTATACATGGATTATTTTTTATAATTAATTTAATATGCCATCGTTTCTATAGTAACAGCTCATTCACAGGGACTTGTATGGTGGACGCCGCGTGCCGCATCATTTAAATAGTAAACTAATTTATTTATTTTTTTTACTTCAGATTTAAGACATATGCTGTAATCTAAGTGACGAAATAGGACAGAACTTGTTTCCACAACTATTCATGGATAAAAATGGTTTCTTTTTAAATAAGTTAAAAAATTCCTAATTGACATTGACGGGGAAAATGAGAGGAATAAAACACTTTAGGGCGTGCTATTATAGGAAAATAATTGGTTCTGATGTGGAGAATGATGGAGCAGAGCATTACAATTGAACACAGTCAAGAAATGAATTTATTGCTGTGTTGTTTAATTAATTTTGTACTGTATGTGTCAAAGAACTCATCGCTATAGCTCTTTGGCGGCCATAGGTGGTGGGAGTCGGTACTGCAGTATAAATAATAATAGAGTTGAAGCAGGGTTATGAATAAATTTGACTTGCTGCTTTCTGGTGATGCAGTGTGTTGGTGTACCACAGCAAAATAAAAAAATAAAAAACACCAGCTTTGTTTGACATGTAACTAATCCCCATCCAGGGTGTCCCCCGCAGAGTTCCCTGCGATAGGCTCCAGGGGCTGTATTACAGAAAGATCATAAATTTAGACTCCTATCTTATCTGTTTGGTAACCGTGATCATTTCAGTTAGGACCTCATTGGTAACAAACGCTATTACAGAATAACATTTCCTTCCCAAGTGCATTATCTTATCTTAACTACAGATAGGTATTACCGAACATGACAAAAAAAATCCTAAAATGTCTTAAAGTGTCTTAATTTTAAGATAACCCCACTGGTGTCCAAACTCAGATGGCAACAAAACACTGATAAATAATGACAGACGTCCATGAAATATAATGCAGATAATGCAGTTAGCACAGGAACCGCGAGTCGGAATAGAAAATGGATGGATGGATGGATGGATGGATGAAACCATGGAAATGTGATTTTTCATTGGGTTTATTTCCCCAAGCGATTTTACCTGCGTGGGTGGATTAAGACCTCGTGCCGATGCACCACTGAGGGCCACACTCCATGTTTAATGGTCCAGTCAGTGAAACACATCACATGGCTAAAGACGTCCTTTAAAACGTAGGATTCTACTTTGGCTTCAGTCCTCACCGGTCTACATGACCTACATGCTAAGAAAACAACTCGGATAATGCAAATTCATCAAGTTATTAATTATTCATTTATTCTGGAGCCAATGAGGAAACTACAGGAGAACTTTCTGTCTCTGTGTGTGTGTGTGTGTGTGTGTGTGTGTGTGTTAATTTGGATGCTCGGTTTATAAAAGAGACGACACCCTGGAGCCACGAATCATGTTTATAACTTCGTGATTGAATTTAGTGCCGAAATCCCTCCGTATTTAGCAGGTGTGCAGCTGTTATCAGTTCATGACACGAGTAATAACTCCCCATCCGGAGTGAATCGTCAGACTGTTCGTCGTGTTAGATTCACCGCTTCTCCATCTCCGCCTGCCGCAGCGACAAGCGTTAATACAGGTTCATTTGTCTCCACTTCCCTCGTTGTATTTAATCAGGCCTAGATTTCGAATGAACAGTGCGATGTTTGCTCTGTTTTGTTTTTTTTAAACGAGACGCTCAAGGATGGATGTACTTTGCCCGAGGAGGTTTCTCGATGCGCTTGGGGTTTGTTGGCAGATACACAACGGTACATTTGAACGCTTGGCAAATCCACCCCAGCCTGGCATGCGGTGTTGTTATAGAACTGTGAGAGCACATAGAGTGTGTAGCCAAGTGGGGTAAAAGTGTTGCATTTTTCAATTCTCACCCCGACTCCACTAACATTGCTGAGTAGGACAGAACTGAATAGGTTCGCACGTAAAGAATGGAAGAGCGCTATGAAGAGGATTACATAAAGTCGTAGCGATAGTACTAACTGTAGTAACTCTGCATGGTAGTTGTGTACAGTCTCTAAGCTCATTGTTTGTGTGTGTGTGTGTGTGTGTGTGTGTGTGTGTGTGTGTGCGTGTGTGTGTGTGTGTGAGTCACTTGTTCTTGTTCTGATCACTTCAATGCTCCAGCGAGTCTGAAGAAAAAGGGACCTGAAAGCCCAATTTGTGGCACACTAATTTCCCTTCTAGTATTTCAGCCATTCTTTCTCTCTCTCTCTCTCTCTCTCTCTCTCTCTCTCTCTCTCTCTCTCTCTCTCTCTCTCTCTGTCTCTCTGTCTGTGTCTGTATCTGTCTGTCTCTCTTTGTAGGACTCGTTCTCTCTGTATATCTCTCTTTCCATGTATGTCTCTCTCTGTCTCTATATGTCTCTCTGTATATGTCTCTCTCTCGCTATGTTTCCCTCTCTGCATTCCTCTCTCTGTATGTCTCTCTCTCCCTCTCTCTCTCTCTCTCTCTCTCTCTCTCTCTGACTTATTTTATTTACCTCATTTATTACCTGATATATTTATGATCTTTTTCTTTTTAATGCGCTTTGAATATTTATTTATTTATTGACTCACGTTCAACTTTTGTGTGTAATGTGATGTTTTGTTAATTAAAAGATTGTGGAAAGTCAAATAAGTCTCTCTCTCTCTCTCTCCTTTTCTCTCTCTCTCTGTCTCTCTGTCTCTGTATGTCTCTCTCTCTCTCACTCCATGTGTCTCTGTCAGTCTCTCTCTCATGAGGTATGTCTCTTTCTCTCTGTATAGCTTTTTCTTTCTCTGTATGTCTCTCCCTGCCTCTATATGTCTCTGTGTGTGTCTCTCTCTCTCTCCTTCTCTGTATCTCTCTCTCTCACTCACTATGTATTTCTCACTGTGTGTGTTAATCTCTCTTATTGTATGTCTCACTCATTCCATGTCTGTCCTGTCTGTCTCTCTCTCTCTCTCTCTCTCTCTCTCTCTCTCTCTCTCTCATTCTCAGTGTCTTTCTGTCTGTATATAGTTTTCTTTGTCTGTATGTCTCTCTCTGCATCTATATGTCTCTCTCTGTATATGTCCTTCTCTTTCTGTGTGTCTCTCTCTTTTTCTGTATCTCTCTCACATTCTCTCTCTCTCTTTCTCTCTCTCTGTGTGTATATATAAGAGCATTACTCTCTCTGTATGTGTTTCTCTCTGTCTATATGTCTCTCAATCCACGTGTCTGTCTCTCTCTCCCTCTGTATGTCTCTCTGCCTTGAAGCGAGTGAACAGGAAGAGTGAAGCGTGAGAGAGAAAAAGGAAAGGACTTATGAGGAGTAACAAAGCACATCATAGTCGCTCAGTGACTCAGGATCTGCGTTCATCCTCTCACAGGGACACAGCGGCGCCATGTGTGTGTGTGTGTGTGTGTGTGTGTGTGTGTGGCGTGTGTGAGTAAGTGTGTGTGTTTACATTCTCATACCATGCAGGGGTGTGTTTGTGACAATGTTAATCCTTTTCCACCAACAAGGTGCCAGTGCCGCTGCCTGATGTGGAATCACTCCAAGCTTTTTCACCGCGATAGAGCCAGTTCTCAGCTGCTGGTCCTGGACCAAGACATGATGACGTCTGCGGGCTTGGTGATAGACCTTGTTTTGTCGCCATAGCAACAATCCGAACTAACAACTCGTGACCTCCGTTAGAAGAGTAGTTTGTAATATTTAGGTTGCCCTGCTGCCCACGAGATGAATTGCAAGTGCATTAAAACGCTCTCTTCCCTGTCCTCCACGACAGACACTCTTAGAAATTAGGTTCGTCAATGGTTCATTTGATAATTAAAGGTTCCCGGCCTTCGAAAATGGTATTTTTTTTAATGGACGTGACTTTGAGACGCCCTTGATACTGGATGCTCAAACTGAATCATGGCCGTTGTTTTGTTATTGTTACTTTACACTTTTTTCTGGTACACTCGAGCACTTAAGTTCAGAGACAGAGAGATGTGAAGAGGAACGATACTGTTCCTGAAAGAAAACGGTTCAGGAACTTCAGGGACATTTCTACTTCTAGAACCGGGGATGATATTTTACATGTAATCCTGGGAAAGGTGGCTTTTTTTTTCGGATTTCCCCCTTTTTCTGCCTAGTTTGATTTTCACCAGTTCACCAGATACCAACCAGGCAGGGTGAAGGCTAACACGTGCATCCTCTGAGACACATGAATCCACTACAAACTGCTGCTCATGCTACATCACAGAGCAGCATAGCACAGCTGTCGACCCTCTTCCACATACATGTGCTCACAGACAACCACAATTGGCTAATCCCCCCTCCATCCCCCCCAAAAATAGACACGACAGTTGATTTTGCTCTGTTGGACTCCCGGCCACGGATAGCTGTTGCAAAGTTGGGATTCGAACTCATGATCTCTGGATGTTAATGCAAGCGCTTTTCTGTTTCGTGATTTGTTGTATTGCTTCAGGATTGTAATATAATCCAGATCACGCAGATATGAGTCCTGCTTCTGTTCATTAATCCCATCTGGAATGTGTGCGTTTCTTACACTCATCAACAAGGCTGTTGCATCAGTACACTGTGGTTCTGGTACCTAAACTTGTTTTGACATTTCCCACAGAGCATGTGTGGTGTGTGATATGTGCATTGTGTTGCATTATAATACTTTAAGTGCTGTCATTAAATATGGGGGATTATCATTATTACATTCTTTGTAAGTCAAATGTATAATTACGATTGTATTATTGCAGTACAAGATGGAAATATTTAAGGAAATAAAAAACCACATGACGCATTTGCGGTGGGACAGCATTCTGTCAGTTCTGAACAAAATCTGAAGGGTGGGGTATGCCATGGTTCTTACTGCTAGTACCATGGGTTCTACGGTTCACTGAGGTTCCCCTTACTCACTGTTTAAGTGTGCAGTCTATGGTGCTCCTCTGACCTGCCTTCATGCTGTCCATGTTGTTGTTTCTTGAAGCACAAGCAGTTTCAATCGTATTGTAGCTTGAATCGTATTTCCGAGAATTTCAGCTATCGATTGGCAGTTTTGGTTTTTCAAAGTGTAGAAGACTGATGTCAAATTCAAATCAAAACCCGTCTGAACACAGCCAGTGAGACTTGTTGTCATGTGACCATTTAGGAAAAATGTGCAAAATGTTATTGATACACAGTTGTTTATCTGCAAGAGACAAATCTATCGATCTACTTAGCTAGCTAGCTGTCCATCCATTTCCTATCCATCCATCTATACATACATTTCATGAGGCCATGCGTTATGGGGGAGCCTGGAGCCTATCCCAGGTAACCTGGGGCACGAGGTGGGGAACACCCTGGATGGGGTCCCAACCCACCGAAGGGCGGAATCACACACACACACACACACACACACACACACAATCACACACCCATTCACACGCTATGGACAATTTGGAAATGCCAATCAACCTCCAACGCATATCTTTGGACTGGGGGAGGAAACCAGAGTATCCGGAGGAAACCCCCCAAAGCACAGGGAGAACATGCAAACTCCACACACACAGGACAGAGGCAGGATTCAAACCCCGAGCCCTGGAGGGGCGAGGCAAACGTACTAACCACAATTACATATAAGTACTGTAAAGTCCTTTGGAAAAAAAAACTAAAAGTTGATATGAAAGAGAAATTAAAGAACATCAAAAATATAATTACATTTTTTCTTCTTCTTCTTTTGGTATAACTATGAGGAAAATGCTAAATCATACAATTTAAAGGATAAAGGGATTATTCCCCTTTGCTCAAAACATCATTTGTCCACACTAAAGCTGACGAGTATGTCTTGTGTGATCGCATACGAGGCAGTTACACCTCTCCTCATGATGTGTAGTGTGTGTGACCGTGTGCACTAGGACACCTTGTACTCGGGCCTGAACCACCACTCGTGTTGTACTATTTGTGTGCGGTGTGTATAATGTTATGTTAGGTTTGCTCATTGTGTATGTGAGACAAGTCCTGACTGAAACACTGGGTATAGAGCTCACACGACCTCATTCTCACACATGCAGAGGAGCCTGAAACAACGCCACCAATCAGAGAGCAGATCACCGGCTCACGGTTCAAGTGTGTGTCAAGGAGAGAATACCCACAGTGCACTTCTGTCCTCCCGTGGGTCTCCAAGACAACCAATGAAAAGCACACACGGTTTGCCCTTTATGTTGTCTCTCTGTCTATCTATCTATCTATCTATCTATCTATCTATCTATCTATCTATCTATCTATCTATCTATCTATCTATCTATCTATCTATCTATCTATCTATCTATCTATCTATCTATCCATCCACCTCCATATCTATCTATAACGAGGGAGAGCTGTTGTATATGTAGCCTAATGCACAGGTTTATGTAGCATGTGTGTTTTGCTCATTCTTTAGTGAAGGCTGCATGAGTGATAATAGTATGATGCTGTGCTGATGCTAAACTACCTATTAAGACTACATTCCCAGCGTGCCTCGCTCCACTAATCCGCACACTGACAGCACCTGTCGCAGACAGTGTAATTGCTGAGAGCAGGCAGGAAACTCTCACTCTTTCCCACTTACCTGTGCCACACACAAAAAACACACACATGTTTTTCCATTTCCTTTAGTGCCTTTTGGGATTGACATCGAGAGAGAGAGAGAGAGAGAGAGAGAGAGAGAGAGAGAGAGAGAGAGAGAGAGTGAGAGAGAGAGGGTGTGAGAGAGAGAGAGGGAGAGAGAGAGAGGGTGAGAGAGAGGGTGAGAGAGAGAGAGAGAGGGTGAGAGAGAGAGAGAGAGAGAGAGAGATTGAAAGAGAGTGAGAGAGAGAGGGAGGGAGAGAGGGAGAGAGAGAGAGAGAAAGAGAGAGAGAGGCAGATAGAGAGAGAGAGAGAGTGAGGCAGAGAGAGAGAGATACACACTTCCTTGCTTTGCAAAATTAAACAAAATTTTTGTTTAAATTTTTTTAACAATAAAACTTTGTAGTTTATTTATATAATTATTATTTCTAATTATATTATAATTATAATCGTCATTATCATGTATGCTGCACTTTTTCACTTTCTTTTTTCCCCCCATTTTTTAGTCTTGATAGTGTTTAACACACCATTTCACACTTCATTATGTGCCAATACATCACCTTAAACTGAAATATATATATGTGTGTGTGTGTGTGTGTGTGTGTGTATGTGTGTTCAGGTTACGGCCTGTGCAGCCCGAGGCTGTTAAATTAGGCATTATTTCTTTGTGTATGATGCCAAACAGGAAGTCGTCACTGGATTCATTTGCACACAGACCAGTTTACTCAGTTTTCAATTGCACTTTTGCACTGCAAACTGTACACTTTCCACAGACGTCATTTAAGAGTACTATAGTCCACACCATTACAGAACAGAAGAGAATAATTCCACAGAGCGCAATAGAATAGAATAGAATTTAAAGTGACAATGAAGCGTCGTGTACATACAGACCATATATTCACAATAGAATAGAATCGAATTGGAATAAGAATTTAAAAGAATAGTATACAATACACTCTAACAGAAGCGAATAATCTGTTCACAATAGAATAGAATTTAAACAAACAAAAATCATATATAATAAACACAGAGCAGAATAAGAAATCGAAATAGAATAAAATTTAAAAGGACAATAGTACACAAGATTATAGGACAGAAAGTAATAATAGCATGACACGGCAGTAGAATAGAATAGCGCAATGTTTTATGTACTCCTCTAGTTACCACGTAACTATGACAACTATTACAGTTTTTTAATAACGTATATCATGCTTTTCAACCATTTTATTGGAACATCTAATGTTGTGCAAAATCCACAGGACAACTTAGTTCCTGTTCTCACTTACAGCTGTAAACAGTCTTTCCCTCCTTCCCTCACTTTTCTCTCTCTCTCTCGAACTTAATAAGACAAAACACACACACACACACACACACACATACACAGCTTGTCACATCGCAGAGAAACCGCAGACTATAAACTCCTTTCTCCTGAAGACATTCCCGTGTCTGAAAACTTCCTGACTAGTACAAAGCGCTGACGCTGGAGACTCCTTCCATAAAATAAAAAAGAAACGTCTCCTTAGGAAAAAATATTGCTTTACAATAACATATTAGGCGCACGGTGGCTTAGTGGTTAAAACATTCGCCTCACACCTCCAGGGGCCGTGTGTGTGTGGAGTTTGCATGTTCTCCCCGTGCTGGGGGGGTTTCCTCCGGGTACTCCGATTTCCTCCCCCAGTCCAAAGACATGCATGGTAGGCTGATTGGCATGTCTAAAGTGTCCGTAGTGTATGAATGGGTGTGTGAGTGTGTATGTGATTGTGCCCTGTGATGGACTGACACCCTGTCCAGGGTGTACCCGGCCTTGTGCCCCATGCTACCTGGGATAGACTCCAGGTTCCCCGCAACCCTGAGGAAGGAATAAGCGGTTGAAGATGGATGGAATAACATATTAGACCAAGCTATTTGGAACTACTTATTTTTTAATTATTCAACACATTCTGACCAATCAAATGCGAGCATTCTGCAGCACTGTTGTGTGAAGTCATTGCGCCCTAATCGTGTATCGTGACAGTGTTTTGGCGCGACCTAGCGGTCCGCACCACATCACACAGCTCCCGATCTCGCTCGCTCTACATTCTTGAGTTATTAGGGCACATTAAAAAAAACGTGTTTATTTCCGGTGGTTGAGGAGAAGTAGTGCTTCTTTCCCTGGAGTAGACGTTAGCGTCATCAAAATGACCGGCGTAAACTCCAGTCACTACTTTACTGTAATTTATGAACTGTTCAATCCTACTGGATGGTGATTATTATTATTATTATTATTATTATTATTATTATTATTATTATATTAATTGGTGTTTGGATTATGTTGTTAAAGGCCAAGTTGGGATTTTTGTTTTGTTTTGTTTTGTATTTAAAACTATGACTCTGTAGCCAGTTGTACACGGTCTGTATACAGAAGAGAAACTATTTTACAAACTAGCTTAACAGAATACATTTGAATAACTTTACTGAGAAAACACTTTGTTGCACATCCTCAGAACAAAAACTAGCCTAATAAACTGCACCTTTCCATGTCACGTGCGGTGGGTACATCCGGCATGCTGTGAATGTAGTATGCCTTTAAATATGGTTTAATTGATGGTCCAGTGCAAGGAGCATTTTTCTACCTTTAATTAATTGGCTGTTTAGAGCAATCATTTAAAGGTACATGCACCAGATACAATTTTCTCTAAGAGTGTAGTGTGTATATATGACAAGTCTGACATGTGATCAAAACGATTTAAAAAATAGATGACTGTGGTGCATTTCTTCCAACGTTTTATATGACCTGCGTGAAGTTGGCCCCCCTCTGGCTAGATGACGTCATTGCACCATCATTTAACGTTTTATATGACGTTAAATGATGGTGCAATGACGTCATCTAGCCATAAGGTGATGAGTTTTATTTATTCGTTTGTTTGTTTGTGTGAGTCTATAGTGTGCTAGTGCAGCTACCAATGAGTAGCATTATGTGTTGTCAGGATCTCTGACTTAAAAATCATTTTGTCCACTTAAAAGGATGCCCCTTCACTGCGGCATTATTTAAGGTGGAACGGTTTGGTTATCAGCAGCTCCTCACCTTGTGCTTCACTGTGGTTTTAATTTAGCCCGATTACGGAGTTATTTTTGATCCTCCCCAAAAGCCGCATTGAGCAGCCGGATGACCGCGCGGCGGCGCTGTAGAGGAAACACTGCGGTCAAGAGAGACAACACTGTTCATCCGTTATAACGTTAGTAATAACTGCGTCTTTCCCAGTGCTGATAATCATCTGGCCGACGGCTACTGCTGCACACACACACACACACACACACACACACTCTTTCCAGCACCGGGGAAAGGGAGAGTCTTCACTGCGCCATGCTCACTCTGCTCACCGCGATGTACTTGGTGGTGCGCGCTGCCTCCGCGCAGGTAAAACGCTTCTCACTAAATCTAATGACACGTAACCAGACACATGGCACCCTATGCCATAGTGGTTTGTTCTGTTTGGTTATTTTCATAGAACAAATCTGCTACTGAGTCCATCCATCTGAAAGGAATCCTTAAGCGCGTGGGCTGAGGGTTTTATTTCTGCAGCACTGGGGAAGCTGATCTCTGTGCAATGGTTCATTCATAATGTAACCAACGTAACCGGAGGAGGAGAGAAATATATACCCGCAGTGATTCATTCCAGGGGGGTTAACCGGGGGCTTTATTGCTTTATTAATAAAAGAAACATCAGCACCGTGGACAGCGACCTCCGCGCTCAGGGGCGTGGCCGCCCCATAGGCCACCTCAAACCGTGACCTACTCACAACTCTGAGTGGTTTATGACTCCTACGCAATATAAATAGCTTCAGTGAATCATGTAGCTCAGTTCTGTTGTCATTTAGTGCAAGGAACTATGAAGGAACTCTGAAGCAAAATGGATTTCTGTGGCCGGTCATTTTGCACCAAGGAACACATCAGATGTTCTGAAAATGCAACATTGGCCTACATGTAATCCGGTGGTGGCACGTTTATTTTAAAAATTGTACCAGCCTAAAGTTTTGTATGTATAATTGGTATGATATAGGTGTTTAGCACTTTTATTAGTACATTTTATCAGTCCATACAGGATTTCGCCGAGTTTTTTGTGATCATAGCAGTCAAAAAGGTTTGATTTTGCCGTGACTTTTAAAAAAGTTTCCGATGTACTTTGCAGTTTTTTGGGCTTTTTTTTAAACTACATGATTCTGTGAAATTGCAATCGCACGAAATTGTTTTGCGCGGTCTATCACTGTGATGTTTGTTGGTAAATGAGACTTTTAGCTGTACTCATGTTCGACACACGTGAATCTAAGATGGCTTTGGATGAATGCACTTTCATCCAAAGCCACTTTGTGTTGGTGTTTACCTTCTTAAATGACTGAACAGTATTATGTTCTACTTAACTTAATCATCAACATCAAGTAGTTCCTGGATAACAGTCTACAGTTGCGGTTAACAAACATCTTAAAACGAAGCAAAAGAATGAAATGTTCACTTTATGACCAGTGACTTGAGCCACAGCCAGAACTATTTCGGCACACTAGCACTATCTAGTGTCATATTGACATATATATTTCTATCTATGTAGGTCCAAAGTTCCCATGCACACTTTGAGGGCAAAGCAACAAACATGTCCTCCACCTCCAAACAAACCTGAGGCAGGAAATTTATATTCTACAGACTTTATTACCTGTCTCACGTGTGTTTGGGGCTGGGAAAGAACAATGTCTGGGGAGATTAATGACCGGATTGCTGGATTGCTATTTTAACTAGCAAAAATGAGAATCTATATTTCTATATAGGGGTTACAGCTTAAGCAAAATATAAGCAGCCTATCCTAACACGTTGTTGTTGTTGTTGTTGTTGTTGTTGTTGTTGTTGTTGTTGTTGTTTTATGTCCAAGTAACAGTACAATAACACACCTACATACTGTATGTTGAGTTTGGAGCTGATTATTTAGGGCGGCTGTGGTTCATGTGGTAGAGCAGGTTATCCACTAATCGTAGAGTTGGCGGTTTGATTCCCAGTCCACATGCCTCTACATGCCGAAGTGTCCTTGGGCAAGACACTGAACACCAAGGTACTCACGATGGCAGGCTATTTGTGTGTGTGTGTGTGTGTGTGTGTGAATGGGTGAGTGAGAAACAGTGTAAAGCACTTTGTAGTCATAAATCAGGTCTGATATTTGACGCATAGCTGTGTGTTGATGTTTCTCTACAGGCCTGGTGTTGCTTTATGGTGTGCATGAATCACTATGTTAAGCTAACTTTGTGTGACTGTTACATGAGTGTAAAGATTTTTTATTTTTATTTTTTTGTCACTATTTCGTTGGATTAATGATTTCTCCACGCACTTTTCAAGGTGATTTATCGTTGGCAGACAACGCATCGACTTGCGCCAAAGAGTCGAATTTCAAACTCAACGGTTATCCGTGTTTCCAGAAACGCCCTCCATATATGGTGCTGGAGTGGGCGTGACGAATCAAACCTGAACTGCTGGCGATGTAGCAGGGATTTCTGGGATATGTAGTTGTTCTTGTTTAGACACGAACGCGCCACCAGGTGGGGAAAAAACTACACTTCCCAGCAGCGCTTCAACAAGCACTGACACTGGCATTTCGGTATATGAACAGAGGCGCCTGTTTGGTCTGGTCCTGAGTTGGGAGAGCGCAAGTCCCAGACCAACATCTTAACCCGAAGAACATTTCAATATGGTGAGAGGTTAATATTTATTTTAAATTGGCACGTGCTTCCGGCGCTCTTTGGGTTGCAAACTGTTTTAACAGAGCAGAATAATTTGTATGAAGTTGTTAAACGCTGTATATATAGCATGTCTGTTTTTTTTGGGGGGGAAATGGTAGAATCCGGATATAAACATGATCAGTGTATTATCTAGTTAACATTAACTTAGTTATGTGACGAGCTGCTAAATTTGTATTTCCGCTTCCGGAAAGGAAGAGTTTGGATGTATTTTTATTATATATCTTATTTTTTAATTTTTAATTATTATTATTTTTTTACAGAGCCATGGGTGGGAGACCTCCAACAATACTCGAAACCGCGGTTAATTATTAACTAATTAATATGCATTCCATCTAATTAGCATACGAGTTCGCGAGAGTTTTACCGTTACCGTAGTTACGCTGTGTCCTGTGTGCGTGGCGTCATCATTGCGTCATCATTGTGCGCATTCAGGGGAGAAAAATCGCTTTTTATTATTATTATTTTTTTTTATAACAGTGATGTGTTTTTCCAGACGAATGCGCAAAAATGTTATAAATCTATTCTATTTAAAGTAATTAGTCTAGCTTTCTCTTCAGGCTGTGAACCAGCTTTTCTCTGCGAGTTATACTTAACGCGCATGCGCAGAAGCTCGCGTTGGAATTGTTTGCACTGAAGTGCACTATCCAGATTACAGAGAGATGCAGGTATTGTTTTCAGGTTTTAGGACTTTTTTTTTGTTATGAGTGAAATGCAACAGCACTGCCTTTTGATTTGACTTTCCGTTACGAGTGTGGTTAGGGAAACTGCTAATATATCAATTCTAGGGTGTAATAACATGCCTTATATTACAAATTGCAGAACATCCACAGCATTGTGTGCTTGTGGGTGGGGTTTGTTTTCATTTCCTGTTTGGAACAGCGATACCTGTGCGAGAGAAGAGCCAGAACCGAATAAAGGAGAAGGAGAGACACAAACTATTGCGAGAGTATAAATAAGTGTTCTGGCGCTTCAAGGTCGCTCGTGTCTCGTTCGCACCGATTGGTGAACTCTTGAGTCTCCTATAATAAAAAGTTCAAATATTGTTGACCTAAAACGTGCAGTGGATGTATTTCGTCTCTGTTTTTTTTGTGCAAAGCTTTCTGACTTTTCAGCGCCTTCATGTTCCAGGGCCTCGTGTCTACCTCTGGTGATTATAGCTGTTACGCGACCCGTAATTTCTCAGGTCTGAGTGGGAGCAGGTTGCTGTGTTTTGTTGTTAATTGCTGTTTTTGTTTGTTTTTTTCCCCTCTCCCCCGCAGGCCGAACCGATCCGTGTGCTGGTGACGGGCGCTGCCGGTCAGATCGCCTACTCTCTGCTCTTCAGCATCGCCAAAGGAGATGTGTTCGGCAAGGACCAGGTCAGAAAAGTGCAAATCGACACAATTTAATGTCGAACCAGAGAGCAACGTTCACTTCCAGTGAACAGTTTAAATAGTGCTAAATTAGTTCAGATTATTAATATCCTATTAGAAGGACCACAGCACTTTGTCTTTGTTGTCTCTGTCTTGTTTGTTTTGTGGATTCTTGAAGACACGTCCCCCCCCCCATGTCTTCTGTGCCTCAGCCAATCATCTTGGTGCTCTTGGACATCCCTCCCATGCTGCCTGTGCTGGACGGTGTTGTGATGGAGCTGCAGGACTGCGCTCTCCCGCTGCTCAGAGGTCCGCACCCCCTACCGGTCTCGAATCGGTTTACAACGTCTCCTAAGAGCTGTATAAAATGTGACTGATCCTGATTCAACGTTCCTTTACTGGAACAGTCAGCATCGAGAGTCGAATCATAGCTAAAGATTCGACGAAGTGGTTCAGATTCGTCATGCGCGATTCACCGACGTGCGTTATCCTTAAACGTGATAAAAGCCTTGTTACATACTCCCCACGTTTATATCTACAGATGATGAAACGGAAGAGATCCGATACGTGATTCGCTGAAGCTCAGCCCGTCCTTCACGTAGTGAATGCGTTATCCTTGAACACTCTAAAGGCATGACTCGGTAGCACAGTGACCGCCTCGTTGCACAACGAGCAGCAGGAGGTGTGTGTGATGTGTCCGGTCCTCCTATTGGTCCACTCTGAGCCAATCAGAACAACGAGGGGAGGCGGAGGAGTCCAAAGAATGGGTTGCATGGTAAAAACAGACTGAAGTTCATTCTGATAAAGAGGGTTTCTGATTCATGACTCAGCAGACACTAATCAGACAGATCAGCTAGTCGAGGCAGTTAAGAGGATAAGTGATATTCCTGGGCTCTTAATAACTTATGACATACTACGGTACTGAGTATATTATTAATACCTACACAGACCTAGTGTATGTGACTCAACTATGTAGGCAGCACATTTGTTCCCAAAAACGTCTCGAGGCTTAATAAGCATGGTCGTCTTCTCACATCTTTTTTTTTTTTTTTTTTTTTAATCCTGTTTTGAATATAGCATTGCATTCATATTTTCAGAGAGAGCAAAAATCATTCTAGTAGTAGTTTTTAACCCCATATCGCAATAATATTGTAAACGCTTGGACACGTGAAGGACGTCAACGCTCCGTCATAATCGGACATCGTTTTGGCTTTGTTTTTGCCGAAGGTCCATTTGAGCAAATTCGGCCATCGATCTATTAGGCACGTTCGCCTGTTAAAGTTTAAGCGATTCTGGGTTCGACACATTAAACTACTCGTACTGTTCTTCGATCAGATCGACTCGGGTTTTACACTGCAGCACAATAACACAGCTCGATCTTTATTTACACTGAGGATGTGTGCTTTTTACAGACGTGATCCCTACCGATAAGGTGGAGGTGGGCTTTAAGGACCTGGACGCCGCCATCTTGGTGGGCTCCATGCCCAGGAAGGAAGGGATGGAGAGGAAGGACCTGCTCAAGGCCAACGTGGCCATCTTCAAAACGCAGGGAGCCGCTCTGGACAAGTACGCCAAGAAGACGGTCAAGGTGAGGGCGAGATTCGGTCGAGTTCGGAATTGGACTAAATATTTATCAGGCGGTGGAGAAAGGAGATTGTGTGTCCCGGCTGTTTAGTATTTTATTCATAGTCGCCTCAGTAGGCTAGCGTTTATTTTTCTCCTTTTTTGGGTTAACGACCAAAGAAAGGGGGGAAAATCCTACTCACTCTTGGCTTTCACAAAACAAACTTTTTTTTTTATTTAATTTTTTTTTATTTGGTGTGTATGTTTAAACAAAAAGTGTTTCATGGTGGCGTGACGATGATGTAAATATAGCGCCTGCTAACACAACAGTTACCTTGATTAGATTTGTGGGAGGAAATAAGGTTAGTTTTCTCCTTTCGGTGCTGGAATAAATCCCAAAAATAGCTTCCAACCCAAATCGGTCGTTTGATTTATGAGCTCGTGCTGTTGCTTAACACTGAGTTTAGAGCATAAAAGGGCCGTTTAACGTCACCGTCTCTGAACTCAGGTGCTGGTGGTGGGAAACCCAGCCAACACCAACTGCCTGATTGCCTCCAAGTCTGCGCCATCCATCCCAAAGGAGAACTTCTCCTGCCTGACCAGGCTGGACCATAACAGGGCCCGCTCACAGGTTACACCCCTTATTAATAATACATAAATAAATATCTGGACTACACAGCTTTTAATTGTTGCTTCTAATGAAGCCTGGTGTGCCTTCGTGTGTTTCGAGGTTTCAGTAGGATTTAGGAGGCATTTCTTGCTGTCGTCTCTGTTCTCCTGTTGGTAGGTGGCGATGCGCGTGGGCGTGTCCTCGGACAGCGTGAAGAACGTGATCATCTGGGGAAACCACTCGTCCACGCAGTACCCCGACGTCCACCACGCCACCGTCCACCTGCGCGGCAAAGAGGTGGCCGCCTACGACGCCGTGAAGGACGACAGCTGGCTGAAGGGAGACTTCATCTCCGTGAGTACAGCTCGCAAACACCACCACGTTCCACCAGCAGCTTTTAGAAGGAAGGGAGCTGGTTACGTTCTTAACAGGGCTTCTCTTTTCCCTCTTCCTCTCAGACGGTGCAGCAGCGCGGTGCGGCCGTGATCAAAGCCAGGAAGCTGTCCAGCGCCATGTCCGCCGCCAAGGCCATCTGTGACCACATGAGGGACATCTGGTTTGGCACTCCTGATGTAGGTCTGCAGTGGGGCCACACACACACACACACACACACACAGTCTTACTTCCCTGTCCTTCTAATGCAGTATATTTAAGTTTCACAGCATGAGAAACTCAACATTTTGACTCCACCCCAAGTAGCACCTGCATTTTGACTCCGCCCCCAGTAGCACCTGCATTTGGTTAGTTTCTGTTTGGTGAATGTTCCTCTGTCTCACCCTCACCAGCCTTCCAGTCACAGCACACTCTTTCTTCCTCTGGAAGCCATGTATGTTTGTGTCTGCCTTTCTCTGTCTAGGCCGTGATCACTGAGCCTGAAGAGGGACGATCTGTCTCTGTTCTGTATCTCTGACGCTGAGGACGTATCCTCCCAGCTCGTATTTTCTGCTTAGGCCCTGAGAACATTCTAATTCACTTTGGTTTTTATTTTGGTTTTCCCAGCGGTCCAGATATGCCTGTTTGCTTGTTTTTATGATTGGTTTATTCTAATTTTGTTTATTTTAGTCGAGCTGGTCTGAAACCGATCGTTACATGTTTGAGTTTCAGAGCCAGTTGACCGAGGGGACTGGTTTTAGGGCTTATATCTTGGGTTTTAAGGGCTTCGTTTTGAAGTGTATTGGAGGAGCTTGATTTAAAATGAGTCCAGAATTTGAGATGTTTTTTGAATATTTAGAAGTAAGGGATATCTGCCTAATTCAGCTCTGCATGCGTTAGTTGGTGGTGTTCTCTGCACTCTCAGGACGTTTGGACAGAATTCTGCATGCAGGGACTCTGTGGGGTGTTTGTCTCATCTAGCGAAGTCGTCCTGACCGAGCGGGCCCCGCACCTCACATCCATAAAGAGCTATAGGCAGAATAATAATATTAATAATAATAATAATAATAATAATAATAATACTGTCAAACATTTAGCACAAGATTGTAATGGGGATTTCTACTGAGGTAAATTTCCCTTTAACAGCGTAGAAATCTTTTCCTGTTTTCTTTTTTAATGCGTTCCCTGCCAGACGGAAGCGCTGGTTTTTAAGCCGAGGTAGTCGTAAAGAGTGTTTTCTTGAGCAGGGATTCCCAAACTTTTTCCAGGGCAAGGTCCCCCAAATAGCATTAACATTTGACCGAGGCCCCATTTTGCAAGATGTCTTTAAAAACATAAAAAAAACAGACTTCTGATTATATTCCCCTTTTTTATTAACAAGTAATAGTAATATCTTACATCTTTACATTACATTAGGAATTGATTGTGTGTGTGGTTGTCTGAGAGTGAGAGAGAAAACGTACTAGTGGGAAGGATGGGCACACCAAATTGCTGAATCTCCCAGGGCGCCCCCTGGCGGCCCCCACTTTGAAAACCACTGTTCTATGGTGTTCCCCAGATTGACGTTGTGCCTGGCTTCCTGTAATCTGGTGCTTTTTAAAACATTTTTTACATTTATTTTTTTAAATTGGAAAATCATTATATTATAGTTTTTGGCTGATTTACCATCAAGGCCCAGTTGTGACAAAAGATCTCTCTCTCTCTCTCTCTCTCTCTCTCTGCCTCTGCAGGGTGAGTTCATGTCGATGGGAGTTTACTCCACTGGGAACTCTTACGGTGTTTCTGATGACCTCATGTACTCCTTCCCAGTCACCATCAAGGTCTGACCTCACCTGGTCAATTATGAATTAGTTAGCTTCGCATTAACGAAAGTTGTGGTTATAAAAATGTGAATGTTTTGTTTTTAAAAGAAATTCTATATAACATTCTCTTCACGTTTCTCTGTAATTACTCCGTTCCGTCTGTATAGAACAAGACCTGGCAGGTGGTGGACGCTCTGCCCATTAATGACTTCTCACGCGCCAAGATGGACGCCACAGCGGCCGAGCTGATAGAGGAGCGGGACATGGCGCTGTCCTTCCTCTCTGCGTGACTGATTGATTCCAATGAAAAATGGCACCCAAATTCTTCTAAACTGTAAAACTCCACATTGTCCGCTTGTGTGTATGTTTGTATGATTCCACAAGCTATAAGGACATGAGGAGCATCTGTACCATTTCGTACCAGTACATTAACAGAGTGTTAATTGTTAATAGGGCAATAACGAGAGTAGAAGGTATTCACAGTCTGAAACGCACATTTATTGTCCCTCCAAAAATATGTAACTGCACTATCAATAAAAGGGACATCTTAACTGAAGGTGGTCTCTCAGGCTTCATGATTTTAAGTGGAGATTTCCTTTACTTCTTGATCATATAGTCTAATATTAATAATACATATTACTTTTTTTTATCAATTTCTGTTCAGTTAATTTTTTTTTATATGGGGTTTGGATTGAACCCTAAAGACATTAAGTTGGTACCTACAATAACAGTCATAATGATAACAATTCTATTACTAGTTTATAGACATAAATATAGCCTACTGTATCTAAATTCAAATAATAAATTCATGGTTATAGCATTCTGTATGTGCAACTTTGAGAACCATTAGATTAAAATGTTTCAAGAGGTTCCCAACCCTGTTCTGCTGAGGAAATATGTATAGTATCTCACAAAAGTGAGTACACCCCTCACATTTTTGTAAATATTTGATTTTCATGCCAACGTACTGTGACATACTGAAGCAGGGCATGATCAGTATGCAGTATTCCAGCATGATAACGACCCCAAACACACCTCCAAGACGACCACTGCCTTGCTAAAGAAGCTGAGGGTGAAGGTGATGGACTGGCCAAGCATGTCTCCAGACCTAAACCCTAGTGAGCATCTGTGGGGCATCCTCAAATGGAAGGTGGAGGAGCACAAGGTCTCTAACATCCACAAGCTCCATGATGTCATCATGGAAGAGTGGAAGAGGACTCCAGTGGCAATCTGTGAAGCTCTGGTGAACTCCATGCCCAAGAGGGTTAAGGCAGTGCTGGAACATAATGGTGGCCACCCAAAATATTGACACTTTGGGCCCAATTTCGACATTTTTACTTAGGGGTGTACTCACTTTTGTTGCCAGCGGTTTAGACATTAATGTCTGTGTGTTGAGTTATTTTGAGGGGACAGCAAATTTACACTGTTACACAAGCTGTACACTCACTACTTTACATTGTAGCAAAGTGTCATTTCTTCAGTGTTGTCACATGAAAAGATATCAAATATTTACAAACATGTGAGGGGTGTACTTACTTTTGTGAGATACTGTATATAAAAGCCATCTCAGATAATCTAATGGCTTCCACTACAAACCATTGACCAAAATCATTACCATTATTAGTATCCACTCACAGAACCCAACAAACTCCCATTCTAACCATTACAAATTTTATGAGGGTTTCTATTGGGTTTTTTGTTGTTTATTTTCAGCAGGGTGGTCCTGGAGAACCTGCATATATTCGAGTGTTTTCCCTGCACGAAGACACCCACTTTCAACTCAGGAAGAGCTATTAATGCGCTGATGAGTCGTGTAAGAGCAGGAAAACGCTGCAGTGTGCAGGACAGAGGGTTCTCCAGAACCAGGGTTGGGACCTTGTACAATGTACAAAACCGAATGAATGAATAAACAAATGCAGTACCATGTCTGACCTAAGGGTGGCATTGCATCGCGTCATCCGCTTTGCTCGCGCGACGTTACTCCCCGCGATCTGATTGGCCGACGCAGACGTTACCCTCATCCTGATTGGTCGGTGATCACCACAGCCTACAAGACCCCGGATTGTGTCGTGACTTCCGGGTTTTGGTGCAAAGATCTCTTGAGAGTTTGGCGCAGTTTGGCGACAGTGAGTAAAAACCCGCTGTTCTCGCAGCGAGCGGCTTGTGCAATGTCCAGTGTGCGCACAGCATTCTTTTGTTGTTTTGATTAAAGGCATGCCGGCATGACGTGCTCGGCTTTGTCCGCTTGACCGAGTTCCCTTTTGCCCTTGGAGTAAGTCGAGCTTTATAAGGTAACAAGCCGCAGCACCGAGCTCAGAGCCTGGCGAGCTTTCTCACTGCTTCTGCTTCACTTTATATACCTCGGTTAAACTTCTAATAAATAAAAAAAATCACCGGAAGTGTTGACTTACAACTATAGCTTATGCAAGTGGGGTGCACATATTTATGAGTGTGTGTGTGTGTTCAATGATGACCTCCCCACTGACCTCCCCCCTCCCCTCAAAAAGGGGTAGAAAGTCTTTATTTACCCCTCTAGATGGGAGGGGAGGTGGGCTGTGCTACAATTTGGTGAAAAGGACTCCGTACTCTCTCCCTCTCTCCCTCTCTCTCCCTCTCTCTCTCTCTCTCCCTCCCTCTCTCTCTCTCTCTCATATCGGCTCAGATCACATATAACATCGCAGATTCAAATACTAAGCTCTGGTTCTAGATTAAAAACTATCTATTATTAAAGTTTGGGGAATTGACCAGCAGAGGACGCTGCTGAGGACGAAGAAGGGGGAGTGGTCTGGATTGGACACGGAATAAATGAGGATGCGACGGTGAAATGTTCAACATCACGGCTTTTTAAAAGTTCACCGTCTTCAGGGAACACCTCCGTGCCGGTTTGAGCTCGAAACAATCGGTTCTCCTGCACCGTTCGGACACGAAGGGCCGACCCGAGAACACGCACGAGACCGGCGCGTTAATTAAACACGGAGCGAAATCTCGCGAGATCTCAGAACTGTTGAGAAAACTCAGGACAACAACGTGATCGTGATCGTCATGTCGGTTCTGTCAGTTGCTGGTGAGTGGTAAATAGTCCTAATGATGTATTGGACTCTGTGGACTATGTTTAGGGATGTTAGATTGTTTATTCATTGTATTTGTGCCATATTTGGATATCCTTTAATCTGTTTCTATCTAGGGTTTTTTTTTTTTTCTTTTCAATCCGAACATCAAATTTTCCGAGGTCTAATATATCGTGTCCTTGACCTAGTACTTTTCCGTTAGGTAAGGTGTGTTACGGTTCGGTTACGAATACAGATCTAGAGCTTTCCATACCAAGGTCGAGTACCTGTATCTGTTTCCTATTGTATAACTGTAGTATGGGGGGCTCTCCCATGTGGCGCTCTAGGGCATCAAACCAAGTTCGGTTTCAAAGGCGACTGTTGAAAATCATCTCCATCAAGTTAATTTGTAAGTCACTGGCAACCGGTTATGGATATCCCAAAAAGTTCGGAGGAACCCGAAACGTTGGTGAGAAGATGTTTCGGACCAGGCTGGATCGGCGAGGGAAGGATGTAAGGAGGAACGGAGAAGGGTACGGAGTGAGGAAGAGGACGAGTTTAAAATTAAGCCGCTGATTGGTTGGCTGCGAAGCACATCGTGGCATCACCGCTGGCGGCTGGAATACAAACCAGTGTGTTTTCAGGCAATTATATGTTGGCGGAATCTCAAATATTAAACGTGACTGTTCAAAAATGATTGGAATCAGCGTTGGCTTGATTACGGAAGTAATTCTTGGTACCAGTACTGAATTTCCATAGGTGTGCATCTTGACTTTTATGCTCTTCACACTTGGTTCTGTCTTTACCGGTCTCTAGAGCTGAGTCGAGGTGGCTTCAACGGCGTGATGACGGAGTTCCAGGAGAAGCTCCGGCAGCAGCATGAAAACTCCATGCACAAGGAACTCGAGAAGCTGCTCTCCACTGCCAAGGGTGCAGAAGCTGAGGTAGGGCTTTATAAACAGTTCACTTCAGTTTCCCGTCTTCATGAGAAGTCCATCCTTATACATTCCTCTCAGTGCACAGCTTTACACTGAGGTCCTGACTGCGCAGGCTGGCGTCTATAGAGCATTCAGAGCTACGCTGTAAAGGAAAGGTTATGAAATGAAGGACGCCGCGGTTATTTGAGAAGCGACAGGAAAGGAAGTCAGGAAGGAGGACAGGGACTCCTGATTTTGTTACGAGGGGATGCGAGAGGAACTGTCGCAAAGTTGTAATCAGAGAGGCAGGACTGATTTCCTGGAAGTGTCCACTTGAATTCAGACCAGCGTTGTTTCCTCCCTATTTCTAGGAAAAATCTAGGAGGTGGCTAACATGACAAAAATATATCATGATACTTGACGTTTTTACGATGCGTCACATGGACAGGTTTGGGGAGTAACGGAATACATGTAACAACTTCCGTAATCAGGATACCGAAAAAACGGTAACTGTAATCCGTTACGGTTACATTAAAAAACCAAACAAAAACAAACCTAAGTAATCAGACTGACCAAGTGGGCGTGGCCTGGCATTCTAATGAGCACACTCGATTGACGGCTGTCGGCCGGACTAGACTCGACGAGAATAGGTGTTCGAATCTCTAGGTCAGGTTTTGTTAGTTAGCGTTTTCTCGCTCGGGCGAAGAGACACGAGGAGACGTCTATGCAGACACACGTCCTGCCCGAGTGTTTTCTTTTTAATGATGATGGAATAGAATGAACCGTGATAAATAGCAGATATTTGCGTAGCGTTCTGTCGTACGAACAAAGCGAGTGTGCCTGGAGATCTGCGTGGGCGACACACACACACACACACACAGAGACAGAGTTTTAATCAGGCTTCTGAGCTCTGACCCAGTGATCCAGCGGTGGCTCCTCCAGCAGCAGCAGGAGCTGTAATTAAAGTGTTTGGTCCCCCGAGAGATACCGATCGCTTAATTACACCCCTTCCGTCCAACGACGCGAGATCAAAGCCGTTAGCGTGAAGGTCAGAGGCGGCAGTCTTAATTACCAGAACACGCTGATAAGTGTCGTGGCGTGAGAATGAATCATCGGGTTATTCGTAGCTGATGTATTTGATCTGGAACGAATCGGGTTTCTCGCACTGACGATGAAATGTGTGTGTACTTCCTTGTCAGGTCTCCAGAAAAGATTTCGAGGGGTTTAAGCAGCTCTTCCACAGGTTCCTCCAGGTGAAGGGTCCCTCTGTGGAATGGCCCAAGATCAACAGACCTCCTGAGGACTCGGTGAGATACACACTGCAAACTGAATCCCACACACGACGCTTTAGATCAATCTAGATCACCCATATCTGCTGTACAAACAGTACAAGTACATGTTTGTGATGCTGTAATCTAGCAGGTATTCACCGCTTATTTCCAAACTTATCTTTCAGTTCTGCTCTCAGAACGATCCGGACGTGCTCCGTGACCGATATTTCTGAGAAAGATTTGAGGCAGAACTTCCACTGCTTGTTCACTACGTTAGTTACGTTTGCAGAACATTGTGTTCATATGTTGTTGTTTTTTTTTTTAAACGTACGGTTAGGGGAAGCATTGCCCTCTGTGTTGTGATAAGAGACGGAGAGAGAGCTCATCCACATTACTGAGAGCTGCCAAGCGTCCAGTTATCAGCTCCCTCTTACTGAGAGGGGTAGACAGGAAGTATGGGTTCAGATAGCAGGAACAAGAATAGGGGAGGTTGCTTCAGAGTGATGGGGTGTACAAAGTGAATATGGTGGATGAGCATAGGGATTGGGATTGGCCAGGAATGGGTTTGATTAGAACCAGGCTGGGTTGCTTTAGAGGTTTTAATCTAAATTCACATGTTTATTACATGAACCTAATTTTTTTCCACGCTACATTAATTTTTTTTTTACTTCACGAATTTTTGCTGCATTGGTTACGATATGAATTTCCACTATCTAATTTTTGTTGCATTCATTTTTCTTACATGAATTCTATGACATAAAATGTTTCCTACTTGAAAATTTTACTACATTCATTATTTTTTTTACTACTTGAAATGTTACTACATTAATTTTACTACATAAACTTCTTACTACTTGAATTTTTGCTACATCTTTATTTCCACAATATAAATCTTAACTACTCGGATGTTTACTACATTGTTTACTATATTAATAGTATACTATACATTTTTGCTAAATTCATATTTACGCCATGAATTTTTACTAGATTCATTTGCACAACCTATTTTTTTAATTTAATTAATTTTGACTCATTTCCACAACCTATTTTTTTTTATTATTACGAAATTTTTCTACATGAACCTAACCTACCTAACCTAACCACAACCTAAAGTTTTGCTACATTCATTTCCACAACCTATTTTTTATTAAATTAATTTTTACTCATTTCCACAACCTTTTTTTTTTTTATTAAATGAATTTTTACTAGATTAATTTGCACAACTCTTAGCACCATTTTTGCTCTGAATTTTTGCGGCATGAATTTTTACTACTTGAATTTTACTACCTTCATTTCCTCACCCTTTTATTTATTATTAAATGAATTTTTACTGCATTACTTTTTTACTGTGTGTATTTGCACAGCCTGCATGTTTACTGCACGAATGATCACTACATTGTTTACTGTATGAATTTCCACAAACCTAAATTTTGGCTACATGAATTTTTACAACTTTGAAATTTTACTACATTCTTTTCCACACGCTAAATTCATGCCTCGTGAATTTTTACCTAAATAAATTTCTGCCTCATTCACTTTTACTGCGTGAATTTTTATGATTTGATACGAGTACAGATGTTTTTAATTTCTAATTCTGCTTATTTTTACTGTGTGAATTTCCAGAATCTGAATTTTCACTCACTGACGTTTCAGCATAATTTCTCGAGGGCTGTTTTTTCATGGGTATGAGAAGAGCTTTTCGAGTCATGAGCGTTGGTCTCTTACTTTTTCTTTTTTTTCTTCTCCGAACAGAGTTGCTCTAGTAAGTGCACCGGCACTTTATCAACTGCCTATAATGAGGTAGTGACTAACTGGGGGTGTGTGCCTCCTAATAGTGTGACTCTGGATTTGGACGTAAGCGGTGTGCATGTTTCTGAAGTGTGTGTCTACCCCCCCGTCCCTGTGTCTCTGTGAAAAGCCTGCAGCGTTCCACTAATATCTCCACACAGAGCGCTGGACTATGAATAGCCTCAGCCCTGCAGCATTCGGCCACAGAGAAACAGGAAAAGAGAACTATGGGTCTTGAAAGATGACTGACGCTTCTTTCATCCGGACGCCAGTTGTTCAGCTCGGGTTACTAGACCTAAAACGGTTGATCGGGAATCAGAAGTTCAGCCATTTCCCCTGCTGTGCACCTGATACCACTTGGTAATGAGGCATCGAGTCGTATCAGGTGGGCGCCATGCTCAGCCGCCATTGTTCAGAGTCCAGGCGAGCTGTTGGTCCGTATCGACAGGCGTGGACACGTCGTAAATTTATCCACTTGATGCATCGTGTGTGTGTGTGTGTGTGTGTGTGTGACCTCAACAAAAAGTCAGATGTTAAAGAAATACTATTTGTGTCTGGTGTTGTGCTAGCAGGAGAGTCCTCCACGCACGGTAATTAATCTGGCTAGTAAAAAAAAAACCAACCTCTGAGATGGGTCGAACGATCAGCGAGCTCGAAACAAATCTTCAGTATCGATATTGTTTAGACTCTCATTGCAGAAATTAACAAGCAGCACGACCGCGACTAGCTTCCGTAAAGGTCTGGTGTCTCGTCTGAGCCACAGGGACAGTGTATGCTACAGGGTGCCCTTGTGAACCGAGAGGAATGTGAAACCCGATCGCAAAAACGCCTCTTTGAACTTTTCCCAGCGTCACCTTGGAGGCGATGACCTTTAACCCAAGCCTGTCTCTGTAACCCTCGATCTGAATACGCATTGCTAGGATGCGTAGTCGTTCTCATGCCTTGTCCAGGTGGACATCTTTGCTGTTGTAGGTCACCTCATATGTGAATCCATGTTGAGGGATTTGTCAGTACGGCTAAACCCCTCGACGTTAGCGGCTAATGCTAAGCATGATTACAGTGGATTTTTAGCCATGCAGCGTCTTTTTCCTTAGCAATTAATCACCGTTTCTAACGTAAACGTCAATCTTCTTGGTAGTTCTGATTTCTTTCCGCGGTACCCATGCCTTTACGCAGTCCATATAAGAGAGTTAAATCTAGCTTAATTGTTAATCAGAGCCATCAGATTGCTAATGCTCGATGTCTGCGTTATCTGGTCGCCTAGCAACACTGTTCTCAATGAACGTGACTACTTAAAAACGATGAATTTATCGTGTGTTCGTCCTCCCGGTACCGTATCGTGTTAAATATCCAGTCAGTAATAACTTTTAGCCAGCTGCAGCTAACTCCAGTTAACCGATAGCCTGGTTAGCACGCTTACGCTTACGGTGCTGTGGAACAAGCACCCTGATTTCTTCTGTTTTTGTGTATATCTCGTGTTTCAGAAATCAAAACAAAAAGCGGAGATCAGACCAAGGCAGCCTGAGACAATACAGTTTTAAAATGTTATCCTATACCAGCTGGGCCTGTGTGAAAATGTATTCGCACCAGTAGTTACTGATTCCCCAAATCTATGAAATTGCATTGATCAGGGGTTCAGCTGGACTAGATGCAACCAGGCCTGATTACCGCAAACCCTGTTCAGTCATCCAGCTGTCCTAGCGGAATAGCTAGCATCGCCTTAGCTTAATTTGTAGCACGTTATAAAGTGAACTGTGAGGTTTTAGCATTAAACATTGTTGCATACTTTCTGTTTAGAGGCTCGGTGACGGGCTGAAGCCATCTTTACTCCAGAACAAGCATTATCTCATGTTTACATTGCAGCTGAACCTGTGGTTTTCTGGATTTTTGGGTTTGTTACCCTGGAGTGTGTAATTTGGTGGTTAAATATGAGAAGGCTTATTTTCATGTCCTAGATAGTGTGTGTGTGTTGCCAGGGAACTGCTTTTTGGGCACTTAGGCCTGCCACGGCTATCATGAGGATAAATACAACCCCTTCTTCTCTCTCTCTCTCTCTCTCTCTCTCTCTCTCTCTCTCTCTCTCTCTCTCTCTCTCTCTCTCTCTCTCTTTTCCTTCTAGTTCATTCCTTCCTTCACCCATTCCTTCCTCGCTGCCCTTTCACACTTTTTCCCCCCCCCCTCATTTGCTTGCAGCGTTACCGCTTAAGCGTTTCAACAGGAATAAAACGCATTCGAACACACATTGAGCAGATCTACACACTTTTTTTTTTTGTCATGTAATATAATATTTTTACATAGTGCTATAAATAAATGATAAACTGTCGCCTCTGCCTTGAATAAGTACGGTTTTCGTGTCCGTGTGGTTTCTTTTAGACAGTATGCTGCAGCAGTTGTTAAAGGACCGAAGTAGTGATCGTGATGCGGTAACTCCGTCTTGGCGTTTTCCCCTCAGATCCAGCCGTATGAGAGGATGCGGGCGAAGCCGTTACCGCAGGGTGTAGCCGCGAGTCTGAACAAACTGGCCGTGGTGAAGCTGAACGGAGGTCTGGGCACCAGCATGGGCTGTAAAGGCCCGAAGAGTCTGATCAGCGTGCGCAACGAGAACACCTTCCTGGACCTGACCGTGAGGCAGATCGAGGTACGCTAACTCGAGTGGATTCCGTGAGTTCGGTCCGCGCTGCGTAAAAGGTCCGATTGACCTGAAACCAGATTCCTTAAGTCTGACCTATTCAGTTCCATGTTTGGATCGTCTGCCAAACGATTGGAATGTAAAAGCGAACGCACACCAGCGAGACAACATGCACACGCACACACACACACACACACGCACACACACGCTAGTTAAATGTGTCGATAAAACAGCTTGCCGCTGTGGAGCATTTTGCACCTGACCACTTTTATAACCAACTTGTACACAGTGCTCATTATCAAAGATATGCAAATTCACTCATTCCTATGTAAATCACGGCACCTCTTCATTCATACATATTTTAATCCATTCTCTTCAAAGGTGCTTTCATGAGTGTGTGTGTGTGTGTGTGTCTGCGCACGTGCGCTCTGCAGCACCTGAATAAGACGTACAACACTGACGTCCCTCTGGTCCTGATGAACAGCTTTAACACGGATGAAGACACCAAGAAGATCCTGCAGAAATACACTCACCACCGCGTCAAAATACACACTTTCAACCAGAGCAGGTACACACACACACACACACACACACACACTCACACACTTGTTCTCCCTTTCTTCCTGTAGTTAAATGTATTTTTCACACTTTTTGCTTTCCTGACTCTTCTTTCATGCTTTTCTGTATTCATCATTTTACCTCTCTCTGCAGATATCCCAGGATAAATAAGGAGTCTTTGTTGCCAGTGGCGACCAGCATGGGTCTGACGGGGGAGAACTCGGAGGCGTGGTACCCTCCGGGCCATGGAGACATCTACACCAGCTTCTATAACTCTGGCCTGCTGGATCAGCTCATCATGGACGGCAAGGAGTACATCTTTGTGTCCAACATCGATAACCTGGGTGCCACCGTCGACCTGCACATCCTCAACCACCTGATGAGCCAGCCAGCCGAGAGGCGCTGCGAGTTCGTCATGGAGGTCACCGACAAGACCCGTGCTGACATCAAGGTGAGGACCAGGAGAGAGAGATTGTGTGTGTGTGTGTGTGTGTGTGTGTGTGTGTGTGAGAGAGCGAGACCTGTGTCGATTTTTACCGGCTTTAGGCAACAGGACGTGTGTGGTGTGTCTCCATCAGGGTGGGACTCTGATTCAGTACGACAAGAAGCTCAGGCTGCTGGAGATCGCCCAGGTTCCCAAAGCGCACGTCGACGAGTTCAAATCCGTCACCAAGTTCAAGATCTTCAACACCAACAACCTGTGGATCAGCCTGCCTGCTATTAAGAGACTGCACGAGCAGAACGCCATGGACCTGGAGATCATCGTCAACCCCAAGGTGAAGCACGCACGATAGGATGAATGAAAAGCGTATCGTCTGCTTCATTCAATAACGCGCTAACACACATGGCAGCGTTGCCGCCGCACAGCTCCGGGACCTGCAGGTTTGGTCCTGATCTCGGGTTTCTGTCTGTGTTGCGTTTCGAATGTTGTCCCAGTTCCAGCTCCTGAAACATGCTAGTAGGTTACGTTAACTTGTCCCCTAGGTGAAAATGTGTGTCGACGTCCCATTCCGGGTGTATTCACACGTCACACCCAGCGTTCCCGGGATAGACTTCGGGATCGAAAAAAACAAGCCCCCCCCCCCCCAAAAAAAAAAAAAAAAAAAAAAAAAAAAACAACGATGGATACGTTTATTAAAACTACGCCTTTGTTCTCTCCATGCTGTGTGTCCAGACTCTGGACGGTGGTCTGAACGTGATCCAGCTGGAGACAGCTGTCGGTGCTGCTATCAAGTGCTTTGACAACGCGCTGGGCATCAACGTCCCGCGCAGCCGCTTCCTTCCGGTCAAGACCACCTCCGACCTGCTGCTGGTCATGTCCAACCTGTACAGCCTGGACGCGGGCTCTCTCAACATGAGCGAGAAGAGAGAGTTCCCCACCACGCCGTACGTCAAACTGGGCAGCTCCTTCACCAAGGTAACCGCGTGACCTAGTGTTGGTTTAGCACTGATGCTGTGTTGTGCTCCACTGCTCTTTGGTCAGATTTCAGCTGTGGACTAATTGCGCCATAAAGCACACAGCACAAAGGTTACGCGGCGTTCAATCTCCAGGCAAGTCCGGAATACAAACTGGCTAATGTGTGACCGTGTGCCAACGTCAGCGACCTGAGCGCCGGATACATGACTAGATCAGTTCCCAAGTGTACAACTGTGTAACGGAGGTATCGTGTACGTGTGCGTTTTTCTGGTGTAGGTGCAGGATTTCCTGCAGAGGGTTGAGAGCATCCCGGACATGCTGGAGCTCGATCACCTCACCGTGTCTGGAGACGTGACCTTCGGCAACCAGGTCACTCTGAAGGTAAATAACAGAGGAGGGAGGGAGGGATACTGGATACTGTGTGTTGATGAAGATGGGGATAGATGGACAGAAACGGTTGGTTGGTTGGCTGGATAAATGGCCGAGATCTATTACACAGATGAAAGGACCGAGATAAGTGGATACGGACGATAGATGAGTAGTCGGACGGAGATGGAGTCGGATGAACGGATAGATGGAGATGTACAAAAACCGAGTTTCCTCTGTGTTTCAGGGCACGGTGATCATCATCGCTAATCACGGAGACCGGATCGACATTCCAGCCGGAGCGATGCTGGAAAACAAGATCGTCTCCGGGAACCTGCGCATCCTGGACCACTGAAAGCACACACACACACACACACACACACACACAAACAAACTGAATGACACAGATTTTCCTGTCCTTTATTCAACGTGTCCTCCACCTCGCGCCTGTTACAGTGTGTATGTATGTATGTGGGTGTGGATGAATTTTAAACACCCTTAGGGAATTCCACGTCAATCGCTCTCATTTCGAATGTAAAGCCGTGAAGCTCGGCTGTCCGAGCTCGACCGAACTGTAGCTCGTTGATAGACTGAGCACACTGAAGCTCCCAGCGTGATTGTTTTAGTTACTGATCCAGGATCTGCTGCACCTTTAGCTCATAACCCTTACAAATAAAGAGTGGGAAGGCGGAGTCTAGCCTAGTTACTATATACAAACCTCTGTGTGCGTAAAGGCAGCGTGTCGACTGTTACCTGGACCTTCTGCATTTCAGAGATTAAAGTGCAATATGCAGTTATACCACCACGTTATTCTGATCTTTTTTGGGGAGACAATAGAAACCATTCGAGAAATTCTATTTCCAGAACAAATACCATTAAAACCTTTAACCCATGTAGAAAGTTTTGGGCCATATTCTATTAGGATTTAATCCATTGTACTGGTTTCCACTAGATATAAACATGCCACCAATAGAACCCAACACATTACCAGTAGAGAATACAATTCCCATTAAAACCATTAGAAGTCCTGTAATGGTTTACACCAAATTGGGGTTGTTAGGGGGGGGTTTTTCAGCAGGGTAAGCTCTGTACATTTTGTATGTTCAAAATTGATATTTTCGATAACATATTTTAGACCTGGATGTTAAAAACATCGGACGTTAGAAGATTTAATTCGTTTCTTTTAATTATTCACGCCATCGTGCCCTGCGATGGACTGGCACCCTGTCCAGGGTGTACCCCGCCTTGTGCCCCATGCCCCCTGGGATAGACTCCAGGTTCCCCGTGACCCTGAACAAGGAGTAAGCGGTAGAAGATGGATGGATGGATGGAATTATCCAAGGCGTACTGTTTCAGCAGTCCGCTGACTGAGCGACTCCATTTCGTACATTTTATACTTCAATTTGCTTCGCGTTCATTTCAACTTGCCTCTAAAAACAATGTCAACACTAGGATTTGACTTTTGAATTGGCAGTCTAGTGTGAATAAACTGTTTATAAAGGCTGTTCAGAACATACAGGGCTGTAGCCCCTTCACTAGATACAGATTACATACTAGATTTCACATATTCTTAATGTTGCTACGCCTTTATAACCTAAAAACGAACAAAACCCTGTCTTATAAAAGGTTTGATCGTCATCGTATCATCTCTATACATCTCCTTTCACTGCATTATAACTACCCTGCTTTCTTTCACGTATATTACTGGATCCATTAGGAGCACTTTATAACTGACGAGGTGTACAATAGGACAAGAACTATGTATATTTTACAAGAGTGAGGAAAAACCCACAACACACACAAGAACCCCTTCTGTAATATTGTAAAAGAATGTGTGTTCTCCATTTCATGCTTTATTTCACAATGACAATGTAGAGTTGCTCTACAGCAGTGTCTGCTGGTGAGTCAGCGGCACTGCAGAAACATACAAACGACTGAAAACAATCACAAAATTCCTTCGGCAAATCAAGTTTTACAACACAGGTAGTAGGTTCTCTGGCTCTTACGATAAATACTTCACACACACACTGTCATGCACGTCCCGTCCGACATCACGAGTTTACAAGTTATTGCTTTAAATACAGGACTTTCGGCCGTTCCTGTCCCAGACTCGAGGTTTAGCGGCCGCGTTGATTGATTACTGAATTTATTTGCATTATTGTGAAATACAGTCACTAGACTCTGTAGAAAAAACACACCGGCGTTGAGGTCACTTCCTGTCTCTGCTACGGCACACATCTCAGACTGTAGCGCAGCCCGATATTCCCATCGAGACACTGCAGGAACGCTAAGGCACAGGTGAGAAGAACCGCGGGGTCGGGGATACAGATCGTTTACGCTGTAGCTTGTGCGATACACGCACTTGACGATTGAAGTCAAACAAAAATCCATAACAGTTCCGGTCGTCGGTGTTCGGTTTGTTAAAAGCAACCGTGTGTAGAATTATTTCAACACATCGGAGTTTATACTGTTTCAGAATAAACACGGATTAATCCTCTACTGCATGAATTATTAATTTAAAAAAAAATAATTATTACTCTTGAATTAGTTCAAGTAATAAAAAGGAAGTTATTTAAATTGGTAAATTGTTGCCATACGGCGCCAATGTGCAGCTGTGGAAAGTATCATAGTCCAAAAGTAACATTAGAGATCAGTTAAGTGTTGCGTTATGGCAACACCATGCAGTAAAGGGTTCGCTTGTAATTCTGTCATGTTTTGCCTTACAAACATAAACTTTTCGGTCATTTCGTATACGTTGCTTGTTTGAGGTCACCGTGACCGCTGCAGTCATCTCTCGAGTTGGTGGAGAAGGAACCGAAACCTCGGTTCGTGTTTTGATCACGCAGTACGAGATGTGTGATGTACAGTGTGGAAGCCTCGTTTATTCTGTTAATTTAATACTCAATTAAAGCAATCCTCCTTCAGGTGTGATTTGAGACGGGTCCTCGTGCGCGACGTCTCCCGCATCACAAGCGTGCTCGATCGCGGTAAGGACAACAGCGTGTGCTCTTCAAAAGGGTTCAAAAAGTACGAACAGTTTGCTTCGTCTATTTGGAAAAGTGTCCACTAATGTCTCGGGTCACAGACCAGAGGTCACGTAATGAGGAGTGTTTGTGTGTCATACGGTGGTGTCGCCATAGTCCTGGTTCCAGCGTGTGTACTGCTCCAGAGTTTGAGGACTGACACTCTTCTTGATCTTCTTCAGAGACTCGACGAAATCCGAGAAACGAATGTTCCTCATCTGAGAGAGAGAGAGAGAGAGAGAGAGAAACAGACAGATATTATTTTGGACTCCAGGCGTGGCAGTGGTAGTCCCAGCGAAGGAGGCGTGGCCAGCCAGTCACTTTCAGTTTCCGCAAAAGAGGTGTGGCCTCTGTTTCTCAGTCCCAGTAAAGAAGGCATGGCCTCTGTGTCTGGCAGCCCTATTGAAGGAGGCGTGGCCTCTGTGTCAGTCAGCCCTGGTAAAGGAGGCGTGGCCTCTGTGTCAGTCAGCCCTGGTAAAGGAGGCGTGGCCTCTGTGTCAGTCAGCCCTGGTAAAGGAGGCGTGGCCTCTGTGTCAGTCAGCCCTGGTAAAGGAGGCATGGCCTCTGTGTCAGTCAGCCCTAATAAAGGAGGCGTGGCCTCTGTCAGTCAGCCCTAATGAAGGAGGCGTGGCCTCTGTGTCAGTCAGCCCTAATGAAGGAGGCGTGGCCTCTGTGTCAGTCAGCCCTAATGAAGGAGGCGTGGCCTCTGTGTCAGTCAGCCCTAATGAAGGAGGCGTGGCCTCTGTGTCAGTCAGCCCTAATGAAGGAGGCGTGGCCTCTGTCAGTCAGCCCTAATGAAGGAGGCGTGGCCTCTGTCAGTCAGCCCTAATGAAGGAGGCGTGGCCTCTGTGTCTGCGGCCATCAGTGCAGTATCTGAATCACACTTAAACATATCCTTCATACGTCACTCAGCTGAACACGAGTCATCAACAAGCTCATTCATCACCCAAGACGACGAAACACACCCCAGCTATAAATTATTGCTCTTAACACACATAAGAACACATAAATCAGAAATGAACCAGGAAGAACTGTACCTCATTTGCCGCCATGTTCCTCACTTGCTCCGGACGAAGCTCTACAGACATGCAGAGATCAGATTACACACAGAATATACACCGATACATACACAGATGGGGTTCTTCTCTGTAATCTCACCTCGTATGGGTCCCAGTGCAGCGTCTTTAGCCAAGGAGGTCAGATCACTGCCTGAGTAACCATCGGTCATCCTACACACACACACACACACACACACACAGCAATACGATTACCACAATAGCCCAGTCTCTTCCACATTTCTCCCTCTGTTGTGTGTGTGTGTGTGTGTGTGTGTCAGAGAACACAGACCTGGCTAGCTGATTCAGCTCTTTCTGCGTCAGTGGATTGCCGTGTTTATTCAGGAGATTCTTCAGCAGCTTCAACCGAATCTGCAACACACACACACACACAGTTCAGATTTGGTAAAAGCATCGTTGAGACATTATTTAAGATCCATGCACACCTGGGCTGGTTTTGTACATGCTCTGAATGAGTCTTCAGTGACCACAGGGTTGCCAGATATTCTAAAAACAGTCCTATAGGACTTTAAATCCACTTACAAATGACCTAAATACCAAAACTCAAATAACAGGTATATATTTATCGTCTGGACAACCTTCCAGAATTAAGATCGGTTGATAGAAGCTTCATTCACGCGGTCAGAAGTAGTCGCAACGACCGCACAATCATCAAGTCAGGGTTGTGACAGTAAAATACGTCCCTTGGTGGAACACATCCGTTAGGTCCAGCACCTGACAGCTGAATATATGCTACCTGACTTTCTGAACCTTATACACTCCAGTCATTTAAAGTCCAACCCCAATGTGCTGTAACATTCAAAAGTAAACATCTTACAGTATTTCCACATGAAGCACTATTAAAAACATTTCCTTAAATGGTCGTTGGCGAAGAGTGTGAAACGGTCTCGTATTATTTCGGATAGCTTCGCGACCGAGGAGAGCAGAGCGCGTGTTGAGAACGGTATCGAGAAGCGTGTTCATGAGGCGAGACGTGGCGCGGACAATTATAACGCTGGAAAGTGAGAAGGCAGAAGAAATCTGGCAACCCTGGTATAAATACAACTGCTAGGTCATAATAAGTTTATTTCTCTTAATCATGAACGGTTCACTCTGGGACGTACCTCCTCTGAGGGTAAGGTCACGTAAATCCTCTTCGCAAAACGCCTGCACACACACACACACACACACACACACACACACAGACACACACAGACACACACAGAGTGAGGAATTAAAGGTAGAGTTCACATTAACACTGAAACAGCAAGAACACGATATGAGCAGTGAGAACCTGAGCATGGCCTCGTCCAGCTCCTGAGGACGATTTGTGGCTCCCATCACCAGCACCCGGTCATCTCCTCCTGACTGTACCTACACACACACACACACACACACACACACACACACACTATAAACCTCCAGAAACACATACCTGGATGACTTATATTCAAATAGTTAGCAGAAAGAAAATGAGAGACAGACAGAGAGACAGTAAGACATTAAGAACGTGTGAGAGAGAGAGAGAGAGAGAGAGATTCATACCCCATCAAACTCAATGAGGAACTCAGTCTTCAGTCTCCGGCTGGCATCGTGTTCTCCTTCTCTCCTTTCACATAGGAGACTGTCTATTTCATCTACACACACACACACACACACACACAAGAATGATATTAATAAGCTAAAGGTCATGTCAGGTCATCTATTATACCGTGTGAATTGTAAGTGTACCAGACTACTAAACACACACACACACACACACACACAGCTGATGTGTATGTGTTTATTCTGTGTGGTCTCTCACCAATGAAGATGACTGATGGCTGCAGTTCTCGGGCAACAGCAAACAGAGCTCGTACCAGTTTCTCACCTTCACCGACCTGTACGACGCGCGCGCACACACACACACACATCTAATAAACGATGACTAATAACAATTCCTATTAATAAAGGAGATAATTAGGAGAGAGAGAGAGAGAGAGAGAGAGAGCACAAAAGAAAGAGAGAGAGAGAGAGAGAGAGAGAGGAATGAACAAACAAAAGAAAGATAGAAAGGTCACTGACATATTTAGAAGTCAGACTGGCAGCACTGATGTTGAAGAAGGTAGCGTTGGATTCCATGGCAACGGCTTTTGCCTAGAGGAGAGAAACATGCATATGCACACACACACACACACACACACACACACACACACACACACACACACACACACACACACACACACACATACACACACATACACACACACACACAAAAACTGGATGAGTAGTGTGTAGTAAAGCAGGATGTGATCAGTGTGTGTGTGTTGTGTGTGTGTGTGTGTGTGTGTATGTGTGTCGTACCAGCATGGTCTTCCCGTTACCAGGGGGCCCGAACAGCAGCAGTCCTCTCGCTGGAGCTCTCAGTCCTGTAAACAACTACAACAACAACACACCTAATGCATGATGTATGTTGTGAGACATGGGATTGTGTGTGTGTGTGTGTGTGTGTGTGTGTTGATCTCTGCTGTGAAGAGGTGTCGTGTCGTACCTCAGGCCGCAGTGCCGGCAGGATCACGATCTCCTGCAGTGCCTGTTTGGCCAACTCCTGACCTGCTACATCCTCGAATCTCACCGCCGAGCCACTGCAACACACACACACACACACACACACACACACGGTACTGTAATGGAATAATACAGCACACATGATGCATTCATGTACAGTACATTTCATAATATAGTGAAGAATTCACAGAGGAGGGGGTGTGTCCTCTCTCTCTCACCTCTCCACGATCTCGTTGAGGATGAGGTTGGCCAGTTTGCTGTCCACATTTTTAAAGTTCTTCGGGTCTCTCTTCCTCTGTGGAGTAGAGGAAGAAGGAGCAGCGCCGGCTTTAGTGCTCCCTCTGGCAGCACCCCGACCTGCTGGAGCCTGACACACACACACACATGGTATCCGATTACTACAAATACACTACAGATATAAATTCATTCTAACCTTAACCGCTTTGCAAATGATTCATTTATCTTCAACGACTCTTAAGTGAATCAATTCAGAACCCTGAACGATTCAAAAATACTTTTTCTAGATTCTAGACACTGAAATAAGCACTATAAGATTAAGAGAGAGAGAGCGAGAGAGAGAGAGAGAGAGAGAGTGTGTGTGTGTGTGTGTGTGCATACTCAGTACCTTGTGGTTGGCCTGGGGTCCTGTTCGGCCTGCGGATGGTGCAGTGAAGCTAGTTGAGCGCTGGGGGGCGCTGGAGGGAGGTCTGGCAGGCTTCGGCTTCCCCAGAGATGAAGAGTTGGTTTTCTTAGGTACAACACTGCTAGCTATCAACACACACACACACACACACGTTTAAAAACACAAGAATGCTAGAACGTCTTTTAAAATAAAAAACATAACATTATATATAACATTTATATAAAATAAGAATTAGGAGTGAGCGACTATAGCTAAATAAAATATATTTTTTTAAATCACAATATTTTTACCAAAGGAATCTTCATGATAAACAAACGTATGTAATTTTGTAAACGACGAAAATGAAACACTGACGATTTATAATCACAAACTCACTTCAAAGAATTTTATTTAGCATATAGAAACAACCATCAAACCTCGCTTTTCTTAGCATCTTTTAATATCATCAACTGTCAGTGATTTTAGACCTTCACTGTCACTCACGACTCCAACCAACTGACTCGACATTAAAGTCTATTTCTGGACCAGTAGATTTGAGCTACTCTCCTTTCCTCACCTGGGCGGAGGCTGCCGTTGGAGAGAGGTGAGTTAATGCTGTCTGTGTTTACAGCGTGCGAGGAATCTGAGCTCAGCTCAGCTACACCGTCACCAACCCGGAAAACACAGAGACAGAGAGAGAGAGAGAGAGAGAGAGAGAGAGAGAGAGAGAGAGAGAGAGAGAGAGAGAGAGAAAGGGAGTCAAAAAGAGTCAGAGAGTAAATCAGGGAGAGTCAGAGAGAAAGAGTCAGAGAGAGTAAATCAGGGAGAGTCAGAGAGAAAGAGTGAATCAGAGAGAGAGAGAGAGAGAGAGAGAGTCTCAGTCGGGGCGTTTCTAGTTTACATATGAATACAATCTGGATGAATGCAATCATTTCTCTGATATGGGAATGTGCTGCGTAGGGTTTCGTGAGAAGAGATATAAATAACTCCTCCAGTTGGCGCATGGTTAAACCTTGTTCTGAAGTTAGAAAATATAAACTTTGACGTTAGGGAAATAAGATACGAGTGCTGGAACGAGTCACGCCCCCAAACCTCCTGGCACAGCTGTGTCTTAGCTGAGCACCAACACAATCCTGACACATTCCTCCACTGATGCAGCAAAATCTTCACAAGGCGGCGATCAGTGGAGTTCTAAAGGGAATTCTGGGTAATGTAGTCTCCTAGCTGAAGCGCTCACCCAGAAGTTGCAGACGCTCTTTGGCCATGATCAAGTTGTTTTTCATTTTAGCTTGCAGCCGTTTGGCTCGTTCTGCTTTTTCCCCTAAACAGAGCATCGAACACACACACACACACAGGTTAGAAGTCGACGTTTTGGACTTGGATGGAGAGGTGATGGATGCTGACTCACCAGTGCCTGTGACCGTGATGCAGATGCCTTTTTCCAGCTCAGTGATGCCCTTACGGTACCACTGCACCGCCTGATCCTTGTGTCCTAGAACACACACACACACACACACACACACACACACACAAACAATCATTAGAGTAGTACTCCTACAATATCAGACCCTCTTTTTTCCCCTGCAGTGGTTTCCAGGGATATAGTGGTACCATGATAATTTAAAAAAATATAAATAAATAAAAAATTAAAAGAAGATATCCTTCCGGTGTAGGCCACGCCCACTTCGGGTTTAAATCCGAATACAGAGAAGGATATCTGAAGCACTGAACAGATAGAGAAAGTGTCACTGCGTTTATATTTAGTTTCACATTTGGTGCTTAAAACTGAGAAGAAAAAACACCACAGCTTCATCACTTCCTGGGTGTAACTAGAGTGTACACATTTATCGGCACTTTAAAAAGCTGGATCGGCCACGCCCACAATCGACAAGGTAGCAGTCGTCAAACTCGCCCAGAACAGAAAGTGCAAGTGAGATGAGCTAGTAGCAGTCTGCTAGTCGAACACCGAGTTAGTGGAACAACAGGTTATCAGGGTATGTACTACAGTTTGTTCTGGTTTTTTGTTTTGTTTTGTTTTATGAGATGTTGGAATTCACGCAAATCAGTTCCAGCTGCACACCCGCTCTGATCTGCTTGGCCTCCAGCACCTGTATACAGAAATATGCTAGACCAGTGGTCACCAACCCTGTTCCTGGAGATCTACCTTCCTGAAGACTTTAGCCCCCAACCCTAATCGTAGCAGCGCCTACCTGACCATCTAATCATTGCCTTTAGAAGTTCTTGTTCGACTGAAGCAGTGTGTGTTCGATGTTGAGGTTGGAGATGGAACCTGCAGGAAGGTAGATCTCCAGGAACAGGGCTGGTGACCACAGTGGTAGACCATCAAAACACCAACTGAGCTTCTGAATTGGTTAAAAGCTTTCGTGGTGCAACAGATAAGTATTCAATTCAGTTTCCATTCAGTTTTATTCGCAGAGCGCTTCCAACAACGGACGTTGTCCCAAAGCAGTTTTACGGAAATAAATACGTTCAGGATATAGATTTTAAACTTCTGGATTTATCCTTAACGATATCACCAGAGGCGACGGTGGCGGCAGCGAGGAAAAACTCCCGGAGACGATATGAGGAAGAACCGATCGAGGGATTGGTGAGGTAAAAGGTTTTGTTTGAACTCGTCCCCTATGACGGAGGAGCTGGTTGGTGGAAACTGGCCAGGACCAGATCAGGGACAAAATGGAGGAAAACCGAAAAACAAAAACAAATCATTTCAGCTTTTGGATCGGATTAAAGCTTAAAAAGTGTGTTATGGAGCCATGTACAGCTCAGAGGCATAACGACAGTGGTGTGGTTCTGAGTAGCACTGGCTAATCCATCCACTACACTAACTGCTGCTTCGCAGATGATGCTAGCGACACCGATATGTCCTGGTTTATGTCGTGTGGCCGATCAATAGCCCAATTATTCCATTCTAGGCCACTCGCTCTAGGGCGTATGCAGGCCTACTGTATAAACACTACAAACCAGTGTCTACAGACCCCGCCCCCCGTGTATTCATCACCGATATGCTGAAGGAGTTTGTTTATTTAACATGTATGGAAGGAGTCTCCAGTGTCAGAGCTTTGTAACCGTCCGAACCGAAGCTGTAACTTTAAAATGTTCCGACATCTTCAGGACAGAGGAGTGAACACTCAGTAAGCGCGTCTCTCGTCGTCTTCCCTTCGAGACAACGTTGTAACCCTTGCCCGACTGCTGTGGCGTAAGAGGAATAAAACCGCCGCTGTTACAGGACGTTCATCACCTTCACGGGGTGGCAGCAACACATCCGTCTCACACGTCACGCCGTTCTAGACCGGTACGTCTCCTATAACGACCAGGAATGGCTTATTCCGCACTTATATCCGGTTTCTGTTTACAAAAAAGGGCAGTTTGGATCAGAAACGTGTCTAATGAGACGTTATTAAACGTTGGGTATTATTGCGTTGGGTGTTTGTAGTCTAATTTTCGTTCAAGATTAGGTCTTGAAGCGTTATCTAGATGGGTTTGATGTTTGACTCTTTGGTTTGGTTCCATTTCCTTCTCACGGACGTTCACTAATCTCTGCCTCCAGAATCTACGGCGGCCCGGAGCGCGTTTAATAAACACAAACAAGCCGTCCGGGCCGGAAGACCTTTTCCCAAACGGCTTTCCCCTCAGACACGGTACACTTGGCGCTGAAGTCACGGATTAATCCGGAAGTTTTGTACCATGTTGTAAATATCATCCGGGTCGGTTGTACAAATAAGACATAAAAAAAAAAAACTACAACAATCGGTGACTGTACCTTTAAAAGTGTTTACCTTTCTCATCCTCGTCGATGCGCAGCGCCACTGAGATGAACTCAAACGCCTGCTTGTGATGCTTTTTGATCAGATCTCCGGTGGCATCGCGGTCTTCACCGTCCGATCCCTTCGGTTTGGTGGCCATGACGCCGCAGATGGGCTTGAAAAACCAGGCTAGAAGTGCACACAGACCCGACACCACCAGCTCGAGCGCCGAATACAGGGCCAGGAGAGGAGAGGGACGGACTAGAATGTTGTAGGAACGAGGAGGATGATGATGATGATGATGACGATGAAGCGCCTCCTGGTCACAGGTGTCCTCGGGTTCAGGCCCGATCCGGGCTGCGGTTCTCTCCTTCCACTTCAGTCTACTTCCAGGCGCCGAATTCATTCACACTCACCGGGCAGAACGCTTCCATAACAACACGAATCCCATCTAGTCCAAATGTATTCACTGCTACTCCTAGTTCCTGCTTCAGCGCGCGACTTGTTTACGGTTTGGTCATAACCCCCCCCAAAAAAAAGCGCTGTCAAATACACTCTACGGCTCCGTCCGTACTGCGCATGCGCGTTACTTCTCTTCTGATTCTTCCGCGCATGCGCGTTACTTCTCTTCTGATTCTTCCGCGCATGCGCGTTACTTCTCTTCTGATTCTTCCGCGCATGCGCGTTACTTCTCTTCTGATTCTTCCGCGCATGCGCGTTACTTCTCTTCTGATTCTTCCGCGCATGCGCGTTACTTCTCTTCTGATTCTCCCCTCTCCGCGCATGCGCGTTTCTTCTCTTCTCATCCCCCCCCCGCACATGCGTACTCGCTAGCCAGCCTAAAGAGACGGCCGAAGTCGGAAAAAGCAGAAAGGTACTCGTTCCCATGGTAACGTTCTGTGTCTTCGACCGACACGCAGTAATCCCACGGATGCCATTTAGCTAGCCGTGCCCCTGAACTAACATTCAGAATATGTCTTCAGTCAGAAGGAATAGATAAAAAAAGGGTTTTAGAGATGCTGCAGTACATAGTCATACCAGCAGATGGAGACAGAGTTGACAGAATAAAAGAAAAGAGGCGCACCGTACGGTATTTACCACAATGAAACGTTAATGGAGATTTAAAATAAATAAATCAATCAAAAATGCAGTCTGAGATGGACAAAGTCGCCAGATGACGCCATGGATTAATTTGCATATTCATTATTAAGTCATGATTATTTCCATATCAGAACATAGAATAGAATGGAATGTAAGAATAGAATAGAGTAGAATAATTGGGACAAAAATTTGACAAAGAGATTGGTCATTGTGGTTGCTGAGAACAATGGTGATCAGTGATTGGTGACCAGTATTTGGTCGCTGAGAACAATGGTTATCAGTGATTGAGTGTAATGGTGATCACTGATTGTTTGTTGGGAAACAATGGTTATCAGTGATTGGTGATTGAGCATAATGGTGATCACTGATTGGTTGTTGGGAACAGTGGTGATCAGTGATTGGTGGTTGTACAATTTGTTGATAACCGGCACTTGTGTGAGCTTGAGAGCCATATCACATGCAGAACAGTCGCTCATATCTGCTCAAGAACTTGCTAGCTTTGTTGCGGGGCTCTTTTCAGAAATAAAATCAGTAAAGGGGTCTAAATAGTTGCCATATCTAGTGACAAAGTCACTAAACTGGGCATTTTCTCCCTGTGTCCACATGGGTTTTCTTTGTGTACTTGAAGATAAATGAATGCTAGTTGCCTGTGTGCAATCATTTTTTGGCTAAACTCGTTAAAGTTGCAGTCTGGCATTCAGCCTGGATAGTCGTATAGGCGTTGCTATCGGATCACGGTCAAAGTTCTCTCTGAAGGTTGGATGATCCATGGACTATAAAGCGTAAGAGAAAACCAGTCACCATCTAGTAGCACTCAGATTGAAATGAAGACAGTGAACTGAGAAAGCTGAGACAAAGTGTCTTTCCCACTGTGTCATTGAGACAGGGCCACACTTATCCGCAGACGCTACTGCGATGCTAAAAAATCACACGACAATAAAATGTATTGCAAAACAAACTTTTACTTATTCGGGTAAATTAGGGCAGGTTTACCCGAATACACAGAGAAATGTTTTCTTTCACAGACGCACCACACTTGCATAAATTTTAATACATTACACCCCAGCTGCTGTATTCAAATTAGACCACCTAACACACCAACAGTAAACATTAGAGACATCAACACTGCAGTCTGAGATGGACATTCATGGAGGAATGGCGACAGAAAGGAAGAGTCTGATTTAGCACAGGGAGCTGATCTCGCTCTTGCTGCAGCCCCACTTGCAGCAGGCGTTGGACAGGCCCACCACCACATCCCTCCCTTTCCTGTCGGAGGTGCGCAGAGCCTCAAGGACCTCGTCTGAGATGAGTGAGCGTGCCGGGCGGATGAAAGCTAAGCTCTCCGGACCTTCACTGGCCAAGCCGTTCCCCTCCGGGTCAGCCTGAGCTTTGTAAGAAAGGCGGGGGATGAGTTGGGAGCTCCAGCTGTCATTGGCCTCATCATCATGTGTGGAGAGAAAGTCGCTGGCGAAATCACCTGAGAGGAGACCGAGAGGAATGGAGAATTTGATTTTAGCAGTAGAGATGTTGTGCTTGCTCTTCTGTATGATTACAGGAACACAATATGGTGCACAACACAATATGATGACTAAATAAACAGCTCAGCTTATTAAAATAAAAGTAGTAGAAATAAAATAGTAATATGATCAATTATACATGTTATTACTACATTATATGGCATAGTATTTTTTTTTATTTACATTATTATTTGCATTTAAATACATTTAAATAGATTTCTTTTGACTGGTTTTCTGCAGGTTTCTTTTTTTTTATTTGTATTTTTAGTAAATATCATTTTATTACCATTCTTGGGGTATTTACTTATTTTAACAACTGTTATGACATATTCACCAACATTAATCACAAAAGGAATATTATTTTAGTAAAAGGAGCAGATTTCACATGTAGATTTCTGTTGACCTTCCATTGATTTCTGTTGATGTTCTCCATCTTTTACACAAAACTGAATCTGTTATCCCACAATCATTTTCAGTCCTGTGCCAACCCAGACAGTTTTTGCTATAGGAACTTCTTATCAACCCTCATATGAGACGTCAAGTGCCATAGAGTCGAAACAATAAATGTTAAAGATGTTACACTCTTTGACTTCTTAAGGGTTCTATGGATAGTTGGTTTCTAGCTTTCTAAAGGGTTCTGTACTATTAAGAAAGGGCCAATCTAGAACTATAGAGGGTTATTTAGATTGACCTTCTCTAACATCTTTTCAGAACCATAGGAAATAGGGTTTGCATATCAGTGACGTTTACAGGTATGATCCCATTAGGAAGTCAGGAACCTCTAACTATACAAAGGAGCCTTGAGAGTATACATAGAACCTTTTCAGACTGAGAAAACAGTTGTCATAGAGCAAGTCAGGAATCTCCCTGAGGAACCTTTTAGGGTGCTACACTCTCATACACAAGGATTCCTCAAAAGGGTTTTAGTATAGTTAAAGGGTTCTTAATTCTCGAAAGTGGTTCTGCTCTCTGAAAAGAAAATCCTGTACTGTTGGGGACAAACTAAACTACCTTTTACAGTGTTAGATGGAAACTTTTTTTTCCACTAGTAGAGATACGCTGATGTAATTAATATAATTGTGATTACAATAATATTATCATTACTGTTATTGGGTTTTTTTTCTGTCATTATTCCTCAATTTTCCGCAATTAACATTGAAGATTTAGAGTATTTGTTTTTTCCTTTGAAATACATTGACAGAATTTTTCTGAATTGGAATTTGAGCTGCCAGTTGATGTCACAAGGGGCGTTACAGCAGCTGACCAATCAGCAGCTTCAGGTGAACTCGCTTTCAATGGAATTGTAATTGTTCTAATGCTGCATTTGTGCAGAATTTCCAATCTTTCGCTAGGAAAAGAAAAAAAAAACACCCCTCAACTCAGAATTCCTACTGGGAAAGTCAGGAGTCTCTTCAATCCTGAGTTCAGTAAGTGACAAACAGTCCAACATGGCAACTCACAGAATTAACAGTAAAATTTTTCTTTTAAAAAGTAGAGCTAGCACCGTTCCATTACCCACTATCGGTACCGAGCCCGATACCAGTAAAAAAAAATGGTTTAATGGATATCAGAGAAAACATATCACATATTGTTGCTAGCAAAACACGAACATGGAGGCATCCATGTTTTTCCCACTTTGTAGCTGGAAAGCATGAAGTTCCGACTCACTAGTTAAGTAAGAACGCAGAACTAGAATCTATTGGGTTCTCCTGTTTGTTCCTCTGGCAGAACTCTTAAGTCTCTTAAGTTTTAAATACAGTCATACAATGGAAAGTTTCAATTTCACAAAAGGTTCCCAGTATGAACACTTTCAGAAAACTACAACTGTTTTAGTAGAGAGATTGTCTCTGTCTTCTCACTTGTTCATTGTTTTGAATAAAAGCCAAATAATTCAGTCTAAATGTAAAGAAATGTAACCTAATTCATTTGTCAGAAAGATTCAAGGTGAACCTGAAATACACACTGGTTTCTCCTGGCATCCCCACGGATCTTCTCCAGCGCGAGCCTCCACAGGTGAAGATGACAGCGCGGATGAATTCCCTCCCGCACAACTTCACACCGTAGATGGGGTGACCCTCGTTGGCCTGAGCTCGGCACACCAGCATCACCAGCAGGCTCAGAGTCAGCACGATCTCTTTATACATGACGGCACAAACGGCAAGAACTGGATGAGAGAACTGGATAGCAAGATGAGCAGAGATGAGATGAAATTCTGGCAGGTCCCACACTGGGTTTCTCAGCATCCTCAGAGCTCTTTTATAGTTCCTCAGCTCTCCAGTTTGACCTATTCCTCCCCTGGTGTCAGTCAGACAGATAGTGACAGAGACCTTTAGTAGGACAAAGGACTGGCCTGGAACTACTTTAATTAACCAGAATCCGGCCTTCAAGGTTAGGTCAGAGGAAATGGCCTAATCTTATCGTTTGTGACCTTTTAAGATAACACACATACAGACACCAATTGGGGGTCCACACAGACACACACACACACACACACACACACACACACATGCACACACACACTGTGTTATCCTGATCACTACAAAGTATTCAACTCTATGAAAGTAGACTAACATCTACAAAGTAAATTATTTGATGAGTTTTGGTTGGAAAGATTTTGGGTGAAGGAGACATTCATTACTAGCCAGGCCAGCTATATTAGGCTCGTAGCTCTAGTACAAATATAAAGAAGCAAATGTTAGACACCAAACACGTTTCGACTGATCGACTACTTTTGAATAAGCGAACATTTGGTTTTTCACTGAAAAATTTTCATCCTTTTATGGGGTATAGTGCTAATCATGACGGCTAATTACTGCTATGCCTGCTAATAAAAACTGTTTATTACATTTACATTTTCAATGTAATGGTTATTAGGAGGTTATTAATAAAATGATATATGTCTATGATTGTAATTGCCATCACAATCTTCGCAGTGGAGTCAGTAAAACCCCAAACCAAACCTTCACATGATCTAAAACATGACTAGATTAGGTTAATCCAAGAGGAAGATTGCTTCATCATCCAGCACCAATTGGTACACTTATATAGCACTTTTATCCAAAAAGGATAAATTCACCCATTCACACACCAATGGTAGCAGAGCTGCCATGCAAGGCGCTAACTTGCCATCGGGAGCAACTTGGGGATCAGTGTCTTGCCCAAGGACACTTCGGTATGTGGAGTCACGTGGGCCAGGAATCGAACCACCAACCCTACGATTAATGTACAATCCGCTCTACCACCTGATCCACAGCTTCCTTCCTTCCATCTTCAACCAATTACTCCTTTTCAGGGTTGCGGATAACCTGGAGCCTATCCCAGAGGGAGCATGGGGCACAAGGCAGGGTACACCCTGGACAGGGTGCCAGTCCATCGCAGGACACAATCACATACACACTCACACACCCATTCATACACTACGGACACTTTAGGCATGCCAATCAGACTACCATGCATTGTCTTTGGACTGAGGGAGGAAACCGGAGTACCCGGAGGAAACCCCCGCAGCACGGGGAGAACATGCAAACTCCGCACACACAGAATCGAACCCCGACCCTGGCGATGTGAAAATACTTTCAAATAAATATCATTCTGTGTATCACAGTATGCCCGGAGTGTCATAAACGCTGACCTTTGATAGGCCACGGCAAGAAATATGATATAAAACAGGCACAGAAGATTGGACAGCATGCGTGTAGTACATCATAACCATTATAAAACATTGTCTGGGGTTACATAAAGTTACATTTAAGATATGTAATCTGCAGAAAAAAAAGGACTCGTGCCGTATTTCAACCTAGGCTTCATGAACTCGCATCGACCTTTTAGTTCAAAGATAAGAGACATAAGAGGTAACATGGTGAGGTATATACGCGTGGCTGTTTTGTCGTCGCTTGCTAATCAGAGGCCTGTAGCTGCCTATCAGCAATCTCGCCGAGCCGCTCGTCTGTGAAATTCACTCAGCAATTTGGCATTCATAGAGATACAGGGACAATGTGTGGACCGAGATTATTTTCCTCGTCTGCCATCTTATCGAATTTACAGCACAATGCATTTTTCCAGGAGTTTAATTAAAATGCCACCGAGCCATATCAGGGTGTTGTATTGCTGTCTAGTTCCAGTCAGCTCATCCATCCATTCACATAACAAAAACCAAGCCAAAACAAACACAAAGTTTCAAATACAGCCTTTAAAAGTGTCTGTTTATTCTTTTTTCACCTCCAAATAACATTTCTCAACTTTTGTCGTGCACTATCAGGACAGTCTGTCATGTTTAAGGTGATCCATTTGGATTGACTGACTGAACGTCAGGAGGAGGGGGGGGGGAATAAAAAATGGGGGGCGGGGAGAGTTTCTTTTACGTAACGACCCCCCCACAGTTGATTGACAGGCGCCATCCGCGAATGAAATGACAGCTCTGAACTGGACAGGGAAGCCAGCCAATGAAACAACGTCAAGCCCGGGCGCCTTTGGAGCACCGCACCAATCCCGGTTAAGATGAGGGCGAGACTTGGACGGGTGGGTAGCAACAGTTGCCCCGGTGAGGACGAGGCGCCATAGTCACGGTAGTCCTGGCGACAAGAACCAAGCAACGGGAATCAACAACAACAACAACAACAATTTAAACTATTAAGGAATAAACAAACAAACAAAAAAAACCCGCAAACAACCAGTACGATTTAGAAGGTGAATATTATGGTTCTGTTTTACGCAGTCTTGTGATTTATTTTATTTTAAACTAGCAACTGTGTGTGTGTGTGTGTGATTTTGTTGAGCGCTTGAAAGCGGGAGCTAGGCGGAGGTAACCGGATCCTCACAGCCTTCTGAAGGCTGACGGTCGTTATGACGATGTCAGATCCGCGATAGTGCCACAAAATGGCGGGTGTGGTAACACGAGAGTGTTGTACTTTTACTTGTTGGCTTATTTAGTCGGCTAAAAAAAACAACAACATTAAAAAAAAAACCTTAAACCTTGCGGTCTGGGTGGGAGTGCTTAAAGGGGAAGCGCGAGCTCAGGCTTCAGAGTGTCATGTCAAATATCAAACAACTTCTGGACTTTATTTTTATTATTATTATTCATTATTATTATTACTTTTATTTTTCTTTCCAAAATAGCTTTACTCTTGAATGAGTGTCATGTGCTCATTTCTCTCTCTCTCTCTCTCTCTCTCTCTGCGCTTTAAAAAAAGTCGTTTAAAAAAAAAAAAAGTTTTGGCACTCGACTGTGAAAGTCGTCGAAGGCACTGTGGCGAACTGGGGCGGGGCTTGTCCGAGTGGGAGTGGTCGCAAGGTGAGTGTGCGCGTGATTGACGTGTCTCGCAGCGAATCAGCATTCTCAGCGAGGGTTCTTGAAACGCAGCACGAGAAACGGTACCGAAAAAAAAAAACTATTATCGTTAAAAAAAATAAAAAATTATATATAATATAACATTCCAACAAGGTAATCTAATGTATTTAAAATGTAATATTTTACCCGCTTGAACACTGTTGGACTAAAATATACCTCCCCCTTTTTTTATCTTTTTTTTTTTAAACAGCATTACTTCAACAATTCCAAACTATACATGAAGTACTTAAAAATATTCACCTGGCCACAGCCATTCATGGTCAGGTGTTCAAGGTGGATGGGGCATACTCTCTCTCTCTCCCCCCGTCAATCACAGCGACATTCTCCAATCACAGCGACATTATCCAATCACAGGCATCTGTGAGGTTATGTATGAGGAAGAGGGCGGATAGCGCTTTCGTCTGAGAGTGTTATGCCAGCCTTGTACCCTGGTCCGTAGCCGGTGTATGATAGTGGAGAGCTGACTGATGGGTGGGAATCCGCCGAGAGTAAATTAGGGATGAAATCGGGATGGGGGGGGCTGGGTGATATATCGACATCGTGATGAATGATTACGCGATACACTTTTCTGAAATGTCGTTGGTATGTTGATGTATTTTTAAAACATTTGTAATCATTACAAATTAAATTGTGTATTTTACTACTAGTTTTAGCCAAATTATATACCGCTATACGTGTGTCGTAGAAATGTCCTCAAGTATCGCGATATATGATATATTTTTGTCATATCGCCCAGCCCTAGCCTTAACTAACGATCATTCCGTCCACGATTAAACTAATTCAATGATTACGAATATGTAATCGGCCAGGTCAGCTGATTATCAACATTATATGCAGTAAAGGATCCAATAAGCATCGATTCGGTTTGTATGTAATTAAGTATTTAATTCATAAATCCGTCCTACCATCATAAATGTCATAAATCCGTCATAAATGTCTGTCGCTTACCTTAATGAGTGACTTGTAAGCCTTAAAATACTGAACGATATGTTTAAGTCCTAAGAAACTACATTAAATGGCTCAGGATCACTCGTTCTTTACACCAGACCCGGATTATGCGTAGGTACGCGATATGGAAACATCTCAATGTCCTTCCACCACCCCAGCGGCCTAATATGACTAGTTATATGTAGTTCGCATCAGTCACAGATCGATCCGAGAGAGATTTCAGCATCACTGGCTCCTCTAATCTCGGACGTGATCGGTCCGAACCTGTGACGCTTTGATGTTTGTGTATTTTGTAAACCCACGAACACATGCAGTTTACGCGTACGTCTCCCTGAATCCGTTCCACACAAAAGTGTTGGTAAATATATATTTTCCTGATTAACACTTTTCGACCCGAACGCCTGAATAATAATGTAATCCGAATTAGCGTCCAGAAGTTTGATCGTCACGAAGTTTGATCGTCACGCTTCTAGCGCAGGGGGATTTGTGTGAAATCCAACCGTTTCTCGTGTGTGTGTCTGTGTGGAACAATGTGTTTAGTCACGAGAATTCCATCACAAGACCAGGCAAGTGAACGCCGTCTATTTGCAGCTGATTTAGCGTAGAAAGGGGGACGCATTGTGAAACCAGTTCTGCAAGCTCCAGACATATAGAGCCTTCGATCATCTCCCCTGATCGTCCAACAGTTTTCTGCATGTGTGTGTGTGTGTGTGTGTGTGTGTGTGTGCGTGTGTGTAGGATCCCATAAGTGTTTGTTTGCTTTTTTCCAGCATGTTCTGAACCTGGCCATGGAGGACTGGAGGCGTTACTGATGTCTGCCCAGTTATTTGCCAACCAATTAAAGACAATTATGACCATTAACAGCTCCTTGTAGTGTTCCGTAGGTGAGATGACGATGTGTTATGGATGATGTGTTACTCAGGAGTGTGTGCTGCTGTAGGAAAATAATCAGCGACAGACAGGATGGTGCGATGAAGCGGAGTTGCTGTTACTAGCCGCTAGTTGATTATTTCCCTATAGGAGTGCACCCTGAACAATATGCCAATCGGTTATTATTTTTTTCATTGTTATGTCAAGAATCATGGTTATATTTTTTTGTTATCTGTTTATAGTTACATTTAATGTCGTGGAAACACGTTTTAAAGTATCGGCTCTAGACAGTCTCCGTGATAAACGAATAAAAAAAAAGCGTAAAGACTTTCCTGTGGAGGAAAACTTAATGCAACGGTTTTAATTCGAAGCGCTGACATAATTCCCTAATTGAAATAATTTTTAAAAAATTGTCTCGTTATCGAAAGCTTCACCAGAGCAACGTTTGTGTTTTTCATTGTTAAATATCAGAAGATTTGTATTAAATAATAAATACACTAAAAAAAAAATAAGTTAATTGTTAGGTTTAAATTAAGTTGCGTGTCTGGCATACAAGCCCTTGTGTAATGTGTTGCTATAGAAACGCTAATATGTAAGAGCTCTCTCGCACCGCTGCACAGGTTTAGAAAAGTGAATCAGCACCGTCTGACCAATCAGAATCGAGAATTCAAATAGCGTGTTAAATCACAAGCTTTGTTGCTTTTTCCACTTAACCGCGTTTTTAGCGTTTACAATACGAACACGCCGTCAGTATGATTAAAGAGCGGGTCTCGCTTGGTTTTTGACGCTTACGCCAGCCCATAATAATAAAATGCAATAAAAATATTTCGATCAGCTCAATAGTTGCGATTAAGTAATGGATAATCCGACGACTGGAACTACCTGTGTGTTACACGCACACCTTCCAGCCAATCAGAATCGAGTATTCGTGGTATTAAAAATACGATGTTGTGTAGGATATTGTGCAGTCCCTGACTCTGTGAGCAAAAAAAGAAAGAACACTTTGGCATCACTTCACTATTGTCAGTTTCTCTGTCGGTTCCTCTTATCTTCATACACACGCACACACACACACACACACGCACGCACACACACACACATACAGCACTGGGGTTAATACAGTGGCCTTCAAACAGGAAGTAACTTCCTTTACGTTCACACAAAAGCGTCACATGTCTGGTTTTGCTGCACTGTTTCTCTCACTGTTTTTCACACACACACACACACACACACACACACACACACACACACACACACACACAGACAGATTCGTCAGAAATCACACTCACTGCCTGCTTTATGTGTGTATTGGTTGAGATTGAGAAGCGGAGGTGAACGGCAGCCCTGGATAAAGCTGTAGCATTTCCTCCACGTGATTTTCACTTCAAACCCACAAAAGCCTAAAAAACCATTTCAGACATACAAACACTTCCACTCGTCAGACAGCTCTTTTTGTAATCGCAGCCTAAATGCTGCATAATCCACCAAACCAACACAAGGTAACGATTAACGCAATTAATTCTTTTAATATAAACACTCGACCATGTCACGGCCTCACCCCGACGTCCTGCGTTGACGTCGTTTTATTATGTTTTTCATTTCAGTTCTGTTCCTGTGCTTCCCTGTGACGCAGGGCTTTAGCTGCACTCTTAATGGAGACTCCAGGCTACACAGAGGAGCTCCAGTCCTCCCAGCCTCAGGGGGGCAGCGTGACCACGCCGAAAAGTGGCCAGCAGAAAGCCAGTCCCACGGTCACGCCCGCGTTCCTGCCGGACATCCAGAGCTCGTCTGGCTCCTCCCCTTCACAGGCAGGCCTTTCCTCTAGAATAACGCAGACCACGCCTCCGGCGATCCTCAAGAAGGCTGTTCTGGCCACGCCCACTCAGGTTACGGCGGCGGTGGCACAGTACGAGATTCCGAGCTCCGCCTCCGGGTCCAGCAACGGGCAAAACACACCACAGTACATAGTGGTGACTGTTTCAGGTGAGACGTGGTTTCTGAGTGGTATCTCTCACGCGCACACACACACACACACACACACACACACACAACGGGGCACGGTTCTAGTTTCCACTTCTAGTCACGCACTCTGCACATCTAGATGTTTTCTCCATTTCCTTTCTGCGCTCCCTCGAGCAGCATGGGCCTTCCTGTAACTTCTGCTTTTGGGAAGATTGGATGAAACACATTACTGTGTGTGTGTCACTGTGTTGCAATGCTGCATGTTTATTTGTGGCTACTTCTATTCGCAGAGAGCTGTAGGAAGTGTCCCACATCTCACGTTACCCCGAATCCCTCCGCCGCCCATAATAACCCGTCGTCTGCTCATTTAAAAAAATATTTAAAAATTTTAAGCTTTACGCCGAGACACTGAAGAGACAAAAGAATCCCAGATGCTTAGTCAGATTAACGTTGGTTAGAGTGGAACTATCAACTGAAATCTAACAGAGTTGAGGGAGAAAAAAATAAGCAGCAGGTAATGTCAACGCTGTTGCTAAGCAACTGGAAAACATACAGCCAGCATATGCAGCCTAATGACTGAGGGGAAGGTGAGTTATGTAGATAGCAGGTCTGGTGATCGGATCGTGGCAGTGTAAATGACGTGACTTGTTAAGAACGTCAACGCTTACCTCAGATGTGTTGAGAAATTACTAGAAAAATGCACAGTGAGGCTGAAATCACACCCGGATCACACCCGGATCACACCCGGATCACACCCGGATCACACCCGGAGCTGTCAGAAGTCCAAAGCTAGATTTTTTTTAAAAAGATCTTGCATTTAGCATGTTGTTTATTTTATGATTTGGTTCTAACCAGTAAGCAGAAGGAACAACTCCAGTTATCTTATCGAACAAGGTTTCTCTTACACATTCTTTTTTTTTGCTCCACTTCACTGCCCCTCAGATCAAGAAATCAGGTCCTGCCCTTAAAGCCGACGTGAAATTGAGATCATAACCCGTTTCTCGCTCTCTCCTGCCACAGATTTCCGGCTGAGACCATTCTTTCGGGGCAGGAAACGATAGCATGCCAAAAAAACCCAACAAGATTACAGCAAGTGGAACTATCTCGATTATATAGTCACCACCTTTTATATTTTAAGATTATTAAACCTATTTCTAGCCGTTTTCCAAAATATTACACTTTTAATGGTCTTAAGAACAAATAATTGGATCAGGGGGGACAAAAAAGGTTTAACTCTTGTGGGTAAACTGCTGGACAGCCTTTTTTTTTCTTTTTAAATAAATTTTTTTAAGGAAATACTTCAGAAATTCGAGCGTATTTGAGATATTTTCGTTTGCTAAGACTAGAGGACGAGCGAAATACAACAGGAAACGTGTGGCCTCGTCATTCAGAAAGCTCCAGTTCTAGCTTCCGCTACATTCTCTATACACGAATCTACACTACACTCGACTCCCTGACTATACCGTTACCTGATTTAGTACAGATGAACAGTGCACACGTTGCCCAGGTGTATGGTGACGGGTTAGTCGCTCTTAACGGAACGCACTAAAACGAGCTCCTAAACCCTAAAAGCAGTTGAACCTTGAAGTAAACGGGAACGCGCCTCAACCCCCGAACGCTGTAACGATAAACACTCGTCTCACGCTTTGGGCTGTGTGTAGATTTGACGAACATACCAGAAGCACGTGAGGATGTTAACACCGGAGGGGGGAAAAAATAACACAACAGGTAGCTCGCAAAAATAAGTCTCTCTCTCGTTCAGACTCGTTCTACCTCGCTATCTGTCCATCTCTGCCTCGCTCAATCCGAGCGCCGTGTTTATTAGAACATGAGAGTGTCCTGCCGTCTGCGGAGATTAGCCGCTCAAGGCTGGCCTCGTCCCGCGCCGTATAAGAGGAGAAAGAGGCAGAGAGATGCTCGCTTCTTTTCCTCTTCACTCTCTCTCTCTCTCTGTCTCTCTCTCTCTGTATTTTGTAGTCATGTTCTACAATAGCTGCATGTACAGCTTCGACCCGGCGTACCGTGAGTACCAAGAAACGTGGGATTCGTGTTTACATTGATCTGTTCTTAGATTGCGAGGAGATTATGAGAAGAAATACAAGTATTAATAATCCGATACGGATTAAAACGCCGGAACGAACATCGAGCGTTTTTCCAAATCCGATCCGCCGAGTTCTAATTTCTTCAAATGTTAATTAATTTAAAAAAGAAAAAAGAGAGAGAGTTGTTTATTTAGTTCTGCCCTGAATCAGCTATTTCACATGACAGATCTTTACGTTACTGAATTTACACAAATGAACCGGTTCAAAAGTTTACACCACCTTGATTGTTAATACTGTGTGTCGTTACACGTCGACGGCATGATGCTTTCATGTCAAAACTGTGAGAGTTCTTCACGAGTCCATCGTTTGTCCCGAGCAGTTAAACTGCCCGCTGTTCTTCAGAACAGATCCTCCAGGTCCTGCACATTCTTCTGCATATTTGAGCCCTTTGCAAGAGTCGATATATGATGTCGAGATCCATCTTTTCACACCGAGGACGACAGAGGGACTCGTACACGACTATTACAAAAGGCGTAAACGTTCACCGATGCTCAAGGCGACATGACACGTTAAGAGCCTTGGGGGAGTGGGGGGGGTAAACTTTTGAACAGGATGATCGGTGTAAATTGTGATTCTGTTGTCATCGGGAAGCAAGAAAAAATTGGCACCCATCATCCTGTTCAAACACAAGGATGAAGGAGAATAAAGGTATACGAGGCGTCATTAGCACGACGTCGTCGACATTAAACGTGGTAGGTGATCTTCGGACCGCTAATTCTGGTGTCGCTAAAAAGAAGTATCTCTGATGGAGGCGGTAGAGACACAGATTCATTCTTTCCTCTGTTTCTCCGACATCATCTCTCCGAATCGGAGCAATCTTTTTCTTATTCTATTTCATTTGAGTTAGTATCGGTTCAGATTGTTATTTCATCCTATACAACTGTCATTAGCGGCATGAAATAACAACAACCTAGGAAAGCTCCTCACCATAACATGAGCATGCTTTTAATCAAGTCCAACGATGTATCTGATATCTGCTTTTATTAGTCACATATCTCAGATTTAAAACAAAACAAACCGGGCTTGGTGGATGTGGTTTGGCCTTCACTAACTGTCCTTAGGCAAGTGCGCTCCTTTTGTTTCTGTATCTAAGGCTAGAAAGGAGGAAACGTGTTTATCTTGCTTATTGAATCACAGGAAGGACGCTTATGGCAGCGTTACAGGTCCCAGCGTGTAGCACTAACGGGGGGGGGTTTAAAATGTAGCCGTTTTTTTCCACATATTAATGGGATGAAATGTAGGATACTATTAATCAGAGTACTTAAAGTAAAAAAAAAAAAATATATATATATATATATATATATATATATATATATATATATATATTATTCACTCTTAACACAGTTCAGACAGGAGGTTTTCATTTATTTATTTATTTAAATGTAATGTTCAAGTAAACGAAGCTTGTTTTCATTAAAGGAGGTCAGTTGGATTTTATGAATCACTTCCAGCTTTATTTCGTTTATGTACACTTTAAGTACACGCCCCCCCACCTTTTTTGAGCCGTGTTGCCACCGCCAAATTCACAATGATCTTATTTTTTTCCCTTTAAATCAGTGGTGTCAAACTCATTTTAGTTCAGGGGCCACATACAGCCTAATTAGATGTCAAGTGGGCCGGGCCAGTAAGATCATAGTGTAATCACCTATAAATGACAAAAAGTCCATGTTTTTACCTTTGTTTTCATGCAAAGACATTTATATTTAATTAAATATCCTTTTAGAAAAATATATCATGAACAACCTCAGATTTCTTAAGACAAACATGTGCAATTTGCTTCTGATTATCATTCACATATATGTGCATTACAACTGCTCACAGTGTTTGTACAAATGCAAAAAAAACTTCGAATATAGTATTTCACTTTAAAATTGATGTCATTACATGAACAATAGGATTCCACCAAACCAAACTCTTTTGTACTGAAGCTGTTGACTAACATTAAATTGCAATTTTTTTTTTTAACTATTACCCATTCATCTCTGTGAATAAATAGGAAGCGGTCCATTTTTCATGGAAAACTCTACACTCTGTATCCACTTTTCTGCTTTTTGGCAGACATTTTGTCTAATGAGGGTGTGGGGACGAGTAGAAAATAGAATAGACTACTCAGTGATAACAAACAGCAGACGTCGCATTGCTGCCATCTGCTGTTCAGTCCCAGAGATGTGCCGCGTCTTTTACCCCCTAGCGGATAATTTAGGAATAGCATTTTATTAAAAATGACAAGTTCGTGTCTTTTATGCACATTTTTTTTCACAAAATTCGTCCTGCGGGCCGGATTGAACCCTCTAGCGGGCCGGTTTTGGCCTGCGGGCCGTACGTTTGACACCCATGCTTTAAACGGTACATTTGCTCAGTTTATGTTTTCTATGTTCTATTGTGAATAACGTGGGTTTGTGAGATTTGCAAATCATCGCGTTCTGATTTTATTGACGTTTAGTTACATTCTACACAGCGAATTGGGGTTGTAGCAAAAAATAATTGAAAGAAAAAAGTTCAGGTAGCGACAGATAACGAGGAATAAGGGATGAATAGGAGAACGGTCCTCTGTGAATAGAAATAGTTGTAAGTCTTGCATCACTGGTTGTCCCTGAGACAGAGGCAGGATGTCATACATTTGGCTGTTGCTAGAATTTCACTTTTCTCTCTCGCTCTGTGTGTGTGTGTGTGTGTGTGTGTGAGAGAGAGTTTGTTTGTGTCTGTTCACTCCTGGAATTCAAGCATGATGCTGCATGTTTTCTGTTACAATATATTTCTAATTGCTGTCTTATCTGCTCAAATAAAAACACGAAGCTGCCTCTCTATATTTGTAGAAGGATCTATCCATTCGAACGACTCTGTGTCGGACTCCAGTCCGCCTCCCACCGTCCAGACGGGTGTGCCGACACACGTGGTGCAGACTGCACAGGTCACACACACACACACACACACACACACACAACTGACTGACTGACTTCATTCTCAGTGCATCATCCTGCTGCTTCTAGAGCTCTGAACGTGTCCTACATGTTTCCCACCAGCAGAGGTCAGTAGTGCAGACCACAGCCAAGAGCGGCCAGCATGGAGTTGGCAACCTGCACATTACTCCTGAGGTGAGCTTGAGATAGATGGAAGGTTTTAGTACTGAGCGGAGCCCAGTATGTATGCATCTACTGTCTATTCTTATTGGACAAATCCTTTAAGTGAATCAGTCACTGAAACACGCACACAAGAAGAAGAAAAAACGTTAGTTTGCACACCATTTACACACCAGTACTCAGCTGCGTGATCAACACCGTATTTCCAGATGCCCCTCTGAGCAGACAAATGATTCACGAAATAATTCACTTGCAGTGAGTCATTGAGTCATGATGATGTTCAGTATTTGAATATTCAGAAAGATGTGTTTGATTAACAGTCTCCTTTATGCGTGTGTGTGTGTGTAGATCTCTCAAGTAGGGCATGTCTACTCCAGCCAGGTTCAGTACGTGGACGGAGACGGCAACTACAACACCACACCCATGTGAGACACACGCTTGTGTACTTTTCCTTTAAATCTTCCTATCGGCCAATCAGACACCTGATCAGTTGTCTCCTTCTGTCTTCTTTATCTCAGTCGTTCCAGCACGTACCCGTTCACAGAATCCTCCCTCTACGGTCAGGCCACGCCCTCCGGCCCGTACTACGATGATCCGCCCACAACCGTGTCACAGGTCTCCACCCCCGTGACTTCGCAGCCGGTTTCCGTGACTACGGGATTCTCAGGGGGTGGTACAGGGGTTACGGTTGTATCAGGAGCATCGTCTTCGGGTGGAGGGGGAGGCGGGGCCGGAGCTGGAGTCGTTGCTGGGGGCGGGGCTGGGAGTGTGTCCAGCGGAGGAGGAGCCGGGGGTTATGTGGTTCCGGGCAACTACGTGATGGGAAGCGGAGGCCAGAATTACACGCACAACATTCGCGCCTCACCTGCTACTGTGAGTACACACCAACTGGTTACAGGGTTACACCTGTTTTACAGACTTGTACATGTTTATTTGTCCAAACCAATATTAATATATGTGGAGGTGTAGCATGAATTATAGCAGAATTAATAATTATGTCAATGTCTGGTCCTCACAAGGATCTTAAGACAAACGTGTGTGTGTGTGTGTGTGTGTGTGTGAAGGTGCAATGGCTGTTGGATAACTATGAGAAGGCAGAGGGTGTGAGTCTGCCACGCTGCACGCTGTACTATCACTACCTGCTGCACTGCCAGGAGGCCAAGCTGGAGCCCGTCAACGCCGCCTCCTTTGGCAAACTCATCCGCTCCATGTTCCTTGGCCTGCGCACCCGCCGACTCGGCACCAGGTACACATGCGGACACACGATGTACGTCGGTCGTCTACACACATGCAACCACATACGTGCTAAGAAAATAGCATGTCCTGAGGAATCGGTTGTTATAAATAATAAATAAAAGCCTCCAAACCCCGCCCCCCGGGGAGGAGGGGGGGGGGGCCCCCCGTTGGTTTTTTTGTTGTTTTGTTGTTTTTTTTAATTTTTTCCCCCCACCACCAGGTTGCCTCTGCCAGAAGGTTAAGACTTAGATATTTTGGTAGATTTTGTTCCCTACTGAAAAACTGGAGGGCGCTGGTGAGGTGTTCACCATTCTTAGAAACGAAGCTATGTACCGTCCCTATGTGTTTACGGTAAATATGCAATCATATCATTTGTTTTAATGTAGGGTGCCAATAATTATGGTGTTCACCGTATGGAAAAAGTGGTGGTAAAATTATGCACTTTACAGGCAGACTGGTCTCTCTGTGAAACCCAATAATGTGTGTGTGTGTGTGTGTGTGTGTGTGTGTGTGTGTGTGTGTGTGTGTGTGTGTGTGTGTTTCAGAGGGAACTCGAAGTACCACTACTATGGCCTTCGGATTAAGAGCAGCTCCCCCCTGCACCGGCTCATGGAGGACCAGCAACACCTGGCCATGAGACAACAGCCATTCTCACATAAGCACAGGTGTGTGTGTGTGTGTGTGTGTGTGATGTAATACACATTTATCAGAGGTACATTTAAGAAATGTAACACAACTCGACCCAGAAAGGGAGTTGGACATGTTACAACAGCATACGATGATTATAATCCATATAAAGAATATAAAGAGAGAGCGGAAGTTAAATAGCGATCAACAGATCTGTATAAATATACGTCTTGCCCGAATAACTACTAGTGCAAAAGTAATGGCACTGTTTAAACCGATCAGCAACCTATTTTAATTTAAGCTCCACGTTTCCACCTGGCTGTGTGGATGCGCCATTTTAACTTTCAGTACCAGTGATCCATCGAATGACCGAATATGAATTTTAGTTGGCTATCTCGGTTAGGTAGCAGATGAATCCGAACGAATCAGTCGAGTCCATGTGGAGCGATCTGAATCTTTAATGCTGACTGATGAAATGTGGGTTTCTTGTTTGCATTTGTTTTTGATTCGATGGACTTTGTTTTGTAGGATAAGACCGGTGCAGAAGGTTGAGGGAATGACCAATGGGATGGGCATTGGGGTTGGGCAAGGAGCAGGCCAGGGGGCGGGGCTGTTTGACATCAGCTCCCACATCCAGCAATATCAGCAGTTTTTGGGTAAACACACACACACTCACACACATACACGTTTGAGTTTGAGTTATGAGGATAATAATTCCACTGACATAATTATTCATCTTTTATGTAATCTCTCTCTCCATCTCTCTCTCTGTGTCAGATTCGTCTCGCTCTCTGCCGGAGTTTCCAGAGATTGATCTTCAGGGAAAGGCCCTGCCTGAAGGGATTCTTCCGGAGCATATCCGAGCCTACCAGCAGCTTTACCGGGAACACTGTGAGGTAAAACATATGGCAGTGCTTCTCATATGGCAGGTTTTTGTGATGTAAAAGAGGATAAATCATGTCAGAACTTTTTTCTACCTTTCATTGTAAAATTATATCCTATTAATTAAAGTGAAAAACAATAAGAATCATTTTAGGGGGAAACAAATACAATCCTCAGCTTGCACATTCGAACCAATCACATTCAAACTTGTGTTAAATACTAATTCGTGTACACCTGCCATCAATTAAAGTGAATGATTAACCCCAAAGAAAGTACAGCTGTTCCTATAGGATTCTCCTGATATCTTCTTGGTAACCTTCAACTGGAAAAGCTACGGGCCACAACGAGCTTACGAAGCAGGTACGGGGTCTCATTGTTGAACAGTATCAATCAGGAGAGGGTTACAAAATATTTCCAAGGTGCTGGATGTTCCACAGAACACTGTAAAGATAATCAAGAAGTGGAGAAAATCTGGCACAACAGTGACACTACTAAGAACAGGACGTCCTTCTAAAATTGATGAGAAGATGAGGAGGAAACTGGTCAGGGAGGCTGCCGAGAGACCTGCAGCGACATTAAAAGAATTACAGCAATTTCTGGAAAAGCACTGGTTGCTCCCTAAATGTGACAACAATCTCCTGAATTCTTCATATGTCTGGGCCATGGGGTAGGGTGGCAAGACGGAAGCCCTTTTTTTTAACCAAAAAGAAAGAAAGAAATTGTCCAATCTCCCGGAAGCATGTGGAATAATGCGTTATGCTGTGACGAGACCAATGATGAAACTTTTGGCCGTAATTCCAAATCCCAGCATCATACTGCCTGTTTTTCTTCAGCTGGAACTGGGGTGGAGGGAATAACGAATAGCTCCAAATCCCAGTCCATTTTGGTGCAAAACCTTCAGGTTTCTGCTAGAACACTTCAGGTGAAGAGGAAATTCAGCTCTCAGCACGACGACGAGCCGAAAGCAAACCTCCAGATCGACAAAGGAACGGCTTCACCAAAACAAGTTCCGGGTCCTGGAACGGCCCGGCCAGAGTCCAGACCTAAATCCAATCTAAAATCTGTGCGGTGACCTGAAGAGAGCTGTGTGCAGGAGACGCCCAGACCATCGGACAGAGTTGGAACGCTTTCGCAAGGAAGAATGGCAAGATATTACTACGTGGAGACGCTCCACACCGATTGGCTCTTACACAAACAGATTGAATGCCGTGATCAAATCTAAGTCTGCGTCAACTAAGTATTAGTTCAGGGGTGTGCAAACTTCCGCAACCAGGTTATTGTACATTTTTAAATGTATTTCATTTTTCATTTCCCCCCCTAAAATGATTCTTATTGTTTTTCACTTTAATTAACAGGTTAGAAGTTTACAATAAAGGCAGAAAAAAAAACAAGCTAAATCATGTGAGGACTTCTCTTGAAATGTGAACCTTTTTTGAAGGATGCGGTTACCATGGCAACTGCCTCCTGAACAGATTAAAGTTAATGTGTGTGTGTGTGTGTGTGTGTGTTCAGGCAATAGTGGATGTGATGGTGAACTTGCAGTTTCCTCTGGTTGAGACTCTGTGGAAAAGCTTTTGGAGATTCAGCGAGGGGCAGACTAATGAAGCACTCGACCTGTGAGTGTCTCACACACACACACGCATATTTAGAGGACTAACTATTCAATTCAATTCAGTTTTATTTTTATAGCGCTTTTTACAATAGACATTGTCTCGAAGCAGCTTTACAGAAAGATATAAACACGGTATACAGATTTTAAAAGTGTGAATTTATCCCAATTGAGCGAGCTGGTGGCGACGGTGGTGAGGAAAAAATGTTCAGAGGAAGAAACCTCGAGAGGAACCAGACTCAGAAGGGAACCCGTCCTCATCCGGGTAACAACAGATTGTGTGAAAAAGTTAATTATGGATTTATATGAAGTCTGTTTGGCCTTAGAAGCAGCCGTAGTCTCAGCAATCTGGATTTTGGGTAGATGAGCGCTCCATCCAGAGGTAGGACATCCGAAACGGATCAAGCAGGTCCGGAGTGCAGAAAGGATCAGGATCTCTAGTATTTCCATAAAATCGTGTGTAATTTGACCTAGAGGTAGCATATATAAAGTAAAAAGCACTGGGCCTAAAACTGAACCCTGTGGAACTCCAAATTTAACCTCGGTATTTGTATTGTATGATCTATAGTATTAAAACCTGCACTAAGGTCGAGTAATACAAGCAGCGAGACACAACCCTGATCAGAGGTCAGTAGAAGGTCCTTTACTACTTTAACTAACGCCGTCTCTGTGCTATGATGAGGTCTAAATCCTGACTGATACATTTCATGAATGTTGTTCCTATGCAAGTACGAGCAGAACTGCTGTGTACAACATTTTCTAAGATCTTGGAGATGAAGGGGAGATTTAGAGGGGTCAAGGTCAGGTTTTATAATCAGGGGTTTAATAAATGTTAATTTAAGTGACTTAGGTACATAGCCAGTGCTAAGGGAAGAATTGATTATATTTATAAGCGGTTCAATAACTCCAGGACAAATCTGTTTAAAGAAACATGTAGGTACAGGATCTTGTATGCAAGTTGATGAATTCGCTGAAGAGATTAATGAAGCTAGTTCAGTGTCTCTAAGGGGAGTAAAACATTCTAAACCTTGATCTGATATTGCTATATTATCATCTAATAATGTTAATTTAATGGCCTGAATTTTTCATCAAATATTTTCAACCTTACCGATGAAAAATTCGTTTTTTCTCTGTAATTAATTTTCTTTTGTCTGGAGCCACTGTATCTGGCGTGCCGCGGAGTGTTGACTCTAAGCATTCAGTCGCCTGATCGAGTTCTATCGGATCAGACGGTGAATGGGCAGCAGAAGTCTCTGGATAGCTAGCTATCATCAGTGGTTTCCGAACATTTTTGTGTTCGATTCTTGGGGAAAACACACAAACACTCTTAGTTTCCATTGTAACGTTCTGCCTGTTCAAGTCACAGTGAATCAGAGAAGCGGTTGCCGAAAACATGCCTGGTTCTGCTGTGCCAGTACGAGCCGGTTCTGCAGTGGAGCCGCAATTGTGACAACACACTCTACCAGATCCTAGTGGAGATCCTCATCCCCGACGTGCTCACACCGATACCCAGTGAGTAACGCACCTCTTAACGGAGGTCTACACTCCTGATGTGCTCACACCGGTACCCGGTGCCATCTACACACGTCTACACACCCACGCACAGCTCGGTTTGTCACGTTGTCACGTTCGTCCTCAGGTGCCTTAACACAAGCCATCCGCAACTGTGCCAAGAGTTTGGAGAACTGGCTCACCAGTGCCATGATGAACATTCCGGAGGAGATGGTCCGCATTAAGGTCTCACACACACACACTCATTCTATAGAGCTGAGAAAAACTAACACAAACATTTGGTGCACATGTACACAGAGGAGTTTGGGTATAAAACACACACACAGAAGTGACTGCACGACACTCAATGGTGTGTGTGTGTGTAGGTGGTGTGTGCAGGAGCATTTGCGCAGACATTGCGCAGATACACCTCTCTGAATCACCTGGCCCAGGCGGCCCGAGCCGTGCTGCAGAACTCGGCCCAGATCACGCAGATGCTCAACGACCTCAACCGAGTGGACTTCAACAACGTGCAGGTAACACACACACACACGCACACAATTCTGCGCTTAAACGATTTTTGGATGACCATAGCATAGCTCAAGGAACACGTTACACGTTCAGCCCTATGTGTATGTGGGTGTGTGTGTGTGTGTGAGCAGGAACAGGCATCGTGGGTGTGTGCGTGCGAGGAGCGCACGGTGCAGCGGATTGAGCAGGACTTTAAGATGACGCTGCAGCAGCAGAAGTCTCTGGAGCAGTGGGCCGCGTGGCTGGACAGCGTCGTCACGCACGTCCTCAAACCCTACATGTCCAGCCCGTCCTTCACCAAAGCTGCCAAACTCTTCCTGCTCAAGTGGAGCTTCTACAGGTCAGCACACACACACACACACACACACACACCGGCAGTAAAGTGAATTAAGATATATTGCCCAGTGGATTTTGCAGTTATTGGCACCCATTAAGAGAATGGGCAAACATGACTATAAAATTATACACACTGTTCCTTGTGTATACGATTATTTATTAATTTATTGTAAGTTTAAGTGTACATGTTTACATCGTCCAAACTGAGCTAAAACTTCCCACCATGTTGACAACCATTTCGCGTGTCCTCCTTTCATAGGGCGCCGTTACTTTTGTCTCGGCTAATCTTCAGGCAATTTGTTCTGGATCATTTTCTTTGAAGTCATTAATAAATCTGAAACAACCGAGACTCTCTGTGTTTTCGTTACGTTTCTTCGTATTTAATCTTGACGGTGTGTTCTGTATATAAACTCGCAACATTTTATTTTATTGACTGGAGCACACAATCCGAAGCTAAACGTAGGATACGTACTAGAGGTCGACCGATCGATTAATCGGCACCGATAACTGATCGCTGGAACTAGTGGTTAACCTGAAATAAATCCACAGAGATTTCCCGGGTACATCTGTCGCGGCTGAGAAGTGATCTCGTTATACAGCACGAGAGCGGCCTCTAGAGGTGGAAATAAAAGCAATCACTGACTAATTTCGTTGTGTTGTTGTAAGTGTTTTTGATTCATTTTGGACGTTTCTGTTTTTATGTTATTTGGGACGTTACTTTTCTGTTCAGTTTGGATGTATATTCTACTTACTTTAATATTTATTAGTAGTTCATATATATATATATATAATTGACATTTTCATGGTGCAGTCTGCACTGTTTATTTTTGTACTAAAAGTTCAGTAATGTTTAAAGTGTTAAAAACGTGTTAAGTTGATTAATCGGTTATTGGCAGGTCTGTACCGCCCGACTCAGTCACCAGTACCAGTAGAATCCAATATCGCTCCACCTCTACTACGATTTAAGATTTTTTTTTCATGAATGCAACATATTAATGTAAATATTTACACCAGTGGATAGATCCAACTCATGTATCACTCAGTACCGCCCCTTTAATTCAGTATTTAAACAGATTTATTGGCATGTAATGTGCAGTACAACAATACTAACTCCCTCCTCTCTGTGTGTGTGTGTTTAGCTCAATGGTGATCAGGGATCTAACTCTGCGCAGCGCGGCCAGTTTCGGCTCGTTCCATCTCATCAGGCTGCTGTATGATGAGTACATGTATTACCTGGTGGAGCACAGAGTCGCTCAGGCCAAAGGAGAAACACCCATTGCTGTTATGGGAGAAGTACGTACACACACACACACACACACACACACACACACACACAGAGGCACATACTGTATACGTTACTTTGGGATGTCATCGGGAATGTTTACATGCTGTGGAGTTCCACAGGGCTCTCTTTTAGGACCGCTGCTCTTCTTACTTAACATGCTGTGTGTGTAAATGAACGTATCTTTTGTCTTTTCAGTTTGCCAACCTAGGCCGGAACGACAGCGCAGCAGATGCAGATAAAGGTAACGCACCTCCATCATCCTGAATCCACACGTTCAATGTGTTTACAAGCAGCAGCCATGTTGTGTGTTAGAAACCATCGTGCTGTTGATAATATGGTGGCGCGCCCAGGGGTTCGGTCAGCATTCCATTCTAAATATCCATTCTAGCCTTTCGTAATTAACCAAAACGTGTAAGAGGAACCGCGAGGAATCCACTTGTTTCCCAGCAACAGTTCTCTTGTGCGCGTAACCACTCGAATAATCAGGGTGTTCAGAAAATCAGTGTGTTCGAACGCACCAATAAACCGCTACCATGAACCTAACGCCAGCTGTGTGTGCCGTAGAAGAGGAAGAAGAGGAAGAGGACGAGAGCGACGAGGACCAGATGCCTATACCAGTCGACGCGAATGCAGTGGGGGAGGAGTCTCTGGAACCGCCCACCAAATTAGCCAGGACGGACCTGTTCAACAGCACTCACAACTAACACACACACTATTCAACACCACTTACAGCTCATACACTCAGACAGACCTGTTCAGAGGTTTATTTGATATGAACATTACACGTCACTGATCTCTCTCTCACACACACACACACACACACACACACAGATATATTATACAGATTTAGCTTTGTGTTCTATCCTCTCTTAGTGCCATGCAGTCGTTTGCCTTATTCATTATTGCCTTTTGAGAGAACTGTTCTATCTGCCAGTGTATCAATGTTTAATGCCTTAAATTATGTTAAGCGATTTGCCTTATATATTTCTGCACCGCAGCCCGTTTGCGTGAGGATCTACACACGTATGCACACACACTGCCAGTTTAAACGTTTACGTTTTGTTGTTTCTTGTTTTTTTTCGTTTTGATCACGGTCACAATCCGAAAAACCTACACTATGACAATCGTTTCGTTTATATCAACGCTAAAACGTACAGTTCTACTGCGTCATCGTTTCTATAGTAACGCGGGAACGTGGTGTAATCTGTGCTTTAAAGCAACATGGAGTTCAGTTTTCTGTAAGGAGGTTGTTTATGTAACGTTTTAAGGATGGTGTCTCCAGAGTCGGAGTCCTGTGACGATCGGTGAGTTTTCCAACACGGGGGGGAGTATTCTGGGTTTTGCACTTATATGGTTCCTGACTTTTTAACGAAGAGTGAGAAAGAAGGAGAGGCTGGTGAGGGAACGGACGTGTGTCGCTGCGGTAACGCGAGTGAGAACGGGAAAGGTCTTTTCAGGTTAGATGTAACTATAAATGGATAATAAGCACAATGTGTAACAATTGGGGTCGCTGGGGGCAACGATGGCTTAGAGGTCAGCACGTTTGCAGGGATCTTCAGGGATGGGGGTTTGAATCCCCGGCTCCGCCCTGTATGCATGAAGTTTGCATGTTCTAACTGTGCTTTGGGGTTTCCTCTGGGTACTCCAGTTTCCTCCCTCACGCCAAAGACATGCGTTGTAGGCTGATTGGCATTTCCCAATTGTCCGTAGTGTGTGCGATTGTGCCGTGATGCGTTGGCACCCTGTCCAGGGTGTCCCCCATATCGTGCCCTGGGATAGGCTCCAGGCTCCCCACGACCCCGTGTAGAATACGCGGTACAGAAAACGTATGGACGGATGGATGTTTAGTCGCTGAAAAGACTTCCTCTTTGCATCCGGCCGTATCGCACCACCCGACTGTGGAGAATGTTCCTACGTCAGTCTGCCCTGCTGCACTTTATTCCTTACATAGGCACTCTCGAATCCTTTCGAGGTCTCCGTTTTTTATTAAAAGGTGAAGTTTCTAATCTTTACCAACTTCGTCTAGCTCTATGACTAGTGTATCCATTCGCATATACACGACTTGTCTTGACATCAGACTGATCTGGCTAGTTATTTTAACATTTTTCCAACCTGGAAGATTCACTCCAGCGTATATTTACTTATATATATATATATATATATATATATATATATATATATATATATAGAGGATATTCAAGAACCTTTAGACTGGCAGTGTGTACAGGTGCATCTCAAAACATTTGAACATCGTGGAAAAGTTTGAATATCATTTTTTCCCCCATAATTGAATTAAAAAGTGGAACTTTTATATATTCTAGATTAATCACACAGTGAAATATTTCAAACCTTTTTTTTGTTGTTTTAATCTCGATGATGACGGCTCACGGAAATCAAAAATCAAATCTCGGAATATTCGAATTAAGAATTTATAATAGAGAAACGTCGACCTGAGAAGACTCTAATCAGCGAATGAACTCTCAACACCTGCGAAGGTTTCCTGAGGCTTTAATCTCAGTCTGGTTCGGTACACACACAATCACGGGGAAGAGGGAAGTCAGTTTTGGGTTACGGGTTAGGAGAAATATTTCACTTTGTGTAATGAAGCTAGAATATATGAAAGTTCCACTTTTTGGATGAAATTACATAAGAAAATAATCTCTTCCACGATATTCCAACTTTTTGAGATAGACAGAATGTCTGCTTATGTTTTAAACGATGATGCGTCCTGACCTTTTTTTTGTGAAAAAAGGAGTTTTTTATTTTTTATTTTTTGGACATGGTGCTCTTTGGGACTTCAGTGCCCAGCGAGTCAGCTCGTTTCCTCATCACTTTTTGCACAGCCTTAATTTCTTCCACGAAAGCTGCAGATTTGTCTCCGTTTTCCACAACTGCTTGGCAGGGTTAGCATTAACTGTTGCTACGAGTCGGGACTTGCTCCTGCTAGCGTTAACGCATTATTAGAGATGCTAGCATGTGCTTTTCCATGAAGTGATCTTTCGTGACGATCTGGATATCTTGACCACGGGGTGGCGGAATGTAGAATTGCGAAAGAAATCACCCACAATCATTGTTTTCGCAAGTCACGATAGTCTCACGTGGACGCTAACATGCTAGTAACATTTCTGTATTTTATTTTACTCGTGTTTTTTTTAAAGCGATCATGTTTCCCAAAAAAACCAAATCAAATCGTTGCCTTGGAGATTTGTTCACGCTTGATGCCCTTTTGAGTTGCAGTGTTATTGTTCATGCAGCAGCCTTCGTGCTTTTTGTATTTTTTTTGTTTTGCATGCTTATTTGCCAGAAGAGAGATTTAAGCTCGATGCCTCGGTGTAATACTAGTACTGCTTGTGCCTTTGGAGAATAACCTCTGACTGCAGAGATCTTTAAACTTATGAATAAATTAAGATGTTATATCGCTTACTATGCTATCTGTTGTGCTTTTGCAAACAAACAAAAAAAAAAAAAAACCCCATAGCTATGCAGTATAAATACCACCGTTCTCCCAGCATTCCTGCCCCCAGGCGGTTCCTTCATTTCATTTGCTTGGATCACCACATGCATCTTTCACATCGATCCGTTCTGCATGTCCGCATCTGACCGTTTCCTCTCGAGACGCCAGGAACCGTACAAGCAGTAGGCGTGTGTCGATGTCAATACGTTTCTCATCTTTTGTCAGATTTTACGCACAAGATCACAAAATTGTACTGAAATATCTTCGTAAATGTCTCCATAATGGTCCTTTACATTCATTAAATAATAAAGGACCTTATTTTCACTTCTCTGCCAAAAGTAATTATACCTGATTGCACAGAATAACATCACGGTATACTTACCTTCATCAAAATATCCATTTAAAACGGTGATCGTAACTGAAATGGCTGAAGTGTGACCTTCATTTACATTTTACGCGACATCATTCAAGGGTGTAAGTATTGTAACGTTTTATAATACTTACCTAGGGGACATGGAGAGCTTTAAAAAGTTGATGGGGCGTGGCCAGGTGGATGGTTCCAAAGAAATGAGGGGGCTGGGTCAGGTCTATAGCTTTAAAAAGTTGAGTGGGTGTGGCCAGGCAGATTTAAAATGCTGAAGGGTGGGAACAAGTGGACACCTCCATGGAGCTGGGTAGTGTCAGGTGGATAGCTTTTAAAAGCCGAGGAAAGGAAACAAGTGGTCACCTCCACAGGTCAGGGTCAGGTGGATGGCTCCGGAAAACTGAGGAGACAGGGTCAGGTGGATGGGTCCGGAAAACTAATAGGATGGGATCTTTTGGTTGGCTTTGGAGAACCGAGGGGGAATCGAGGGGTTTGGTTCAGATGGATAGTTCTTAAAAGCTGAGGAAAGTAGTCATCTCTAGAAAGTTGAGGGGGCGGGGTCAGGTGGTCAACACTGGAACTGGAACTCTAGAACATTTTACAAACGTCTGTAATAAACTTGCGATACAAATGAGAACTTTGTGACCATGGATTTACAATGTCCGATTACTTTTAGCAGAAAAGTCTTCTTCTAAAGAAAAAAAAAAAACATGTTCCTTATTATTGCCTTCTGCGTGGAACACTTATTTCTGAAAGCTCCCCCTTTAGGCAGCCTCGATCCCTCATAGTGAGCAGATCTCATATACAAGTACGCAATTTGGACTTAATCATAGAACTGATGATCGGAACAAGCCGTGCAGGCGGATATCGTGTAGGAGACGACACGAGTCATTCCTGTCACGCAGAGTGCTGGACACCAAACACACCATCTTTATTGTTCTCACACACCAAATTCATTCTCATTCTCACTCTCTCTCTCTCTCTCTCTCCTTCTCTCGGTGCGAACCTTTTCCTAACGGCAGCTGTAATCGTCAGTTAGCAGCTAATCTCTTGTGGCTTTATCGTGGGAATGGTCGGTGGCTTTAAAGTGACGTGGCCAATCGGAGCGCTCGATACGTCAGCAGGTGTGCAGACACATCTCGAAATGTTGTACTAGACATTTAAAATGTATGTAACGTATTGTTCGAGATCTTCACGTGGGGTTTTTATGAGTTGTATTTCTACGACTTTGTGACGATAACGTTCTATACGAGCTCAGCTGTCTCACTGCAGTGATATTATTAGGAATTGATCATTTTATGATACCGTTTCTACTATTGGAGCTTTATTTGGAGTGTCCTGTAGTTTTTATTGTGGGAGATTGGTGTGTAGCTATCAGTGTACAACCGAGAGAAAATAAAGACTGAAGTGAAAGGCTTCGTGTGCTTTTTATTTATTTATTTATTTTTACCTGAACAGTAGTGCAAAATCAAGCAACACGGAGGAGCTCGCAATTTGTCCAAAATGACCGCAGATTTGGGTTGAGACGTCATCACGACGCACGTTCGGCCGAAGCCGCCTTCAATTCACGTGCGTCAGACAGGAGTGCAGCTAAAACATCACTGTGAAAGACCGAATTCAGTACGATTGCACTTTTGCTAATTCGAGTAGCTTTCCACAAAAAAAAAAAAAAAAAGTTGTCGCAAATTTTCTATAAACCTACAGCAAAATCAAGCGTATTTGGCCGCAACAATCAACTTCCTGTTCTTCTGGGAACACGTACCAAATGAAACATACACGTACGGTGTAACGTTGCAGATCGTCGGCCAATCAAAAACAAGTTTGTCGTAGCTTTAACGTAACCGATTAACAGCACACGATTATGCAGAATTCGACTTACCTCAGAAGTGGAAAGCTCAGAATGAGGTCATTTTCGACCGACAGAGTGAGGACAAAAAAAAAAAAACCATGGACGCCTCCATGTTCGTCTTTCCTTAGCAACAATCTAGCCAGCTAACTGTAGGTATAGTTAAAGATTTAACAAATCAAGATGCCTGTATGTTGATTGATCTAAACCTAATACTTAGTATACGCAACAATTGAGCTGCAAAAACTATTCGATAATGAATCTCATTATGGAGGAGCCGGTCTGCACGCAGCACGGGGGAGATTACTCATTACGTTACTTCTATTCCGAAAACACACTGCGGAGAGTAAATACTAAAGTTGCGTCCCAAATGCCGTACTGTACACTTACACTATGCACTACGTACTCTACGGTCTAGTGTGTGGATTTTAGAAAGGTAAATCTCTCAAATATAACACCAGCGGGTTTTTTTTTTAATGCTAACTGGAAGTCTAAGCCGCTTCTAGGCGACGGCGCATGACATAATACGCACGCTAGCATTAGCGGACACCCGAGTCACTGACAATGACAAAAACGCCGCACAAATCAAACTGATGCACGAGGACAAACTTATGTTTATATCCAAAATACTCCACTGTGTGTAAGGGAAAACTGGTGCGAGCTGCTTAACAGGTTTATTTTATACAGGTGTGTGTGTGTGTGTATATATTATATATATATATATATATATAAAAAAACCTTCGTTTTATAGTATTTAATGCATTATTTTTATGGATGCACAAAAAGCACCGAATGAAGTCCTACTTTAATAATATATATTCTGGTGTGTGTTTTGGGTTCTTTTCTATTTTGAACAAACAGCTGTGTAAAGTTTTAGTCTGAAGTTTACATTTGTAACGCTCAGTTTGTGGATTCTTCTTTTAAATAAGCAAAAAAAAAATAATGGTACTGAAAGCTTGCCCCGCCCCCTCCCGTTAATCTATCAAAAATAATTGATTATGAAAATAATCGTTAGTTGCAGCCCTACACTACATACCGTATAACTCGTTTAAAAGTGAAGTGCTACCGTGTGTACCTTCGATGCTGTGAGCGGCCATGTTGATTCTACGTCACTTGCTGGACTTGAGGAGACGAGATCACCTCGAGATCCCGAGTAGAGCTGAAGTGGGCGTGTTTCCTGGTCAGAGTTTGGGAGTTACGACTCCTCTCATCTCGTCCAACGCAGCGTTCGTATTTCCAACTACAACTGATCACGGAGGACGTTTAAAACCTTTTCAATTATGGGTTTTTATTTTTAAAAAATTATCAAGTAAAGACAATATCAAGTATTGTTCATATTCGGTAGAGGTGCATCATGACAACTAGAAATAAAAACAAAATATTTAAAAAAAAGAAACAAAAAACCCAACACAGATCGATGTAATGTTACCTGCTGACTTCCTGGATGTTTTAAAATGAGCAAAATGCCGTATGACACGCACGTCCACGGCGTAGCATCTACACGAGTTCATGGACGAGAAAGTTCCCCGGAGAACGTCGCTCACGCTCGGCCCTTCGACCAAAACGTTTACAGGTATGCGTACGGTTCTTCCGAGATCAAATCAACTCTGAAGACGTTCAGAATAGTGGTCCTTGGTTATTTTTTAAAGCCTGTTTTAGTGTTTTATCTACTTTTGAGCGCCTCAGGGATCGATGAGTAACGAGAAAGGTCGCAGGTCTGGAACGGGTGGAGTCTCGGCGGCCGAACGCAGCTCGAACCAACGATCCGGGGATTAGCCACGTTGTTTAACAGCAGAACTGCTGGTCTAGACTAGAGGACAAATTGTGTTCATAGATAAATAACAAATGCTGAGAAGACCCCTGTGTGTGTGTGTGTGTGTGTGTGTGTGTGTATAGGTGAGAGAGAGAGAGAGAGAGAGAGAAGAGAGAGGGATGGGGAAAACAACTTTACAAAAGTTCCAAGCGTGTCTGACTAAAGCTGTGTGATTTGTTAAGCTCGAATCCCGTAAACCTGAGATTTGGCCGACGAGCCGCTAAAATCAGTCACCGGTCACTTGCGGATTAATCTGACCAAAACCCAAAGACACCGATCCGGGTTAAAGCACCATGTTGGGAACAAGTGTGTTAGACGTGTACAGGAAGAGGAGAATAAAAACCCCGAAACACCTCGTGGCAGGGGGTCCGTGAGAGAAACTTGTCCCTGATCGACACTGACGGTGGGTAAAGGCGGTTAAATTTGTTGAACCGTGCACACGAACAGATCGATCACATACACAACGACAATAACAACAATAACAACAACAACAAAAGACGCGATGTATAAAAGACGGCGAGTTAGAGACGCTTTGTTCGTTCCAGCGGAGAGTCTGAAAGATCTTAGTGCAGCAGCAGCGTGTATGGCTCACTGGACACACAGTCGAGGCGTTCGCCCCACATCTGAATTTCTGAATACGAAGTGTGGACAGAGATAAAACCAGTGGGTGTGCACGAGCTACGGCGTCTTCACTGCAGGACGATCCACGTGGCTCTGTCGCTGTCAGCGAGTACTTGAAGGGAGGTACCTATAAACCGAAAAACACGAGCAGTGTCAATTCTCTTTCTTTCGTCATTTTCTGTCTGAAGGGAATATTCAGACACACAGATACAGAGTGAAATGTGACACACCCACAGAACTAGTATCACATGAAGAGAGTGAGGGAGAGAGAGCGAGACAGAGACACACCTTTGTGCAGGGCTTCATTGGTCATGCGGTTGATGTAGCGTGAGCTGCTCTCAGGGACGAGCCACCTCATGACCGTGTTTACACACGACTTCCTGTAAGAACTCCACACACTCCCACTTAATGAATCGAAACGAGAGAGAGAGAGAGAGAGAGAGAGAATGTAAAAATAATCATCAGTATGCATTTAAACACATGACTGCTTTCTAACAAAGCTATCGTTAGTCTGAACAATTGAAACAGTCCCAAAGTGGGCGGGGCTAATCTAGGGTAAAGCATAAACTTCACTCCCGCTAGTCACTAGAGATCGACCGATATTTTCCCTGATATTTAAGCGTTTTTTCCAAAATCGGATATCGGTTCTGCGATATCGGATCCACTGATAAACGGCGCCGTCTTGTGGGCGTTTTGAGAATTGCGCACCGGACCGCCATTTCTGTGGATGTTTGTCGGTCTGTACTAATCACAAGGCTTTATTATTCGAAACGATGTGTTTCCGCTCAAACAGTGTCGTGGCGGTAGAGTCTCAGAGAGACGGCACGCTCAATCGAATATTAAGCCACGCCCATCCAGATTTTTAAACAAACATTTTATATGTCGTTTAACACGAAGTTTCATCACAACTGCTTACCTGGTTTGACCTTTGACCTCAGTGAGGTCACCGACACCAACGGTGCAGCAGGCGCCTGTGTTCAGATCCCAGCTGACCTGCAGACTGGAGTGATATGACTTAGGCCTGCCAACACACACACACACACCAGTTCATATCCAATCTGTAAGCATGTTGATCAGTGCTCGTGTGTGTGTGTGTGTGTGTGTGTGTGTACCTGCTGTGCTCCTCCTCGCAGTTGGAGAAGGCCAGCAGCAGAAGTCCGATGTTTATCACTACTATATTTGTCTCCGGGCAAACCTGTCGTCATGGAAACAGACCAACAACACACGGTGGCAACTGTTGTCATGGCAATAACATGAACGAACATGAAAATACTGAAATTAACGTGGGGAGCGATTACAGCTAGGCAGTGCAGGCGAATACGTTAGTCCCTGCCCCCCACACACCTCAAGGATTACGACGTCATAGTCGCTGAAGGAACAGAACTGCGAGGCCCACTCTGCATCATTTCTGATCACCTCGTTAATCAGATACTCGAAATCCAGGGTCAGCTGCTCCACACACACACACTGAGGGAGAGACGGACAAACACCGCGTTGTTCACTTACAATCGGAACCTTCTCAACTATAAAATATACTGGAGAGGTGGGGGAGAACATTTTCAACTAATTAAATACGACACACACGTCGTTGTATAGGCTTGTGCGATATTGAGGTGTTCCCTTCTCACAATTTTCTATTTTAAAATACCCCGATAAACGATTTAATCACACAGAACCTCCGTTTTTTCCACGTTTTGTTCAGCGGCATAATTATGGAATCAAATTTGTGCCAGAAGTATAAAATATACGACGTGAGAGGAGAAACACTCTGAACCTGAAAACTGTGAACTCTATAAATAAATAAACAAACAAACAAATAAATAAACAGCATTCTTTGTTAACAGCGTTCTAAGCTTCGTTTTCGCTAAAGATGGTTCATGAATACGCTGCCGGAGTTTTACCTCACGCTTTCAAACTATTCATCCACGCTCCCTGCAAGTTTACGTTCGGCATTCTGGTACAAATCTCATGTGTGGGCGGGGCTTAATAGAGATTCACTATCATCCACCAGTGAGATTTGAACAGACATCTCCTTGAAAAGGAAGTGGAGACGTCAGCGGTGCGAATTTTGAAGAGTGTGGGCGGGGCTTAACAGCGATTTACTCTCATTGGCTACTGAGATTTGGATTGACAGCTCGAGTGTCCAGGCGGAGGATGACGCGGATGACGAAGCTCCGTGCCGCTCCTGAGAGCACCTCTAGAAATAAGAGTCTAAGAGTCGTTATGCAAACCTCTAGTACACCGAGTAAGTCGTCAATCTCCACTAGAAAGTACAAACACTAGAACTATAAAGAACGCTCTCCAAAACCCACACCACTGAGAAGTCTCTACTTCCAGGTCAGGGAGCTGTCCGTCAAATTCGAACAAGCCAATCAGAGTAAATCACTCGTATGCGCCGCCCACACGTGAGGTTTGTGCCAGAAACTTAGAAAACCGTTAATAAAGAACGCTGTTCATTTATTTATTTATTTGGAGATCGTGTGACATTTCTGCCACCGAGTTCAGTGTTTTCAGTTTCAGAGTGCTTTTCTTCTCTCGCGTCGTATACGGCACAAATGTAACTCCGTACGCAACTAATACACATACACATAGTAAACATGGAAATCCACACGGCACATGGCTATTTGTCAGGCCACACACAGATACACACCGGTCCCGTGTACTGTCCCGTCACCAGCTGCAGGTTCCGTCCCGTCAGGTCCGAGACGGTGAACGGCAGCTGGACTTTATCCTCCTCTTCTCCTGAAACAGTTTTGTTGGGGTTTTTTTTTTATCCGTTACAGTATAAAACATCTGCTTATTGTTTAGAACTGTAGACATTTAATTAGCAACACTGCTTAAATATTATTTTTTGTATCGATCAATAATTCTGATTGATGATGATGAAGTAACTGAAATGAAGTGCGTGTGTGTGTGTTTTATACCGCTGTCCTGCTCGGTCGTCCCGGGCTGCTGCAGCCTGTATCTGAGTCGTGTGTAGTTCACGTATCCGGGCTCTGACGTGGACGATGATGACGGCGGCGAAGGCGAGCACAAAGAGGACACGGACGCTGGGGACATGACCGTGTTACCGGAGACGCCGTCATCCGGCTCGGCGGACGACGTGGTGTTTCCTTTCCCGTGTGATGTGGACGGCCCGTCAGCGTCCTCTACTCTCCTTCGTTCAGAGTCTGCGGCGGACGTGCGTGAGATTTTTGCCTCTCTGGCCTCGCCGTCCTTCCTTCTCCGCTCGCCGTCTCGGTCTGCGTCGCTCCCTGCCTGCGCACGCCGGAAAATATCGGCAGCGAACTCGCGCGCTCGCACGGCGGCCTGGGATCGGCTGGGAGAGAGCGGCGTGGCGTAGGGATTGGACGGCCTGCGGTCAGGTGACCCGTGAGAAGAGGAAGAAGAGGTAGAGGAGGTGGACGGGCTGGGAGGATGATGACAGGAGGAAGCAGGAATCTCTCTTTTTCGGTACAGGATTTGATCATTCTGTCCGTCCACCTGTTGCTGCTGCTGCTCTCCGCCTGAAACAGGATTTTGTTCGTTATTGCGCAATAATATAAATCACAACGGAAAATATTAAACACGCGTTAACGTCGATCTGAGATGGTTCGAAATGTTTCCGCTGTTTAAAAGAAAATGATGTCATACATTGTGACAATTTGTACTACACACACACACACACACACCGGAGCAGAGTGAGATGGCGCAGGCCACCAACGAGTAGCTGGTGTTGAGGAGGATGACCTGATCCTTCTTCAGCTGCAGAGCTGGCTGGAAGGTGGGGAACGGATAAACCACCTGATAACGAGCGTTCAGGACATAGCCGTGCTCCAGACACTCCCCTCCTACACACACACACACACACACGTGTTATACTAGCAAATATGCAGTCGAGCACATTACAGTAGGCATGAATCAGAATGAAATAGTGGAAGTATTGGGTGTGTATACCCGTGTGTGTGTGTGTGTGTGTGTGTGTGTAAGTGTACCTGTCCGTATCGTTGACGCAGTGGGCAGAGGGCAGCATTGTTGGCACCGTTGTGCAGGAGGCATGGAGGCGATAGTGATGTAAATGTCTCTGTTATTCTCGTCACTCATCATCATGTTCATCAGAGCCGTGCTGCTGCGAGTACTGACACACACACACACACACACACTGAAAATGTGTTTACAGAATGTACAGATGGCCAAACAAAGACAACATTATAAAAACACATAAAACATGTATGATTTTCACAACAGATCTGCAAATACAGTGGCCTCCGCGCGTCAGTCACAAGGAAGGAGGCGTGGCCTCCGTGCGTCAGTCACAGGGAAGGAGGCGTGGCCTGTGTGTTTTGGTTCCAATGACCGTGAACAGGGGTCTAGTGCATGTCCCAGAGAGAAATGTGAACTTCTCACTTGAAGCCGAAAATGACGATCTTCGAGTGATCATTGTGCCACTCGCAGACGGTCAGGTACAGCTCACTGTAGATGTCTTCACCCGCAAACAAACGCACATGGTGCACCTGGGAACGAGACGCAGAAACGGCACAAATAATTACGTACAAACTCAGGAATCTGGTCTGACAAAGGGTTCCGGCGGAAGAAATGGACAACAGTCGACGTTTGGCAATAAGTTCACCGGCTTCAGTTTCTACCCAGAACCACAAAGAGCTCCAGACCTCCACAAGAGACAAAGCAGGGGTGACCCCGCTCCGCTCGTCTGAGGCAGCGAGTTAGTTACCTGTTTGAGGCGACTGTGCAGGTTGAACTCCCACCAGTACAGATGGTAGGTGTAGAAGGAGAAATCGTCGTCTTCGCCACAATCGCTCGTGTAGGACAAAACATAACGCCCGCACTTTGTAAAGCCCAGGAAGATGTGACTGAAACAAAGAAGATTGAGGAAGGGGATATCAGTGGCCCAGCCCAAATGCCCTGTAATGGAACAGCTTGCCATGTTCTCACAACCAAGAGGGTTGCCAATACTTATACAACACGGAGACTTTTAACGAGCCTCCTCGCTGTAGCTCATCAGCCTTGCGATGAACTGATATTTATTTTTGCCAGTCTCCGCACTGAGCGGTTTGTCTATTTTATAAGTATTGGCACCCTCCGTGTTGTTCGGCTTGCTCAGGGTGCTATTAAGACAAATGATATACTCCGTCTTGCGTATTCCGACATGAAATAAGATCGTTTTGTGACGAAGGATATCTGTTTGTGGGTTGTGAATATTATCACCAGTCTCCACAAGCTTTTGAGAGACGTACTTTATTTTAAAAAGATGTACACAGATACTCAACCACGGTATTGAAAGTTATGCATTCGTTCGGGTAACCATACCGAGGTCGGACAAAGCGTTAACCTGTTAGCTAGCCCGTGTTCTGCGGTGCCAGGAAAACCTGAAGAGTGTTCGATAACGTTAACCTTATAACTCCTGGTGAGCTAGTTAGCTAGATAAAGCACTAGTATTATTACAGCCTAAAGGAAACAAAACGAGCTTACGATACTGTAAGACGTTGTGTTTGTACCAGCTACGTGACGTGCTGTTCTGTCCTGTCGCAGGGCCGTACTTAAAACATATTACTCGTGTCAGGTTAAGATCTACTTACCAGGTCGAGCCTCGGAGGATGTGTGTAGTGCAGCGGGAGGTGAGATTTTGCAATAGCTTTGGTTATAGTTACAGCATTGAGGTGCGTCAAACATAACTACCTACATAACGTCAACACACACACTATGCATGCCATGGATACTTTACATTTTCGGTATTCGGCAGACGCCCTTTTATCTTTACACAAATGAGCAGTTGAGGGTTAAGGGCCTTGCTCAAGGGCCCAGCAGTGGCAGCTTGGTAGCACTGGGACTTGAACTCACGACCTTCCCGATCAGTGCGACTGACTCATCCACCCCAGTCAGAAAGTGTTAATATAAGGGTACAAGCTCGGGCACACGTCCAATACACACTTCCACACTCACCCTGCCCGGAGGAACTCCTCGCTCACTATAGTCTTTAAGGGGACACACACCCGGGGCGGCAGCTTGCGAAACAGTCTCTGAGACAGCTGGCCGGACAACTACAGAGACACACGCAGATAAAGATGTCCGTTATCAGTCTGTTTTGACAGTACGTCTAAAACAAGAGAAAGGTTATGGCAGGATGGTTCAATTAAAGCACCATTAGTAATCATATCCAACAAATAAATAAATAGACTGACAGACACATATATATATATATATATATATATATATATATATATATATATATATATATACATACATACATACACACACACACTATATATATATATATATATATATATATATATATATATATATATATATATATATATATATATATATATATATATAGACAGACAGAGACATATAGACAGACATATATACAGACATACAGACATATATATAGACAGACAGACATACATATAGAAAGACATATAAACAGACAGACATATATATGGACAGACAGACAGATAGATCAGACAGACAGACATATAGACAGACAGACATCTTATGCACCACATGAGTAAACTCATCATTTAATTAGAAATGAGAAATAAACAGCAAACAGAAATAAACAACTCACAGCAGCTTCTAGCTTCACTTCTAATTGCTAACATTATTATCATAAGCAATAAGTGTACTAGAAGCGACTGTTTATTTGTAAAAGTCATTTAGTTAATAGCTCATGTCTCCTGAGGAAGTCTCTCTCTCAGCTCATATCGTTTCTCCAACTAGCATTGTAGAGATTATTATTGCTGCTAGCCAATATAAAATGATACTTTATTCGAATTTTCATAACTAAACAAACATAACGTTTTTTTTCCAACTGTATACTTTTACAGCTTATACTGCTTACTAGCGACACAGATAAACGCGTTTTAGCGAGCACCATCAGGCTACAATAGGGACGCATACCAAATCGCTAGGTACTCCCTACGTGCGTGCACTACATAGGTGACGCAATAACGGCTCTCACAGCCTACGTGGTACACTACACGTACGGAATGTACGCCATTTGGGACCAAGCCGCTCGCTAAGGTTAGCTTCCCTTAATGTCCTTACAGCAAGTGCTACCCATCGATAGCATTTAAAACCACCGCTTTAAACCCTTCGGCGTTCAACAACGACATTTCACGCGCTGAGAACAATGAATCACTGTAACACCTTTCCGCGAGTGAGGAGTTTAACAATGTGGTCTTTTTGTTTTCGCTGCTGTTTTTGTTTATTGCCGTTGTCTTCTTTTTCCGATTTCGAGCTGGGCGCCATTTTTTCCTTTCGCGAAAAAAAAAAAACTACAGACGGGCCCACAGTCCTGCCCACCTCATACAATGATTGGTTATTGGCTTAGCTCTTCTGCTCACTGATTGGTTTGTGTCAACGTCACTCAATGAGATACGCTTTTTTGGTTGGAAGTTACGGAGCTCCTCATACAATCAGTTTATCTAATTGCTTGATTGATTGATTGATTGATTTGTTTGTTTGTTTGTTCGTTGAATGATTGACCATTTAAAAATCGTTACATAGAAAATGTAATGTTCCGAAGTAAGCACAAGAATCAATCACAAATCAATATACACTATACAACCAAAAGTATGTGCACCCCTGACCATCACACCCATACATGGTTCTTCCCCAAACTGTACCCACAAAGTTTGAATCACGCAATTATAAGATGTCTTATGTAATGTAAGCATGACAATTTCCATCCATCCATCCATCCATCCATCCATTTTCTATACCGCTTATCCTATGGCGCTTTTCCACTGCACTGTACTATCGTCACTACCAGCGTCACTGGATTTGCGAGACGCTAGTTTTAAAGTTTTAGTTAGCAACAGCGATTGCAGTATCATTTGTACACGTGACTTTCGAATTGTAAAAAGAAATGGCTGTGCGCAAAACCACGCCGTGGTCAATAACAACACAGGGAACCTTGAGCCTCTCCGAGGAGGCATGGGGCGCAAGGTGGGGTACACCCTGGACAGGGTGCCAATCCATCACAGTGCACAACCCCATAGACACTCACACACCAATTCATGGACACTTTGGACATGCCAGTCAGCCTACCATGGATGTCTTTGTCCGGAATACCCGGAGGAAACCCCTGCAGCACGTGGAGAACATGCAAGCCACATACACACTCACACACCCAATCATACACTAAAGACACTTTGCGCCTACATTACAATTTTCCTTCACTGGAACTAAGAGGCCCAATCGTGTTCCAGCATAACGATGCCCCTGTGTGCAAAGTGAGCTCTGTGAAGACATGGTGTCTTAAGGAGTGGAAGAACTCGCGTGTCCTGCACAAAGCCCTGACCTCAGCCCCACTGAACACCTTTGGGATGAACTGGAACGCCGACTGCACCCCAGACCTCCTCACCCCAACATCAGTGCTTGGTCTCACTACTGCTCTCGTGGCTGACCAGGCAAATGGGAAAAACCTTCCCTGAAGAGTGGAGGTTATTCTAACAGCAAAGAGGGACTAAATCTGGTAGAGGATGTTCAACAAGCACATGTAGAAGTGATGGCTAGGTGGTCACATACTTTGGGCTATGTAGTGTATCTGAAGCCTGTCTTCAGAGATAATTTTTAAGTTCATAATGTTGTTAATTCATGAGCTATATGTTTATATTGTTCCAGCTCCTCAGTATTGTTTAGGTGAAAGGTAATAATTGTAGATTAGACATATTTCCGGTTGCTAAATGAACTTGCTTTAACTGGTGTTGACTAGAATACTACATCCTAAATTAAATATGTCTATGTACACGTTTTTTTTTTGAATGCATAATACTGAATTGTGTCTTTGGCGCCCTCTAGCGGAGGGAAAAAACAGGAAGTGACCCGCGCATTCTCTCCCAATACAGAGCGCATAAAACAGGGAATATGGCGTTGGCAGCGCGCGCCCTATTTCGGAGTTTCCTCACCAGGAACGCCGGATTAAACTCGCGGAATACGAAAGGAGTTGCACTGAGTCGAAACGCGGTGACATCGACGTCGGGAGCCATACTCCCAAAACCAGATAAAGTATGTGTGTGCTTCTTTTTAATGTACACCATAACCGGAGTAGGCTAGAACTTGGCGTAACTACAGGGACGTCGCTGGGAGCCAATGAAAATGGAGGATTAGTTTGACGGACATGCGGTGTGACCAATCAATGCTTTGCGGAAATGGTTTGTTTTGTACAGTCGCTACTAGCTAAATAAAAAACGTAATTTTACACCAAAAAAAAATAAATAAAAGCTATAAAGCCTAGAAATATTTTACGTAATTTTATTTCCCCACGCTGTAATTTGTATTACTGTTTTATTTCTGTTTGAAATGGAATGGGTGTGACTGTTGTGTCGTAACCACGGTAGCACGCGAGCCAATGAAAATAGAAGAATTGTTTGACGGACGTTCAAATGGACCAATCAGTGCGTGTTGGTTTTTTTTGGACCCACAATCGTTGAATGCGGAAGTGAATACACTACAGTAGCATCCCGATGAATGTTTTATATTAAAACGACTTTTTTTTTTTTTTTTGGGTACATAATGGTTTTTTTTTCGCCTAAAATAATACATATATGGCATACAGTATGAGCAATAGGGTAACCAAAGTAACTCACTCACAAAATAAATAGCTTATGGGTTATAAATAGCTTATAATGTTGTAATGAAGTACAGTTTCAGTCCAGTCTTTCAGGATTGACCCAGCCCTCTATATATATGTTTGTTTTCAAGCTTCACACCCACACACAGCAGATGATCAAGGCTAAAAAAATGTGGCTTGCCCATATTACCTGGCTCAGGTGTGTCAGGGTGTTGGCGTGCACTGGACTGGACTGAGAACCTCTCCATTGGCGCATCCATGAAGTAGATTATCTTTACATTACGTTACATAGTCCTGTTCATTTCAAGCTCATTTGCACTTGTTGCCATTTGCAGGTCCCGTTTGGTGTCGTGCGCATGGCAGTGGTGGTGGCCCCGTTCCTCTACGTAGGAACGCTCATCAGCAAGCAGTTCGCAGCTATTCTGGAAGAGAACGACATCTTCGTTCCCGACGACGACGACGACTGAGTCGTGGGTCGTGCCGGTACGTTTACCGAGATGCAAGACTCTCTCTGATCCACGATGTCTCACTGCCATAAGGATGTGAGACCTCGTCTTCAGGGATTTCCAGCGTTTCCGTGGTCTGATTCTGTCTCAGTCCGAACACGCCCGAGCGATTACTAGAAGTAGAAACGTATAGCTTTTTATAACCTGGCAGAGATGTGATTAGGGCGGGGCTGGAGCGGGATTAAAAATGACTTGCAATCGCGTCGTGAGAACATCAGTCTTAAATGGCTCTGGAGTCCCTTATAAGTGGGTTACATACAGTAGAAGTAATAGTATGTCTAATACAAGTGCATTTCATAGTAAGACACTTCTTATCTTGGCCTTTTAAACACTCTAGTAGTCATCATTAAAATGTATTTGCTGGTTAATTATTATACGTGCTGATTTTGTGATTTTTCTTCTTCTTCTTTGCAGTGTGACTGGGGAAGCAAACCATTTCACACACCGAAGATAACTCTAAGTGGGATCAATGCAATAACGTACCCGCAACTCGTTCACATTCACACCTTGCATTCAGTGCCTGACTCTACAGATTGACTCTCACCGCTAAAGTCTAAACGCCTCATGTATGTTTGCACGTATAGTTTTGTTTCAGCTGAATAAAACACCCGACTCTTCGTCGTCTCTCTTTTCTGGGAATTTTTTATATCACACGTTCGAATGTTCACTCGTTTAAAAAGTGTGCACAGCATTCAAATGTAAAAAAAACAACAATATACATACATACATACATACACATAACGTACCTTTTTTTTGAGCTCAAATCTATTCAACCAACCAACCAACGAATGTAGTTATAGTCATGGAAGTCTAGTTTGCATCCACAGCTGACCTCAATGGAACTGTCATGTGACACGGTGAATAAACAGCCTGCTCAACGATTTACAAATCTTTATGCAAATCTACAGGTGGCAGGATTATGTCATCTTTGTAGATTATGATTTGAAGTCAAGTTAACGCTATAGAAATCAGGATTGTGAGACTTTTATGGAGTTTACGATGTGCATATGAGTGTGTGTGTGTGTGTATATATATCTCTCTATCTATCTATCTATCTCTCGGGAGAGAAATGCTTCGTAATCGTGTACAATGTGAATGGGGATTTATTCAGTGTGCACGTTGAATTATTGTGTGTCTGCTCCTTTATTGCTCTTTGAAGACCTTTAGAAGGAAGAAACATGAAAGATTTAGATATCTTTTTATTTTCTGCTAGCAAAAAACCAGTAAAACAAATCCGTGTCCAGCACCATCCGAAGCCAAACAAGGAGATGAGTTTGAGAGCGTCTGAGTTTGTTCATGTCTGAATAGTTGAAGGTCTCGGTTGGTGCTGCTGTTCCTCCTCCAGAGCAGCGTTGGTCAGTCGGAGGTGTTCTTTAAGAGAGCTGATCTCTCGCTCGCTGAGCCCCTTCAGTCCACACAGCTCCACGTACACGGCTTTATAACGCTCGCTCAGGTCCTGCTTCTCCTACACACACACACAGTACAGACACTAACATGTCACCCAGCAGTGGGGAAAGTCTGAAATGAAGTCTGAACGGATCTCAGCACATTCTTCCAAACGCAAGGTCCTGACATTACCTTAATTAATGACTGCACCTCGTTCCTGAGACAGCTGATCTCCTTGTGTAAGTACTCGATCTCGTTCTCCTTCACTCGCAACAACATCTGCAACACACACATGCACCTTAGTGTGTGTCTTAGTCTGTAATTTAGTCTTTCTAAATTACTCTTTATATGCAGACAATACAAAATATACCAGAACCTGGAAAAGCACACAAAAAAAATAACCCTTCAGTATTGCAATTTATGACCACTAGAGGGCAATGTGTAACAACCTATAACGTACCGCTGGTCACGTGGAGCCTGTCCCAGGGAACTTGGGGCACTAGGCGGGGGACACCTGTTGGACAGGGTGCCAACCCATTGCAGGCACAATCGCACACACTCACACATACACACACTATGGACAATTAGGAAATGCCAAATAGTCTACAACGCATGCCTTTGAACCAGGGGAGGAAACCGGAGTACCCGGAGGAAACCCCTGAAGCACGGGGAGAACATGCAAACTCCACGAGCACAGGGTGGAGACGCGATTCGAACCCCCATCCCCAGAGGCGTGAGGCTAAACGTGCTAACCTTCCTCAGTACAGGATAAACCACTCGGTGTCGTGCTGTGACAGGAAAATAATCAGTGACAGGGTGGTGCGATGAAGCACAGATGCTGATGTTACACTGAAGTTGATTATTTTCCCGTAACAGCACGGCCTGAAGTGTTTTATTCCTCTTATACCACAGTGATTGGCCAACAGATCAATTGTTTATTTATTTATTAAAGAATGTCATAGTTATTATCCATTTATAGCTACATTAAATATTGCTTTCCAGAACCTTCACACATACTGTTCCCCAGTGGTGGAATGCTCTTCCGATCTCAATCCGGACTGCAGAGTCTCTCACTATCTTCAAAAAACAGCTAAAGACCCACCTTTTCCGTGAAAAAAAGAAAAAAAAGAAAAAAGGACTTGCACTTACACCTCTACTCTGTGCACTTTGCTTCCTCTGGTATTCAATTAATGGATCTTGTATAGTAGCACTACTTGTATTGTTCCCTGCTTGATATATCGCTTTGCTTATTTGTAAGTCGCTTTGGATAAAAGCGTCTGCTAAATGAATAAATGTAAATGTAAATGTAAATATTGCGAAACATCCTCGAGACAAGGTAGCGCCGGTTCTCATTTACCTTACAGCAGCTATAAACAGCCTGACTTTTCTCTCTAGGGCAAAATAATGCACAAAATGTAAAGTTCCTGCTTTGCTGCTGATTGTTACAAAGTGCTGACACTGGAGACTCCTTCCATCCATCTTCTACCATCCATCCTTCCATCCATCTTCTACCATCCATCCATCCATCCATCTTCTACCATCCATCCATCCATCTTCTACCATCCATCCATCCATCCATCCATCCATCCATCCATCCATCCATCCATCTTCTAACATCCATCCATCCATCTTCTAACATCCATCCATCCATCTTCTACCATCCATCCATCCATCCATCTTCTACCATCCATCCATCCATCCATCTTCTACCATCCATCCTTCCATCCATCTTCTACCATCCATCTTCTACCATCCATCCATCCATCTTCTACCATCCATCCATCCATCCATCTTCTAACATCCATCCATCCATCTTCTACCATCCATTTATCTTCTAACATCCATCCATCCATCTTCTACCATCCATCCTTCCATCCATCTTCTACCATCCATCCATCCATCCATCCATCTTCTACCATCCATCCATCCATCCATCCATCCATCCATCTTCTACCATCCATTCATCTTCTACCATCCATCCATCCATCCATCCATCCATCCATCCATCCATCCATCTTCTACCATCCATCCATCCATCTATCTTCTACCATCCATCCATCCATCTTCTACCATCCATCCATCCATCCATCCATCTTCTACCGCTTACTCCTTTTCAGGGTCGTGGGGGAACCTGGAGTCTATCCCAGGGAGCATGGGGCACAAGGCGGGGTACACCCTGGACAGGGTGCCAGTCCATCACAGGGCACAATCACATACACATACACACACACATTCATACACTACGGACACTTTGGACACGTCAATCAGACTACCATGCATGTCTTTGGACTGGGGGAGGAAACCGGAGTACCCGGAGGAAACCCCCGCAGCACGGAGAGAACATGCAAACTCCACACACACATTTCTTTCCCCCCAAATCCGTCCCTGTCCAAGCTGTGACTTAGTGAAACAATAACATTAGGATGGACACGGTATTATTAATTAAGTTCGTTCGTTTTTTTTCCCACTGCCTTTCGTATCTTTATTTACCTGACACCGTAATGCTGCATTTGAACTGTAATGAAACCGAGCGGTGTTCCACAGACAGACACCTCACCTCCAGTTCTGAAGCGCTGCGCTCGTAGCTTCCGACAGGGACGACCCCTGACCTTTGCCCCGTGATGAAGGATCGCATGAGGCTCATTTCCTCGGTCAGACGTGCCTGCAGTTCCTGTTCGAGCGGAAACAGGAAGTGAAAATAAAACCGACACGTGTATGAATGACAGTTCCCGTGCTGGACCAGTGTGAAAAGGCTACGCGCGAATGAAACAGGAAGTTGTGGTTGTCAGAGCTGACTGGGTTTAACCACGCTGACTGCGACTGATGTCTGTTAGGGCACGGTTAGCGTAAACACTGAAATATAAGCTGTCGCTAATTTACTTTTTAAATGATTAACACTGAACAGCGATGCGGTAAAAGATTTATTATTTCAAAACCCAAATAAAAGGATTTTCTTTTCGAGCTAGAATGAAGACATTTATAATTGGTTTTAAAAATAAAAACGTACAGGTGTTAAAGTATCTGTGTCTAAAATCAGCAGCTCTGCTTTACTCATACTTCTGTCACTCACTCACGATCTCCTCATCATTACTCTCTCTCTCTCTCTCTTCGATCATGCCGCTTTACTCAAATTACTTCTCTTTTTGTTTGTTTATTTTCTCGTCCCTGTCTCTCATTCTGTCACTCTTCCTTTTTTCAAACATGATCTTTTTCTTTGTTTTGTTGTTCGTCTTTCTTTCTTCTCCTCATCGTTACTTTCTCCTCTTTCTCTGTTTCTTCTCTGACTCTTTCTCTCATTCTATCACTCTGCTTCTCTCCAACGGATTCTCTTTTTCGGTGTTCAGTTACTCTTTCTTTCTTTCTTTCTTTCTTTCTTTCTTTCTTTCTTTCTTTCTTTCTTTCTTTCTTTCTTTCTTTCTTTCTTTCTTTCTTTCTTTCTTTCTTTTTCTTTCTTTCTTTCTTTCTTTCTTTCTTTCTTTCTTTCTAGCACTCTTATGGGTTCTCCAGGGAAAGGTTCTGTGTAATAGAGCAGAGGATTTCCCTTTCAGAAAAAGGTTCCAAGTAGGACCTTTTCGAGCGAGCACCTGGAACCATCCAAAGAGCCTTTAAGGGACACTTTCCTTCTGCCCCCCACCCCACCCCCCAAGTGTCCGTACTGACGTGTACGGATGGGACGACTGTCTTCGCTCGGGTTCTGCGGGACAACGTGGCGTTTCATGTTCTCGCTGATGTACCTGGTTCTCCTTGCGGAGTTGTTCCACTTCTCTGTGCCTCTCCTCGACCAGCGTGTGTCTCTGTCCTGTGGCGTTCTGTAACTGAGTCAGCTCCACACACCTCTGAGTGTAACGCTCCGAGAGACCGTCCAACTCCTGCTGCAGAGATACACGCTCGGACCTCACACACACACACACACACACACACACACACGATGGTTTATTCATTGACTGAAGAACAGATGTCTGCTTTAATGGCTTAATTGATCTGTTGATGGATTGAACCAATTCACTGAAAATCTATTTAGTACCCACTCCGCTTTTGTTCCTTTGTTGCAGCTCTTTTGTTCAACACTCGCGCACCCTACACAGCTGTTAGCACTGTACTGCCTCCAGTGAAGATAGCTCAGCCATGACTTTATACCCAAGTCTCACCCTTGAATCAGATCATTATTTCACCTAGTGTAGATTTGTACCTAAGAGCTGCTGCTGCTGTAATCATAAACACTCTCCTGTTGCTCATCCCAGAACCTATCATTCACTCGGGGTGAATGACGGGGTGCCCCCCCCCCCTCTGGCTTGTTCATCCGGGTTTCTACAATTCTGCCTTGCGAGAGTGCGTACTAATAAAATGAAATCGAGCTGCAAAACGGTGTAGCTGTACTGAAAAACCAGAAGGTGGCGTCGTATTCCGTGGATATGGGCGTCTTAATTAACACAGAGCTTGAGAAATGGACTACGTGTTTCATTTCCTTAACAAGGAAAAACTGCATCCCGCTGGATATCTCGGACCGGCCTTTGGACGAACGTCACTTAAGACGCCTACTACCCATACCCATACGTAATGTGCACCGTACGCCGTTTACACACAGGAGACGTATTGGGAAAGCTTCCTGGTTGGCTTTTTGACATTATGCACGATCGACACTTTACTCATAACACTCAGGGGGTGATAAATCTGGACAATTACGCCGGTTCTGATTAATTAAGCACTGAAGTCAGTTTCCTGTACGTACATTGTTATACCGGTCCAAGAGGTATTTCTAAGCACCTAATTAGCCTCTGATGTTAAGCCCTCCGCTCGAATGTTATTCGGCGTTACTTCTGGGAATTCTAGGAATTCACGTCATCGTGTCTGGGCAGCGGCGTAGCCAGGAAATCGTTTCAGAGAGAGGACGAGGACGAGGAAATGTGCGAAATGAAATCACCATGTGATCTGTGATGAGTTCAACTGATTACATTTGTGACACGCGTATGCGTTTTCGGGCGGAATCCAGACGGGGCTTGATGTACTGTACCAATAATGTGTCTAAAATGAACTAGACGACTTCTTTGTTGACTTTTCTGCGCACGACGTTAATAATATGTATAAATAGTCATTTCCTGCACTCACTGTGATAGAGCGGAGTCTGTTTTTTCTCCTCCTCGGACACTCTCCAGCTCCTCCTGATGGGCCGTTCTCAGAGCCTCTATCGCTGCCGAGAGAGCGATGGAGTCAGCGAGACAGCACACGACGGAATGCTCACTATCAATAAGCTCTGTAACGTAAGTCATCATCGTTACGAAGCCGGGATTTCACCTTGTGCGGCGTGGCGCGCCTCCTCCCTCAGCATCTGCTCTCTCCGAGCCTCCATCTCTCTCCTCTCTCTCTCATGCACTCTCTCCATCTCCTGCAGACTCTCACTGTACTCTCTCTCCAACTCCTCCAGTCTGGAGGCACAGGGCGACCCCGGGCCGCAGGGAACCGCAGATCCGGATCCGGCTCGGGCTTTACGCAGCGCCTCGATCTTCTGCCTCAGAGACACCACCTGAGACCAGGGGGGAAACAAAAGCGTTGTAGAATTGCTTCAGATGTTCTACAGATGTTGTTCAGTTGTTTAGGTTTGGACGTGTGTCATTTTGGAAATCGAATATCGTTATATACGCAGTGAACAGAGACGGTAGAGATAAACAAGATATTCGACAATATGTGAGGAAACTAATCCATGACTTTATCTGAGACGTTGCACTTGAATACCTCAGTCTGTAGCGCGTCAGTGGTTCCTTGTGGAGCGTCGGAGCCAATCAGAGATAAAGACCTCATCTCCCCGACAGGAATCTTCTCGAAATCCTCCCACTTCTTCTCGATGTCCGTCCCCGCCATGGTCTCAGGGATCTGTGGCATGACACGAGCCACTGCCCCCTTCTTCAGCTGCACTTTGTCCCACGGGCTGTCGGCTTCTCTGTCCGAGACGGCTTCCTGGAACCACTTAGTCCTGTCCCCTAATCGCTTTTCCTGTTCCGTGTCTCGGCCCACGCCTGCCTCACGGTGATTGGTCGAGGGCAGTGACATCATGTCCGGGTCGTCGTGAGACGGGCTTGTGGGCTCTGACCCTGAATCGTGTCGATCTGGATGTGAGGACTTGAATGTTTCGCCGTTTTGGTTGGTGGGATTAGTGCCGCTGCTGAATGAAAGCGTTGGATGACAGCGTTATTTTCTTCTCTTTTCCAAAGCATATAATATACAAATTGGAGGTAACAGTCGGTATCGAAAAAGACTTTCCAATGTCCAGTATTCCCCAGAGTTACATTCAGTCTACAAAGTACTTTCCCAATAGATCATCAAAATTACTGGCAACCTTCCCACCATTTTTTCCTAAGGCTGTAAGACTTTCCTTTTATATTTAAAAGGATCAAGCGTTCACTTGATTACGGTCTCGCATAAGCATAGCTCTATATATTCCAGCTACACTCCTAGATATGGGTTCCTTGGTAGGTTTCGGGCCAGTTAAAAGCTCTTACCTTCCAAAAGGGGTTCTACATGGAAGAGAAACCTCCTGTTGTGAGGTTCTACAAAGAATCTTTAAAGGTTTCCCTAGAGAAACAAACTAACTAAAAACTTTTAGACGTTAAGGGTTACAGGATACACCACAGGTTAAATTTAGGGCGCTAACGTGAACCTTTTTCTCATGAAAGTGGAATGTACACTTAAAGAACCATTAAGGGTTCTTTGGCTAGTCTCTGTAAGGGAACCTTTAAAGGCTGCGTGCAGAACTCTACAATGAATTGTTTACTTTATTGGAGTGGGTTCCATGTAGAAGCCTTTTAGAAAGCTAAGAGGAACCCTCGTTATCTTAGAGCGTATTCCTGCTTTAGACTCGTAGACCAAAGCGCTCCTCTAGGGTTCTGTTGGTAGTTAACAGTTCCAGCGTGCTAAAGCATTCAACTTGGAATGTTTTCTAAAAGCAAAACCCTCTGTTGTGGGTTCAACATAGAACGTTCCATCAGAGAGAATAGTCAGACTGGAGAACCCCTCTAGTATGATAAACGGAACTGTGCGGATATAAGCCCCTCCTGTCGCCATCACTGTCTCCGGGTAAGAGTGATATCAGGAGGATGGTGTGTACCGTGCGTTATCGGGCGATTCACTGGTTCTGATGCATCTCTGCAGAATGTCGATCCAGTTCCTCCTGATGCGGAGAGTCATGGCTGACAGGGTGATTTCTCCATCTCTCATCTGTACACCAGCAGACAGAACACATCCGGAACACGTCAGACGTGGAGAAGTTAACGTTTACATTGTGCAGTAAATCTTCGACAAATTCAAAACGACCGATCATCAGAAACACAGAACAAACTAATACACTTATGTCTGAAGAAGAGTAGGTGTATAAAAATCACAGGCATATCATCTGCGCTCAGCGGTCACAGTGATGTACGGGTGGCCTATGTGCCTGTCGGTCTCAGTGAAGGAGGCGTGGCCATGGTGTCTGTCAGTCTCAGTGAAGGAGGCGTGGTCACGGTGTCTGTCAGTCTCAGTGAAGGAGGCTCGGCCTCTGCCTCAGTGTCTAGCAGTCATAGGAAAGGAGGCGTGGCCACTGTGTCTGTCAGTCTCAGTGAAGGAGGCGTGGCCAACGTGTCTGCCAGTTTCAGTAAAGGAGGCGTGGCCACCGTGTCTATCAATTTCAGTACAGGAGGCATCGCCACTGTGTCTGTCAGTCTCAGTGAAGGAGGAGTGGCCAATGTGTCTGCTAGTTTCAGTAAAGGAGGCGTGGTCACCGTGTCTATCAATTTCAGTACAGGAGGCGTGGCCACTGTGTTCTGTCAGTCTCAGTGAAGGAGGCGTGGCCAATGTGTCTTCCAGTTTCAATAAAGGAGGCGTGGCCACCGTGTCTATCAATTTCAGTACAGGAGGCGTGGCCACTGTGTCTGTCAGTCTCAGTGAAAGAGTCCTGGCTGATCTGCTTGCACTGAATCATATTGTATTTATATCATAATGCATCAAAACTGCTCTAAATCGTGTCATAGCGTCATAAACCGTTGGCTGGCTTTACAGAACATTGCACTGTAGGTAGTAAGACTTACCGACATAGTGTAAACATCTGCATTTCATTTTGTACCAAAACGTATATCAGTGCTAAAGCACTTACATGTATCTGAAGTCCATAGTTCTTATCCGCTTCAAACTCCACCACTTCTAGACAGCGTGAAATATCAATCTCTCCGTCCGGCCCATCCCTCTGTTAAATAGACACAACACAATAAGGTTTATTCATCGTCCTGACGCTCCAGTACAACACAAAGTAGCAAGGACGGTAATTAAAACACATTTTCCACTCAACTTGGTGAAGGGATTTTACAATGTACAGTACATATTGACCAGAATTTCTTCCTTTCAGATATCTGGATGTTCCACAGAGCTTTAAATACGTCTCAATGTACTTAGGATGATCATCTTAAATCAGTAACAGCAGCCCAACGAGGTTACACCAAATCAATAGGTACAGTTCATTTGCATTGCAGGGAAAAGCATTGCAGAAAATTGACATCACTGCTCGTTTAATTAGACGCTTCTTAAAACGATTACAGCGTTTACAATCAGATTCAAGATATATATTCAGCTCACCTCCTCAGCGTCAGGGTTGGAATAGTATTTCAGTCCAGAGCTGTCCAGCACAAACCAAAATTTTCTCCACTAAAACCGGACAGAGATCGTTTTTGAGGAATATTGTGAGGATAAACATCCATAATGTTTATTTAGCATAAGAAAGATAATACTGGATAATGGAGAATGTGTAAAAAAAAACAACAAAAAAAAACATCATATTTAAACAGGCTGTGTATAAACGCATGTGTCTGTCTGTCTGAAAATCGTCTTACTTCTGCGCAGTTGTCCAACATGAACATCCATCCCTTTTTAAGGTCCAAAGAGTTGAGCTTTAAACGAAAAGTCACATCACAACTGTTAGCTTAACCTTCAACAGTTCAGACGTAAACAGTCAGAAGTACAGAGAACCAACTCCCGTCCTTCCGGGGACTCCTGGGTGAAACTGAACGAAACCCGTGCACGCGATTGCAAAATCGAAACTACGTTGAACTACGTTAAAACACGTTAATGGCTCGTGTCGAGTTTACAGAGACTTAACAGGAAGAATAATACACGCACGTGGAAAAGGTTTGGGCCCCAAAATAATGTCACGTGTTGAAAAATATGTCCGGCAGACACGTTGCGTTGACCTGGACTGAAGTGTCAGACTATTATAACTATAATAACAAATTCACTTGTTATTACGTTGTGATAGACTAACGTCCCATCCTGCCTCGTGTCCAGTGCTCCGACGGACAGGTTCCGGGTCCACCACGGACCCTGGCCAGGATCAAACGTATACGGAAGCTTAATGAGTGAATGAACTTCGATACGGGTTGGTAGTGATCTCCGCCAGTGCCACGTTATAAAAAAATGAACACTGAGTCACGTGTCCCACCATCTGACCCGTCATGAACACCTCGGGGTCCCCAGATTCAGGATCGTATATGGTTCCCTTCAGGTGTAGACCTTAGAATGCAGTACACACGGTGTCATTGTGTAACCTTTGTATTCACACTACTTTGAGTTCACACCTAGAACTGAGAAGAAGAAAAAAAACAAAACAAAACAAAAAAAACACCTGCTGGGAATCAGACACGCCCCCTTCATCACCTACACACACGTGCAGTCTCACACACACACTCACACACACACACACACACACACTTACACAGATCATGTTTGTAATGTAATATGAAATGAATTCAAGGACTTACCGTCATCGTTGAATAATGTAAGCCGGTTGAAGGCATGAAACAGGAAGAGATCAAAGCGTTATGCGCCGACTCGGTTTCCGTGTAGTATCTAGTGTCAGCAAATCTTTAAAACGTCACGAAGCATCTTTCCGGGTTTGTTATCGAGATATTAAATCATTTTGTGCGTATTTCTTTTCTTTTTTTTTTTTTTTTTTAGGAATTAAGCGATGTTTTTTTTTGTTGTTTTTTTTAAATGATAGTTTGTTGATTATCAATGACTTTATTCTCCTCTTCCGTAAAACAAATATAAATACAGAAAAAAAAAACAACGCACAGGAGTTCATAGCCTGCGTTTTTGGAGCGCAGCCACAGTTGTCGCGAACAACTAGTCACGTGGTTTCCGTAATAGTGGCGCGAATCGTAAAACCGTTAGCCCAAACGCCATTAACGTCCCCCCTCGGAATGTCTAACGAGTTTTGTGTAGCTTTCCAATGACACTTACCTGCGTGTAGATCATTTCCCAAGGTGCACAGTGAGACAGCTCTGGCTGAAACTGAAACTGGACACCAAAACCTCCCATATCATGCTCTCTCTCTCTCTCTCTCTCTCTCTCTCTCTCTCTCTCTCTCTCTCTCTCTCTCAAGGTTACCTGCACCAATAGAGGGTCTCATTGTTTTCCCTCATGTCCATTTGAAGAGTTTTTATTTTTTATTTTTTATCTTCGCCGGATCTCTGTGCAGTTCACGAATATTTCCTCCGGAAATATGCAGTCCCTCCCAGGTTTTTGCGATTTAGGCGATCGCAGAAATCGAGGCAAAACCGTGGAAACTGCGATATTCGGAGGCCCGCGGATTTTTCCGCGAGTTCGGGCCGAGGCGCGTCGAATGCGAGTACGGCCGAAAAAGGTCACGTTTACCAACAAGACCTCACCGCGAAAGTGCGTGCGGAACTATTTGGCGCGATCGCGATTTCGCCATTGCGAGTAGTTTTCCCGGGGGAAAACTATTGATCGATCCTATTGAGATCACTCTGAGACCACGGTTGAGATCACCGTGTCAGTTACCTGTGCTTGTAATTGACATACTGGCTCTGATATCGGCATCGTATCAGAAATGTACAAATAAATAAAAGAAGAAGTCATATATATTCATGCATCTTATGTAAAGATTCAGGTGTGAGGTATTGGAATGAAACTAGCATCGTTAATAGTCCATTTGAGTGGCGTTGACAACAGGTGACAAGTCTTCCACCTGTAAAACCTGTGGAATGTCTGAGACGGTGCTGTTGGTTTCAGATGACGCTCCCGCGTCCTTGTCATGGCGTTTCCTCTCCCTCTCACGGCGGTCTCGCCCTCTCTCCCTCCCTCTCCCTCGTTCCTCCGGCTCCACGTATTCGCCATGGCCTTCTCTCTCTTCTCTAAAGCGGAGAGAACACGAGGAGAAAATATTTATAAAGATGGAGGTGTTTTTTTCTGTTTCTGGTAACAGAAATTCTGGTACTGCAGTGGAAAAGCCCTTGTCTCCACTGACCTGTATTGTTTGTCTCTACGTGGACTGCGACTCTGAGGCCTCCTTCTCACTACGATTGCCTCATCTTCTTCTGGATACAGATTTACTCTGGGGATATCAGCTATGACCACATAGTCTTCGATTGTCATCTCTGGCACAGGTGGCTGACTCTTAGATCTTGTGTTTTCAGAGAGTATCAGTGCCTCCAGACCACGTCGAATGGTGCTTCTGCTTCTCTCAGTGGTCTGGTTGTCTGTTTTTGTGGCTTCAACTTGGGTTTCCTTTGATGGCGAGATGTTGTGCGATGACTCTGGGGAAGCTGGGCTCATAGGAGACTGTGTTTTCCCATGCCAGGACCCCTGTGATTGACTAAGATCTGTTCTGGAGTGCCTGTCTGACGTGGATGATTTCGATAATGGTCCCTCTTTATCACCTCTGTAATGGCTTTGTTTTCTATCCCTCCTTGAGCTATGACCATTTTGATCGTAATCTCTACGAGGAGGTGAACTGTCGTGACTGTTCGAGCCTGTGTTGCGACCGCTGTTGCGGCTGTTATACCCACTCATACGACTACTTCCTTTTGGTGAAAATTGGCTTCTGTTGTACTCACTACCTGGTGGTGAGAAATCTCTGCTGTTGTGACCAGTGTTGCGACCACTTTTCCGACTGTTACAAGCACTGTTGCGGTTGCTTCTGCCATTTTCATAACGATTACTATCAGTTGCCATTTTGGACCTAGACCTGTTTGACCAACCATTTCTTCCCTGTTGCGAGGAGTCTGACTCTGCTGAACTAGCAATTGACTGTAGATTGCGATACAGCTTTTCTGAGTCCAGACTGTGTTGGCCATGGGAACTCTGGGAAGGACTTCGCTTTTGGGAGTGGCTTGATGAATCTGCATATCTGTTGGAGGCAGATATTTGAGAGGGGGAGTGCATCTGTGAGACCACGGAGGCTCGTCTTGTAGCTGGACTGCATTTTCGAGAAGCTCGTTTGGATGAAGTGCGAGAGCTCACGAGAAGATGGGAGGTCGAGCCTTTGCGGTGGGAGGAGCTATGGGATTGCCTTTGCGGAGAAACATTGGTGGACCTTGGGCTACATGAACGAGGGCTTGCACGTGACTGACTGTCACCACGTCTGAAGTTCGAATAGGTCATGCAGCGTAGAGGAGAGAGGCCACTCATGGCTTCATTGCTAAGTGTGTCATGGCGCCTCCTGTAGGATGGAAGGCCCAGTTCAGGGTTTCGGAACGGAATGGTAGCTTTGCGTTCAGGACTGCTGTTGATGGGAAGAGGGTGTCCTCTCTCGTAGTACCGTACAGGAGCAGTAGGGCTGTCATTTGGCAGTTCTCGGTCATGGGACAGGAAGCGGTTGGCTCTTTGAAAAATGGCACGAGTGCTGCTTTGATCCCTCTCTTTTTTTGGTTCTGTTAGAGAAAAAAGGTGTTGTAACTGATACAGTGCTTCCAACATAATACATAACGCATGTAATGCACCTTTTCTGACCTTTACAATGGATGATACAATGGTGATCTTATCCCCAGATCAAAGCTACATGAATGCGTCTCTAAGCATTTTTGACCACTATCAATACACCAAACATGGCTGAACTGAATTTATTATGAATGGATTATTTTTTAAATGTCAGTGTTGACAATATATCGCCCTTAAAATTATATTCCTGTTACTAATAACTTCAGAATATTGTCATTTTTATGTTATTTACATATGTTTCGATAGGTCAGCATCAGGGTAATCCAATGTGGAAGCATTTTTACATATGATTAGATGTCTAATTTAGAAACAGTTACCAGATTAATACCATCATCTCATGACTGAAGCACGAAAAAAAAGAGACTTGATTATGCTTAAATGAACAATATTTAAAAATCCATTTTTAAGCCTGCACAGGTATAGCCCATCTCACCTGTGCGTTGACTGACACTGCTCCTTCTACTGGTGTTTCTACTGCGCGAGTCCATCTCGGAACGGCGGTCGGAACGCTGCAGAGGAGAATCAAGCTGAGTCATTCTCTAGAACGCTCTCCAGATTCGAAGAAGGGTTGTAGAAGCATTATTTGGTTATACACGTGGCCTTCCATACAGGACTAGGATCACGCTCTCCTCCCTCTGGAGTCGCTTGCACTCAGCGCTGTATCTTCAGTTATCTTTGATTAGTGACCGATGCATGTCTCCTTGGTCCTTGGTCTTAGTAGAGTCTGTAAGAGGACAGGAAACGAAATAAAACAATGAATTATAAAGTAAGAATCCCGGATAACTAAAGATAAAAATCTACCGGTAACATCTAGCCTTGGTCACACAGTCTCCGTTCAGTCATCTTATTTCAAGGCCAAGAGGAAGAGCGCAGCAGGAACGCTACTACAGCAAGACAGCTGATCGTTAAGCACACTACACCTTAATCTGGCTGATTGTTCAAATGTGACATAATCCAGCCAGGAGTGAATAATTTAGGTTAACGAGGTGATGAGAGAGAATCCGCTGTCGTCTGATAGTGTGCAATCTTAGTAGGATCCTTAGCAGAAACAGGATATTTTAATGCGAATCAGGAATTACACCGGTCCTCTCAGAGCTCAAAGGTCAGATGGGGTTCATGCCAACGGTTAGACTAAGCACGTTAATCAAGAGCGATGAACGAACGAAAATAATTCAATTAACAGCTAAAGATTTAAAGACATTATTAAAACGATGGGATTAAAGTACTGGTCAAACGAAGACATTCTAATAGCGTAAGCAGGACACAAATAGCAAGACAGAATGTGTACTATAGTGTACTAGGCTCTACAATATACACCACACAGAGACGAAGAGCATGTACTCACTGCTAAGAAGCAGCCCTCACACCGAAGAGTCTCCTGTCGAACTTGCCAGAGTCTTATCCTTTCCCTTCTTCTCTCCATCCCTGCACCTCCTGTCCTCTCGTTCATTACTTTAGACGCGTCAGAGTGTAACATAAGCTAGACTCGGCCTCTACTCATGACTTTTTCATCATGTCCTGTGCTGCCACTGCCTTGCTCCTTGTTTTTTCACTTCTGTCTTCATACCTCCTGGGTTTTTTTGTTTTGTTTTTCCCTCTCTCCCTGTACTATCTGAAACCGATTAGCTCCTCGAAAGCCTCTTTCCCTCCTTATTCTTTTATGTTGAAGCCTTCTTTAATCCGTTGCACATTTCAAGTCATGACACGGTGGTTTTGCTAAAACGTGGCAGATGGTAACTGACTCGAAGTTTTGACTATTTGAGCACTGTTTTACTTTTTTTGGTGTCCATGTTCTGTGGGGATATAGCGTTACAGTCAGTTCCCTGAGGACACCACGCGATCTGCTCATTAAATTGCAATGAGATCACAGAGCAAACCTTCTCATTCCCGGCTCAGTTTTCCGTCGAGTCAGCTGAGTCATTCGTGCTAATAGGGGGATCACGCATGTTCCTGAAATTTTTGCAGCTAAAATGACTGACTTTTTTTTAGCAGATTCTTTTAAGGCAATATTTAGGACTGACAATTGAACATGATACTGTACTGTAAGGTAAGGAGTAGGTTCCAAGTTGGTATACAAAAGTGTGGCATGAGATAAATAAATAATAATAAAAAGTAGTGCAAGGTAAAGTTATGCAAAGTTTGCCCCAAAGTAATTCAAGCATGGTGAGCAGAGCGGAGAAAAACGAGCTTGGCCCAAACTTTAAGTATTTCCATTGTCTCTATCTTCCTTGGCCATGTGGGGTCTAGCTGGTGTTTTCTGCCTGCAGGGCGCTTTGACTCAGGAGGACAGACAACATCTGTCGTTCTTTGCCCCACAGCCCCCAACTCGCCATCGCATCCCATCCCTCCTCCCCTCATCCATCCATTCAGAGACACACACTGGCACTCCCAAATGTTGCCCTTTTGTATTGCGCCATTGTCCAGTGCAGCATTGTGCATAACGCCGCCTACTCCCCAGAGTCCCGCTCATGACCGTCGTAAGAGACCTGCTCAAAGATGATTACTTTCACTATGTCCTAAACAAGTTTTAACTAGCTCTGATCTAAAACTAACCCCGACCAGAAGGTCTGGAATTGAAAGGGAAATGAAGATGTGTGTACTTTCAGATTAGCGGCGCAGCATTGTTGAAGTAGTACAGCAGTGCGAATACAAAGTTTTCGTACTGCTCCTTGCACAATTTGTAGGTCCAGTTATTAATATAATTCTCTTCAAGCCTCTAGCTGATAAAAAAAAAAAAATCCAGAATGGCTTCTCTTGCTCTACTCTTGTTGACAGAGTTGTCGTTATAATTGGTCCGTTTTGCCATGTTTTTCAAAGCCCTGGTCTCTGTGTTATATGTGTGGCCGAGCCAGAGGGAGGACTGTATGGGGTTTGAATGACTCGGTATGGGGTGAGCAGGAGGCTGCAGCAGATGGCAATGATTAGCTCTGTTCACATCCCTATCAAAAGGACTGAACACCCCCCTCCCTCTATCCATCTACCCATTCCTCTAAAGGACCGCTAATAACATGGAGAAAACCGACGAACAGTTATAAAATGCCCCCCAAAAAAAAAGAAAAAAGAAGTTCAAAAAATTGAACCACAGACGTCCTACGAACAAACTAGAAAAGTGTGTTACCTCATTGAGAATGTTGTCTATGAAAAAAATCTTTCTTGCTTTTGGGAAAAGTTTTGTCCATGTTTTGTTCACACTTGGTTCATCTATTACTTCATAATCTGTGATCTTTCAACCAATGATTCTGTAACATCGTTTGTCATCTGTATTTATCATCTGTAACAACACGTTTGTCTTAGGTACAGAGTCCACGTACAAGATGGTAACCCGAGCGGTGTAAGTGAAGTGCACACGTAGCAACAGTTCGAGCCTTCTTTAATATTTCATATTTTTCTTTATTTGGAAAAATAATTTAGGCTAAATCCTTCTCAAAAACAAAAACAAAAACAAACAAACACGAAAAAAAAAACAGGAACAAAATAAAACAACAATAGCATTAATAGCATTCTTTTTACAATCCTCTTAAATAATAATATCTTGAAACATCCCAGCAACCCGAAGTGCCATTGCGAATAACGAGTACAACTTAAGAAAGAACTTAAATAATCTTAAAAACCTTACAAAAATTTAAATAAAATAAATTAACTTAAATCATACACATTTTGTAATTAAGAAACGAGCAAAACAAACAACTTAGGATATTATTCATATTAACACAAATGCTTTTTTTTTTCATGACGGAACATAATTACGTACTTATACAAAACCATATAAACCTTATTACAAAAAGAAGTGGAGGCTCGGAAGACTTAGAGTATTTTTCTTTTTTTGCGCACTTATTATTATTATTATTTTTTTTCCATTTACACAGTGATCAAGCAATACATACAGTCTCCACTGGTCATGTGACAGAATATGACATCTTGCACCATTTAACCTAGTGAAAGACAGGCCAGTATGGCCAAACATCCACCGTTTTGATGTGGTCTCTTGCACACTGACTTGTGGGGCTTGGAGATACTGGCAAAAAAAAAAAAAAAAATTTGTTTGCCAAAAAATTATTGCTAATGCCAACGTACGTCGCCATAGAATCCACGATGATGATGTTGCCAGAACGCGTTGTACATTTCTTAATCTACTCTTCTTTAACATCTTTCACGTTTGGTGCATTCTCTGGGCACAGCGATAGCACCTGTGTGGGCATTGGAGAAATTGGCGGAAAAAATACAGCAAATGTTGCCAAAAATATTGATAAAACTTTGCCACAGCGTTGCCACACCACGCGGCAGAACATTGCGATACGTTTCCTCGAATTCCTACTTCTTCCGGACGTTTTTTTTTTTTTTTCTTCTTTTCCGTTTCGTATTCCGCGTCATAAATTTTAAACAGTATCAAAATGGACACACACTGTCCAACACCTTTATAAAATGGCTTTACAGGTCAATTTTACAGACACGTTTGAAAGAGGGGCGGTAAACTCTCTGTGACCACTCCTCTGTTCAATTCAGGACGTTTCCAAGCCTACAGGCCGTCATTTGCCTGTGATTCGTTCAGAACAGAGAACCAGCTCACCCTGAATATCAGTTAAATCAGTCCTACTTTCTCAGCAGCAGTAATCACGAGGTGGGGACATTTCCACCTAAGGTTTTGAGCAGCAGCATTTTCTATGGAAGTTCAAAACGTCCTCCATAGCACCCAATGAGCATCGGCTTCCTTGAGGCCAATTACACCTGATCAAAGGAGACAAGGTTGCCATTAGTTACGGCGAAATGTAAGGTAAGGAGAAGGAGAACATGCTGTCTGTGAATGAATCTGATCAAAGTATTTGATACTCACCTCGGTTGCAATTACACATTCATCTTTTTCCTCCGACATGACCATGACGGACTTGTACTTGGTGTCGACGCACGCCGACACGGATGCCGATGCACATGCGGGTGCGCATGCTGACTCGGAATACAGTGAATCGGAATAGTTCGACTCGGGATACTTTGATTCAGAGTACTTCGACTCTGCGGACTTGGACTCGGAGCATCTCGACTCAGAATATTTTGACGCGTCACTGTGAACGAAGGAGATAAATAAGACGTTAGTATCGCTGGTGACATTTAGCGGAAAAGATATATAACGTGGCGGCGAAAGATTTTGTCGGTTTTGATTTTCACCTTTTCAAGCGTTTTCTGCGTTTTTCTTCAAACTCGCAAGAGTCTTGCAAGCTTTGGCACTTCACGTCCTCACAGCTATCGGCCAGGTCCTTTGCCGCTGTCTCTTTCCCGATATGCTCCAGCTTCACCTCGTGTTTGACTTCGTACTTCACTTCCTGCACGAGGTTGTAGTCGGAGGCTTGGTGCCTTGACTTATAGCTCTTCTCTGCGTTGGAGCTCAAGTCGTGCTCGCTATGGAAATCGATCTTCTTGTTGATGTTTTTGACCGGTGCCAGTCCCGACACCACGCTGACGCTGAGGTCCTTATCCCGGTGGCAGTTATTCGTGAGGTTGTTGATAGTCTCGCTTTCCCCATTCGCCACTTCTTCCTCACGGCTCCTACGCCGCTGCTGCACCTTTGATCGCACACATACCACCAGAACCGCACAGGCCACAATCAGCAGAAGCACCAGCAATACGCCTGAGCCCACCGCCGTCCATGGGATGTCACTGGCAGCCTGCGATGCGCGTTCTGGAAGCAGGAACTGGCAGTTGCGTCCACCATAACCAGACACACAGGCACAAACATAGCGGTTGTTACGCTCATGGCACGTGGCGCCGTTGTGGCACGGGTTGTGCTGGCAGCGGCTGATAGGTGAGCTACAGTTACGTCCTGTGTAACCAGGTGGGCAACTGCATGTGTAGCCGTTGGCGCCCTCCTGGCAGGTACCACCGTTCTGGCAGGGGAACAAAGAGCACTCATCGCTGACACGGTCACAGTTCATCCCGGTGAAACCCTCAGGACACTGGCACAGGTATGAGTTCACTAGGTCCACACACCGAGCACCTGTAGGGTAAAGAAATCAAATATAACATCAAATAATTGTAAAAAAAACAAAAAAACCACAAGAGCAATTTGTTTACCTGGCTTTTTTTAAATGGTAAAACCAGACTACCCAAGGTAAGAGCACTTGTCTAGGATCGGTTCTTTTCAGACATGATGATAACTATTCACGAGGGTGTAAAATTCCGGCTATCGTTTTCTGACATCAAGCGACCGGTCGTACCGTTTGAACAAGGGCCGGATGTGCAGTGATCGATCTTCTTCTCACAGTTAAAGCCGGCATAACCCGTGGGACACTGGCAGAAGTAGCCACCGTCGGGGTTATCGGCACAGCGTCCCCCATTGAAACACGGACCGTCTGCACAGGTCATGGCACTGAGTTCGCAATTTTTGCCATAGTAACCCGGAGGACAGGCGCAGGTGTAGGTATTTTCCAGGTCCTGGAAGATGACATGACATGAACGCGGGATAAGTAACAAACCACTTGACTTGAAAACTGCAACGATTCTTCACAGACTGGACGGAGTTCCGTTTTATTGTGTAGACCTTGTACAGTGACTGACAAACACAACAGGGGTCGATTTAATGTGTATTTAAGTTTGCACTGGAGTCCTCGAAAGCCTGTAACGTGAGTGTGTAAAAACTCACAGTGCAGCTCCCTCCGTTGCGGCATGGATTCCCAGCACATTCGTTGACCTCGATCTCGCAGCTGGTGCCAGTGAATCCCGGGCGGCAGGAACAGGTGTAGCTGCCTTGACCAGTGTTGCTACAAGTGGCTCCATTCAGACAGGGCTTGTGATGTGTGCAGTAGTTCAGATCTGGAGGGAAAGAAAGTAACGAACGGGGATTAGTGTGATCAAAACAGCAGCTCATGGCTGACCAGCAGCTGGACAGCTGCTGTCGATTAGGTCTTGCATCTTCTGCTTATCCTTTCAGATCTTCTCTTTCTATGTTCTGCCTAGTCGTTCTTTTCCCGGGATCTCTGCAGTTGTTTTTCCTCTCTCTAATATTTCTCTCTACGTCTGTTTGTGTTTTCTGTTTCCGTTCTTACCCTGGTTGCAGAAAAGGCCACCCCATCCCTCCTGGCAGTTGCATTGCCATGGCTGCTGGCACGTCCCGTGAAGGCATCCCGGGTAACGAATGCACTCGTCACAGTATCGGCCTTTGAACCCCACTCTGCACCTGTTACGCGATCAAAGAACAAACAAAGTTAGGTCCGTAAACAAGAAAAGGGACATGACCGACATGCCAAAAAAGGCTGCTTGACCCACGCACTATCATCATGAAGCAGGTTTACTTACTTGCACTCTCCAGGTTTCTCACAAAAGCCATGCTCTTCATCACATCCAGGGAGGCAGATCGCTGTACAAACGGACAAATAGACACATTAGGACCACAATGCCGTAGCCATACGCTCTTAGTAGGCTATTGATTACACACTTAAACACGTTAAAACCAGAGTAATTCATTTTGTCTTAAAGGACAGGGGTCACTAAACCTATTAGCTCTTATACTCTTCGTTTTAAACTCCTAAAATCTTCTTACTGAAGAAGAGGTTCTGCTTAACAAATGAGGACAATGAGAGACCTGACAAACAAGGGGTCTCATTTTTTTAAACACCCCCCCTCTCTCTCTCTCTCTCTGTGTCTCTCTTTCTTTTCCCTGTGGGTCACAAAACTTTTTTTCTCTTTCTTGTCCTCCTTCTTCACTCTTTTTTTCCCCCCAGTGTCTCCGGGCAGTGAAGATAAGAGTGGACAGCTGGTGTGCGCGCAGCCAGCGCGCGACAGCTGCTCCATTGTCTACGCGCTGCCGGCAGCTGCCCACTTCGAACAATACCGCCCCTTCGCCAGCCAATCAGCGCCCTGCCCACTCAGGAAGCGACCAATCAGACTCGGGCATGTAAATTTATGGCACGCGTGAGATTATTCCGAGAGGGAGAAAATAAATAAATAAATAAATAAATAAATAAATAAATAAATAAATAAATAAAAGAACTTTCCTTCCCCCGACTTGAATAAATCAAGTGGTGTTGTGAGAGTCGGGAGGGGAGTAAGGGGGAGTATCTAATCTACAAGTCGCCCCTTAACCGTTAAGTTTGGGTGGTATTTTGTCCCCCTTCAGTATTCATTAAATAAACGGTCCTTTTCATCCCTCTCCACCAAAAAGAAAAAAAGAAAAACAAACCCGTCCTGAAGCTTTTTTTCCCCTCCCCTCCAGGAGATTTGCAGACTTGAGTAGTCTGTGACTAAAAACTAATACTCGTACACAATTACATTTACATGAAGATGAAAAAATAATCATACAATCATACGTTTATGAACTATAAATATCCCATTCAACCATTTGTGAAAGGCCACAATGCAATAATGACTTGATGGTTTGTTTGTTTGTTTAGAATCTGTCTGGTCTGGTACTCACGCTCCGTGCAGTATTGGCCCTTCCATCCGGCATCGCAGATGATCTCTCCGCGCTCCCCGCAGGTGAAATGCCCGAAAGTATCGTCTCTGGGCCGGCAGAAGACCGAGCAGCCTTCTCCGTAGTAGTGCTCATCGCAGACGAACCTGTAGGAGAACTTGAGCTCGGTTCTGCCCGCGCTGTGCAGGTCCTGAGCCCAGTCCTCTCCGACCGTCAGGTGTCTCTGCGTCGCCATGGTGCTGATGATGCGCTCTGGGTTCTCTGTTTATTTGCATAAACATTATAGATGTTATATATCGAGAGAGAGAGATGATATACTGCTCAGTCAAACATTCAAATGGTTTATGCACCGGAAAGAAGGGTTCGTTGTTGTTGTTGTTGTTGTTGTTGTTTATGGAAACCAGTGCCTACCTGTTGTAAGATCCTCTTTGGATTCGGCGTGCACTGCCTCAATGATCAAGGAGAACGTACCCTATTACACACAGCAAAGAATCAATACACCATGCCTATCATGTGTTCTTCATGAGTTAGTCTACAAACACTGAGCATCAACAAGGAAAGCAGAAAAGGTTCCTCCTTAACTCACCGGCCACGTGAAGCCGAAGTTCAGCCTGATAGGGTTGGTGAACGAGCCGTCGGGTAACGTATCCGGGATCTGGAACGAGTTGGAGCCCAGGACGGGCGTGACCGTGCTGCCGTATGTGCACGGCGGCTCCGGGTTGGCGTTGGGCTGGTAGTGTTTTAAACACACGCGGAAAAACGTTTTGCACTCACACTGCTGGTAGGGCGACGTTAGTCCGCCTTTGCAGCAGTTCCGGTTGCCTTGGATGCCCTTTTTGTTGAGAAACTCTTGCAGCTTGAGCTCGAAAACACCAGAGCACAAAGCCTACAGGGGGAAGAAAACGGTATTTATGATCAACTGTGACTGAAAGTAGCTAACACGGAGTGTGTGATTCGTTGTGAATGCTTTCACACGCTGGTCGTGCCGACAGAACACCTTCAAACATCACAACACCTGTTACATAGAGATTTATGATGGGGGATTTTACCTGGCTGGCCAAGACGCACACGACTGAGAGCAACAGAAGCACGCGCGCCATGGTGAATAATTAATAAATAAATAAATAAATAAATAAATAAATAGAGATTTTTTTTAACCAAAAAAAAAAAGAAAAGAAAAGAAAAGAAAGAAAGTCTTTGAGCTCCTCAGATTCTCCTCTCTGATTGATTCATCCGTTGTTTGTTCTCAGGACCTTCTGGTGCCCATTGATGCCAAAGTGAACGCCAAGAAATCCACAAACTCTTCCTTTGCGCCTCCAAAATTACTTGTTGCTTCCACAGAAATAATCCTCAAATTCCTTCAGTTGCATGAGAAAATAAAACCTGTGGGGCATGAGTGTAGCCTATGTTAACTTGTGTGTGTGTGTGTGTGTGTAGTTGTAGTCCCGTTCTTGCTCGGTCCCAAACCGAGCGCTTTGTCAGTGTCCTGACGCGCCTCCTTTCTTTCGGCCGTCTTTCTCCTCGGGTTGCGTTTGGGCTCTGCTGGGGCAGGCCGCCTGGACACACGTTTTATATGGGGGTGCCACATGCCGGGGTACTACTATGCTAATGAACCACCACCCCCAATCTGTCCCACGCTTTCTCATGGGGCTCCCCACCAAACTACCCCCAACCCCCTAAAAAAAAACCCGGCTTCAACCAGCCCACTACCCCCCCGACTCTCTCTCTCTCTCTCTCTCTCTCTCTCTCTCTGTTTAGTTTTGGAGAGAAATCTAGCCTAGATGTTGCTCTCTGGATCAGTGCACTGCTGTATTCACACAGCTCTTTCGATCTTTCTGTTTTGGTATTGATTTTTTCTTTTAAAACTTACTCACCTTACTTTTATGTATTTTCTTATTACAAATATGACAAAGTCCTTTAGTCTATAAACTGCTGTAACACTTTTATTCTCCCCCAGGGATTAATAAAGTGTTATCTTAAACTAATTTAGATTTTTTCCCCCCAGTAACCAGAGTTTACCAAAGAACAGGAATCCACCACGCTTTATAAGCATTTTTGTTGTTGGTGCATTTATGATTTTTTTTTTTAATCGTAAATATTTGTGATGATTGGCACAATTTATGTTTAGGTGCTAGCCACATTTTTATATTCTCTCATGTGTATAGGATATATATATATATATATATATATATATATATATATATATATATATATATATATATATATATATATATATATAAGTAAGTAAGCTATTAGCACGATTAAACGATCAGTGCATCTCTTTGATTTCATTTCCTGTTGCATTTGTTATGATGAAAAACATCCTTCATGCCATCAGAGGGAAATTTAGCCGCCCCCCACACACACACAGTTTGCATTATTTGTATGGAAGCCAAATTCTCCACTTGTTTTTCTGTGCATTTTTGAGGGCGGGTATGTGCGCGCACGAGCAATGCGCGTGTGTGATACTTTGGAGAAAAGAGACTGAAGCGTGTGTGTGTGTGTGTGTGTGTGTGTGTGTGGCTCGCGTGGCCATCCCCGGGGCACTTCGCCATTGTGTGTTGCTGGAGTAAAGTTTGCTCTCTCCGCGCGCTCAGCTGTATGGTAATTCGGCCAGCACCTGCTCTCCCCCTCTTACAATATAACGGGGTGCGCGAGCTCCCACCGGCCGCGCATGCGCACCAGCGCAGTCTCACAATTACAGGACCCCCCCCAACCCACTCTTCACCCCACCCCTTCCTGCACACTCAGGGGGAAAAACAACTCCATCGGCTTCTTATGGTTCTCTTCTCAGGACTTCTTTACTCAAACAAATATGTGTTTGTTTTTGGTTCCCCCCCTTTTTCTACCCGTGCCTCTTTCCATTCCAGACAGACACAAGAAAGAATTTTATTCTTTAACTTCTCTGTACAAAAGGAAATTGTGTGTGTGTGTGTGTGTGTGTGTGTGTGTGTGTGTGTGCAGAGTTCTGGTGGTGGAGGGGCTATGGGTATGTGTGTGTGGATGGTGATGGTGGTGGTGGGTTGGGGTGGGGGGATGGTGTTCTTAATTTGATCATTCATTTAAGTGTGATTTTCTTTAGTACAAAAAGCTATTTGCCATGCGGTCTATAGTAACCAAGCACAAGCGAGACAAATTGCATCACTGTTAAGATATGCCCGCTGAGTTCATTCGCATTCTGACATCACAACGTTGTTTTTTTTGGGGGGGGGGGTTTTCCGAGCGAAAGATGGGATTGAGAAAAGACTTGAGAGCTGTTGCTCGGTTACAAACGGGACAGGAGGGATAAAGGCACGGCCAGAAGAAAACATGAAAGAAAAACAAATGATCCTAGGCTACTACCATATGAAAGCGTAGTGCTTTATGAAAATAGTACTCCACCCACTAGCCTGATTAATAGTGTGTTAAGTGGTTAACTCCTCTTGGACGGCTGGTTTTTGTGTCAAATTTGTTTGTAAATTCTGATTATTCTACTTAAAAGGACAATTTCTTGGTAGCCTACGTCTATAGGAAACTGGATCTCAGTTAAAAATAAGCTCCGCAGCTTTGAGGCCGTCCTGTCGGAGATTAGAAGATCTAGGGAGGCAGGAAAGCAGAGGAACTGGATGCTCAAGTGTTAAGTTTGGAGCACTTAGTGAAATGCATTAAGCTCATTGTTTAGTAGGTATGTAGCATCCGTCCATCCATCCATCCATCCATCTTCTACCGATTACTCCTTGTCAGGGTCACGGGGAACCTGGAGAATATTTCCATCCATCCATCTTCTACCGCTTACTCCTTTACAGGGAACCTGGAGCCTATCCCAGGGTACACCCTGGACAGGGTGCCAGTCCATCACAGGGCACAATCACATAGACACTAATACATCTTTAGACACGCCAGTCAGCCTACGATGCATGTCTTTGGAAACCGGAGCACGGGGAGAACATGCAAACTGCACACGCACATGGTCCCGGCGGGACTCGGACCCCGGACTCTGTGAGGCGAACGTGCTAACCACTAAGCCACCGTGTACCCCTAGGTATGTAGCATGATATAGGGCAGTGGTGGCTCAGTGGTTTAAGGCTCTGGGTTGGTATCAGAAGGTCAGGAGTTCAAGCCCCAGCACTGGGCCCTTGGGAAAGGCCCTTAACCCTCAATAGCTCAGTTGTATAAATGAGATAAATGTAAGTCGCTCTGGATAAGGGCGGCTGACAAAATGCCATAAATGACATAATGATGGTTGAACCAGTCCAAGAGATGTGACTGTACATCACGCGCTTTCTGCAAGCAATTATGCTAAGTGGCTAGTCATTTTGTAGCCTAGTAACCTACAGACTAGCCGAACATGAAGACATTATATTTTGAGTGAACAGATAATCGTTCTAAACTGATATAAATGCAGATACGAATAGGAGGTACACTATTAGCACTTATTGTTTTTTAAAGAAAGGCCGCCAGAAATTTTCACAAGGCATCTGGTTGAGATGAACGGGGTGCATCTTGTAGATGTTAAGCAAATGGCCAGATATGAAGCTTGCGGGACAAGGAAAGACCATGAACGACATGCAGTGTTCATTCATTCATCTTCGGTAACTGCCTGCTTCACTGTGGTATAATATGTGGTATATTTCGGGGAGATTTGCTGGAATATATCGCAGCCAGATGCAAAAAATTAAAAATAACAACGACGACTGCATGAGTAGGAATTTAAAAACAGTCCAGTGATCAGTCCGGTCTAGTTAAAACGCAGTTCTGAACTTGATGAAAAGCAGAAAAGCATCTCGGAACAAACAACACTGGGAACCCCGAGGCAGACGAGCTACGACAGCAGAAGACCACATCGTGTTCCTCTCCTATCAGTCGAGGACAGGAAGTGTGCACAGACTCACCCAAGCTGGACAGATGAAGACTGGAGAAAGACCAGACGATCTTACTTCAACTCTTATCTTAAGATCTTCGATCTTACTCTTTTATTATTATTATTTGGGGGTAGCCATGAAAAAGAACACGAGAAACGGTTTAAAGTTGTGATGAGATTTAAAACATTTCAGTAAACAAACGTTACATTAAACTTGGATCTGATTACTAGGCTAACTTTTATAACTTCATATTGTTTTGGTTTAGCAACATTTTCCCAGAGTAAACTGAACATTTTACAGTAAATTTTACAGTAAACATAGCAAAAAGACACAATGGGTCTGGGGTGTAGGTTAGATAACCAAGGCTTGACATAAAGATAGTTTAAAACAATTCAGTGAGCCGTTGAAAATAAACATTTGTTCACTTTTCTTTGTTTTTTTTTCACATAAACTAGTAATTACATAGATTTTTACAGTGAACGTGTTGAGAACACAAGATGACTGTCTCTCTCTCTCTCTCTCTCTCTCTCTCTCCTTGTCTTTATGCTTTCGTTTGTCATTGATTGTGAAGACCCTCGAGGGGGATGTAGTCGATGGAAGGGGGGTGGGGGGAAGGATACGGTACGCCTAAAGACGCGACCAGAGCCGTACAAGCCATCTGCCACCGACTACACACCATTCTCTCTCTCTCTCTCTCTCTCTCTCTCTCTCTCTCTCTGTCCTCGGTCGGCGCGCACGCGCCCGGGCGCGCACACGTGCCCACCCCGCCAGCCCCTCCCGCTCCTGAACATGGCAGCACGTTTGAAGGGTCCCTGTAACGGTATGGGCCGCCCCGTGACCAGATGGCGCGGGTGAAGCCTGGAAGTTTCGCCGTCCCAGCGGAGCGCAGGCCACATGGGACGGCCGTGGGAACGTAAGCCGCGCGCGTCTCACACGGGATCGATCATATTAAGGTCGCGTGGTGGTGGGTGGGGTCGGCTCCTCAATTAGGGGCTGTGATGTCGCATCGTGACCTATCGATCGGACTGAGCGCGAGCTGCGGAATCCGACTCGCTGGAATACGCGAGGCGAGTCCGCGTTTGACGCGTTTGACACGCGCGACGCGCAGACGGCCAATCAAAAGTGTCGGACAGACTGAGGGGTTTTTTTTCTTTTTTTTTTTTTTTTTTTTAAATTTATTAAGGGTTATAGCGCATAGCGATAGGGTGATGGATCTCTAACGTAAAAGAGGACGACGAATAATAGCATGACTAGATTAGATTTATTTATTAGATTTATGTAGAGCATGCAGTAGTGACGATGACGTCATAAATACAAGGCATTAAAAATGTATGTAGAAGTAGGTAGGCCTTTGTTTGTTTGTTTTCTAGTGAAAACAAAATGTCTAAAATGGTCTAGGGACATCTCGACACATTTAGTCTCATTAAAACGCCCAGGATCTATGAATATGCATAAGTATGAAATATAGAAACGCCCACATGTCCTCCAACCATTTCATCATCTCACTAAGATGAGCTACATTAGCTAGTCTGGTAGTTATCTGCTGGTGAACTATCTTGCATTTGTCCAAGCCAAGGATCAATAATCCCCCAATGTCCTCCTGCCAAGCCGATCTCACTTAATATGAGCTAACATAGCGAATCGGCTAGTTAACTGCTAATGGACTAGCTCACATTTTTCACGAGTTGACTTTCGAGGGATTTCAGTAGCCTGTAGCTAAACAAATACCCTCTCAGAAGTAAAGACACCAAGATGTACTTTTCCTCGTCATTGTTATGGTACCGTCAAGGGTACCTCTTTTGTGCGTTTAGTAGCCGACATCTCTTTTACTTGGGAAGGTGCATGTGCTGAACTATTACTTAGCTTTTAAAGTAAAGCAAGGTACATCAGTTGTCCTTAACGTCCATTCATGTACCTTAAATTATTTCTAGACGTATACAGATACATTCTAAAGCGACACAATATGTACCCTTGGTGGTACCATCCCAGCAACAAGGAAAATGGTACCTTTATTTCGGAGAGTGTATATTTACCTGCAATTAAAAAAAAAAAAAAGGCCAAGTTCGATATACATGCCCAAATCTAAAATTTAGAAACACCCCACGTCCTCCTGCCATCCCGAATAGCCCAATCAGTATCTAACAGTAGCAAGATAGTCGTCAAAAATAATGTTTGCTTATCATTAACCTTGCCTTAAGGTAGCTAGATAACAACATTAGCACTATCTATCACAGCATCCTCTAATCTTGGATGTGATTGGTCCAAATTCATGGAGTGTATTTAGTGACATCACAATCTGACCTCATATATAGCGGCATCCCCGATTCAGTTTTATGAACCTTTATTTTTTTCCCCGCATGAAAAGTCTTGCCATGATTTAGACCAATGTAACTTGCATGGTACCAAGCACACGCCTGTCACCCTCTCGTTTCCACACTCTCGTTAATTTAGCGTAGGACACGTGTATGTGTGTTTTTGCAGGCTACCTGTGGTACAGATCGTGTTACTTCTGAGCAGCTGTCTGGGCGGTGGGGGTGGGGGTGGGGGTGTGTGTGTATTGGGGGCGAGGAGCAGTCGACACGGGCCCCTGCCTCCCCCTTCCCCGGCCCACCCCGGCCTCAGTGCGAGCTCATTGTCATGCACGGTAGCCATGGACACGATGGCTACAGCTTCACTGAGCTTCTTCTAAAGGGGGCCCCTGGGGGTCCAATCATTCAATAATTACACAGACTCCCCCTTCTTTTCCCCTGTGTGTACGTGTGTGCTTGTGTGTGTGTAGTGAGATAGAGAGCGTGGCGTGAGTCTGGGTGTGCGTCTGTTTGTGGGTGTGAGCCGCGTGCCTGCGTGGATCAAAACACATCTGCTTCCGGCGGGCTCCAGGGACGACTCTCACGTATCGACTCTTCGGCGCGATCTTCCCTATTCCCTACTCCCTATTTACTAAAAAGTGCACAGGGCATTACAGCTACCCAGCATTCCCTACGTTGTATGGTTTGAACACTAATTTGGTGCCGTGCATTGTGGGATTTCAACGGGACACTGGAAAGTCTCCACTATGCAAACAAAAAATCACTAAGTAGTGAACGTTTTGGAGGTACAGATGCTGTCTTTAATATACAGTGTAACTAGTAGGAGGCTAAAATCTTTTTTTGGACCAATCATTTTGCTGCCTTTCCTTCCTCGACACTTTATTAGGAACACATACACACCTGCACATTCATGTAATTATCTAAGCAGCCAATCATGTGGCAGCAAAGCACAATCACGCAGGTGCAGGTTAAGAGCTTCAGTTAATGGTCACTTCAAACATCAGAATGGGGGAAAAAATCTTTGAGATGAATTGAGTAATTCAGAAACTGTTGCTCTTCTGGGATTTTCACACACCGTGTAGAGTTTACACAGACTGTTTCGAGAAACAAAAATAACAGCCAATGAGCAGCAGTTCTGCTTTGGGAAATGCCTTGACGAGGGAGGTCAGAGAAGGACGACCAAGTCTACAGTAACTCAAAGCCATGGAAAACCACTCTTTGCAATCGTGGTGAGCAGAAAAGCATCTCAAAACGCACAAAAATCGAACCTTGAGTTGGATAGCGCACTGGGTTTCACTCCTGTCAGCTAAGAACAGCATTCTGAGTAAACAGTGGACACAGGTTCAGCCAAACTGATCAGAGGTACAGTGGGAAAAGACTCATCTTCAATTATCCAGCTTTGTATAGACCAATGGATTAGGGTTCAGTTTCAGGTATACACTTTTTATAACAAGGGTTCCTCATAGTTTTTTGGGGTTTTTTTTTATAGTTAATGGATCTAGATTAATAAAGATGTTCTGGTTTTTCTGAAAGGAAAAAAACCCTCTGTTCCAGGGTTCTACATAGATTCCCTGAAACGTTCCCCAAAGATGGACAAACTAAAGAACTTTTTTTAAATGCTTGACGCAACCCTAATCAACAAAATTTCAGGAAAAATGAATCGTCGGCTAATTTCATTTCACCATGAAAAATACTATAATTGTATAATTATCAGGTTCTCCTTTGAATCCTGTTTGATAAGAAAAATGTTTTCTTTTGTAGGTTTCTTCAGAGAAAGTTTAACAGTTTCTCCAGATTGCCAGTCCAAGGTATATTTAAGGGTTCTAGATTTTTACCTTTAATGAGGGAGTGTTTGGGAGGGGGCAAAATATAAAAGTTTGGAGAACTCTCTCTCTCTCTCTCTCTCTCTCTCTCTCTATCTATCTCTCTATCTCTCTCTATCTCTCTCTCTCTGGAGAACGAGTGTGTGAGCATCTGTGCTTGGGATGAACAGATGTAGGCACCTGTGTTTAGTACTCTCCCCCCTCCCTTCTTTTCCTCCTTTCAACCTCTTCACTCCTCCACAGCAGGCACCACAAAGGAGGCACGGGGTGAGGGAGGGTAGTAACTAAACCCCCCAGGCCTTTCTATAACCCATAAACTCTCTCTCTCTCTCCCTCACACACACACAATCCTGAATCCTCGTGCTCTGTTTGAGCCTTTGTTTCCCCATGTGCCATCTCGTGGACAGTCCAAAACACAGGTCCTAAAACGACGGGTTCCACTTCAAACATGGCTGCCGCTGCTCCACTCTGGCCGTGTACACGAGAGTGCGTGTTTGGGTGAAGCTCACATTTAGTGAAATTGAGCGTTCTCAGATGTCAGACTAAGAGAAAGTACAGAGCGACCGTGTTGTCGCGGTGGTGTGTGCGCGATTACGAAGCCGCAGCCTCACAGCTGGAGCGTGCATCGTCGTCTCAGATCTCACAGCCATACAGGTCGCAGTCCCACCCTGTAAAAAAGTCAATCCTCCCCCTGAGACAAAAGGAAAGGGAGGAAAAGAAGAATAAACTAAAACCCGAGCCGAGGGACAAAGGCGGCAGGCGGCAGGTGTGGACTGGGTGAGGGGAAAGAGGAGGCTCGTGGGAAGGCCGAGCCATCACAATGGACTCATTTTCCTTCGACGGCAGATCTGGGATCAGTTTTCTGACACAACTGGCCTGTCTTCAGCATTATCTCCCATCTGAGATCTGATCTAGCGTCAGACAGCAGAAGCATCTCCGCATGAGCAGGCAGGTGGATTATTGATTCCTCTCCTGCAAAAAATGGCCTGCGCCATTCATGTCTTTTTCAGAGTAGCTCCTGATAATTGCATGCTTTTAAGCTTCTCAAGTAAGAGCAAGAATGGACTTCTCAGGTCATGTATTATTCAGAAAGAATAATCTTAAATTAAAGGAACAGTTTGACAAAAAAAAAAAAGGACGTTTACACAATTCTCACTTTGACCCTATTGTAGTTGATGAGCTGAGACATGTTTGGTGTCTGACATTTGCTTTTTTAGTTTTGTACTAAATCTCCAAACAAGCTAACGTCTAATTAAGGTCTATCTCATGTTCTCTTTGTGTGTGTGTGTGTGTGTGTGTACACATTTGTACATTTCTGCCTCAATCACAAACCAAATCTAGATCTTCAATTATGTCACATAGAATTGCTGATGTGGTTTAAGACACAGGTAGGATTTACTGTAAGCTAGAAACATGAACGTTGATGCATTGCACTGATGGTGTAATTCTAACAAAAAGTATATTACAGTATTTGCTTTAGATCAATCAACATACAGATATATTGGCTCGATGGGATATATTTATTAGGCAACAAGTGAACAGTCGGTTCTCAACGTTGACGTGTTGGAAGCGGGAAAAACGGGCAAGCGTAAGGATCTGAGCGACTTTGACAAGGGCCAGATTGTGCTGGCGAGACGACTGGGTCAGAGCTTCTCCAAAACGGCAGGTCTTGTGGAGTGTTCCCGGTATGCAGTGGTTAGTCCTTACGAAACGTGGTCTAGGGAAGGACAACTGGTGAACTGGTGACAGGAGCATAGGCACCTAAGGTTCATTGATGCTCGTAGGGAGGGAAGGCTAACCACAGAAGAGCTTCTGTAGCAGAAATGATTGAAAAAGCTTAGGTTGGTTTCTGAAAAAACTTTGCAGAACACATTGCATCACAGCTTGCTGTGTACGTGGCTGCGTAGCTGCAGACCAGTCAGAGTGCCCATATTGACCCCAGTCCACTGCCAAAAGCTCCTACAATGGGCGTGTGAGCATCAGAACTGGACCACTGAGCAATGGAAGAAGGTGGCCTGGTCTGTAACTTTGTTACATAATGAGGACGGCCGAGTGTGTGTGTGTGTGTGTGTGTGTGTGTGTGTGTGTGTGTGTGGGTGCGTCACTTACCATGGGAAGAAGGCAAGCTGGCGGAGGCAGTGTGATGCTCTGGGGAATGCTCTACTGGGAAACCTCAGGTACTGGCGTTCATGTGGATGTTACGTGGACACGTACCACCTACCTAAACATTGCTGCAGACCGAGTACACGCGTTCATGGCGACGGTATTCCCTGACGACAGTGTCCTCTTTCAGCAGGATAATGCATCCTGAGATACTGCAAAAATGGTTCAGAAACGGTTTGAGGAACATGACAAAGGTGTTGACTCGGCATCCAAATTCCCCAGATCTCAATCGGATCGAGCGTCTGTAGGACGTTCTGGACAAACAAGTCTGATCCACGGAGGCCCGACCTCGCAACTTACAAGACTTAAAGATCTGCTGTTAACGTCTTGGTGCCACATATGACCGTGCACCTTCAGAGGTCTTGTGGAGTCCAGGCCTCGACGGGTCAGACGTTATAGCTGATCGGTGTATATCACTCATATCACTAATGTTAGCTGGCTAGATTGTTGCTAACAAAACACGAACGTGGAGGCATCCATGGTCTTCTCAGTTTGTAGCTTGAACATATGGACGTCAACCATTATGTAATTCCGACTGGATTATCTGTGCTGGGTTTTATTTCCTAAATTGCTTATTTAAAAATGCGATTGCCTAGCTAAACGATGACATTTGAAGCAAGTTATTATTAATAAGGTCAAATTTTTAAGTTAATGCAGATTTCCATTACTTGTTAGCAGCATTACATTTGTAGCTCCAGTTGAAAACTCTAAGTGGACGAAGTGATAGCAAATTGCTCTGAGGAACATACTGATATCCGGTTGTCCAACATGGCCGACCTCATAACATTACGCTGTTCAGCTACATTGGGGAGGTTTTGTTCATGTTATAGACGACAGGAAATCACACGGTATGTACTGTATGTAGAAATTTACACACCGATTTTGGACTTGTAGCCCTGTAATGCGCTGGGTATTTCTAACACTCCAGAGCAATTTGCCAAAAAGAAATCCAGCACTTGAGTTGTTGTTTTTGAACATTTCTACACTCAGGTTTCGTTCGATTTGTACGTTTGACATGTAGCCCATTCAGAACATGTAATATTAGCATTCCTTCATATTTTCAGAAGAAACTGTTGAACTCGGATCTGGAAAACAACCTTCCGTTGAATGTTTGAGGCACATCATGAGGTTCGCTTCTCTCTTTCTCGCTCGCAACGTTCCTGTGGGGTTCTTTCTTCGAATCGTCTTTCCAACGAATGTTTGGTCCACTGTGCACCTGTTGTCTCCGCGGATCTTTTGGAATTCTCTGCTCGAACACTTCAATCTGCATCTCCAGTCCCACAGGGAGCTGCAGATACCAGAGGTATCTTTCTTTCTCTCTCTCTCTCTCTCTCTCTCTCTCTCTCTCTCTCTCTCTCTCTATGCCCAGAAGCAATCTGTTCGTCTCTCCTCCTCCTCCTCCCTCGCTCTCTAACCC